>CARXXK010000002.1:86083696-86608130 GCA_949089665.1 Macrosiphum euphorbiae | reverse complement strand
GGGCAGATCAGGTACAAGCTTGCATCAAATCAAATTATTGAACATTGCCTACCAGGGTGGCTGAGTTGCACTTACCCCAGCAAGTTACACCCAAAAAGAGTTCAACAATCATAATTTTTTTAAGAGTTGTGATTTTTTACGAGCAACCAAATTTCTTATATTAATCCACCGTATTATATCAAAATAAACTTGGTATAACTTTGATAATTTAGAGTTAAATCATACACTTCCGTACAAACAGCACGGGGTCCGCGATCTACCGCAGGTAGATTGCCTACCTGATAATGTACTGCTGCGATTCAGAATTTTTATTCAGGGCAACGGAAAAGATAAGATAAATTTTGAACACCATACACCGAATATTGAATAACGAATTGAACAAAGTTTGAGTCATAACTCATATTGAGTTGATACATTTAAATGGCGACGAAGTGCACGGGATCAGCTAGTATTATATATTATAATCGGGCCATACTAATTAATATGAATAATTAATGATCGATTATTATTTATTTTTATTATTATTATTAGTATTCACTCACAAATCTATTGTCTGGATAAAAACAATACTACAAACAATTATCCATCGATCTGTCGAATAAAAATATAAAAAAAATAATAAAACTATCAATAATAAATAATTCCGGATACCTACTTCTTCTCATTTTTTAAATTAATTAATATTTTTTTCTTTCTTTTTCACTCACTCGCGTGTACCATTCAAAAGAAGTTTAACTTTTCGTTTAACGTCGTTCGTGGATCTAACATCATGTTGGTTTATGGGCTCGTTTTAGGTTCAGACTTCATAGATCATAGGTAAACGTAAAGTCGTAAACCGAATCAGCTGATCGAGTTTCGCTTCATTATCGTTCTATGTTTATAGTTTGGAGCTTCAAATAATTCACATCACAATAAACTAATATAGGCTTCAATGAAAAAAAAAACAATAATATTTTGCATTTTAGGAGGCTATGTCGGGAATAAACTTACTAAATTTCAATGATATTACTCATGACTATATTATTATCTAGTCATGATATTACTTTGATTTCTGAGAAAAAAGATAATAAATAATAATTTATTATTGAAAAAAATAGATAAAGTATTTAAATAAAAGTATTTGATTTTCAAATACAAATACGTCCAAAACCGTATTTAAAATACTTTCCAAATACTTTATTCAAAAAGTATTTAAAAAGTATTCTAAATACAATAAAAGTATTTAAATACATTTACTCAAATACTTTTACTCAAATACTTTACAAGACTGGACTCACAGGGTACATACTACATAACTACATAAGTTTCAAAAAAAAAAGGTGGGCAAGTGGGTGTCGCTCTGCTGTACAGTAGGTTACAAGTGGGTCACTGTATAATGGATGGTATTAAATTTGAATTCAATGATATAATATCATTGTATAAGAAAAACGATTCTGAGCGGAGACGGTATGTCCTTCTAGGTATAAGACATATTATATAAATATCTATGGTATTAAACAAAAAATTGACCTATAATAGGTAACTATAATAAATTCCAAATTAATCATATCACAATATCCATTAGATACTTATAACACGTTATACATCAACAAAAACCGTGATACTATCATAGATATATAATAGTACACTTTAGAAGTTTCAAGTACCCACGAATAATATTATTCAATCACAACAAAATAACTAAAATAGTCATTCTAGGTTTTTTAATATGTAATTTCGTCCAAATTTGAATTTAAAATGTCTGTAAAAAATAATTGTGTTCATATATTTTTTAGATTTTTTGGTTACAGTATGAACTATTTACGAGAACCTTTGTGTTGAATTTGCAATCCTTAGCTATAAAAACTGAACATTTTATAATTTATTAATTACAATGATTGATAATTTTCGAGATTTTGATAAATTTTGTCAAAATTTGATCTTTAAATGCTTATAAAAAAAAACTGTGCCTATGTATTTTTAATATTTTTCAACTGCTATTGTAACAATATATCAGGAGCCTTGTATTAAATTTTTACACTTTTTGGCCCAACAGATAAAACTTTATTGATATTTATAGAAAAAAAAACTAAAAAAAATTGAAAGCTGTAAATGTCCATAAACAGCTCAAAAAGAGTCAAAATATTTTCAAAATTGTATGGTGTATAGAAAATGCTAATTTAAACATTGAGTGAAATTTTCATGTATCTACAGTTGTTCGTTTTTGAATTGCAACAAAATAAGGAAATCGCTACATGAGTAATCGAGTGAAAATCCAATGTTGTAAAAATTTGAATTTCAAACGCTCATAAAAATTTAATTTGACTGTCCGGTAGAGATTTTTTTATTGATAAAGGTAGATAATCTTATAAGGAATCTTGTGTTTCATTTTCAAATCTTAGATTTAAAAGAAAAATTTTTACGAATTCTTAACTCAAAATAATTTGCTAATTTTCGTGATTTTTCCATATTTTGTCAATTTTTGAACTTTAAATGCTTATAAAAAAAAATTGTGACTAAGGATTTTTAATATTTTTCATCTGCCTTTGAAACAACATATTAGGAGCCTTCTATTAAATTTTCAAGCTTTCGCAACCAACAAATAAAATTTTATTGATATTTCTAGAAAAAAAACTAAAAAAAAATTAAAAATGAAAATGTCCCTAAACAGTTCAAAATAAATCAAAATATTTTGAAAATGTTATCGTGTATAGATAATGCAAATATAAACAACCAGTGAAAATTTCATGTATCTACGGTCATTTGTTTTAAAGTTACACCAAAAACCAAATTCGATTTTTTGGAAAATCGATTTTGCGTAAAAATTCCCGTTTTTCCTTAATTTTTATGTTGTTTTTCCCGGCGCTTGTGAAAACTACTGGAAAATGTTTACTTTTGACCCCCCAAAGTACCAACTAGATTCACTTTCCTATCAGAAAAGGTACTATTGAAGAAAATCGAAGAACTTTTACTGCCCCAAAACGTGATGACAGACACAAAAAAAATATAAAAATATAAAAATATAAAAATTTTTTTTAAAAAACACTTTTCTAAAAAAACAAAAAAATAATGAAAAATTTAAAAGTGTGTGGTATAATATGTCAAGTGTAAGAGCGCCACACACTTTTAAATTTTTCATTATTTTTTTGTTTTTTAGAAAAGTGTTTTTTAAAAAAAATTTTTTAATTTTTTATTTTCTACTTTTTAGTTAAAAAATTTTTTTTACGGATTATTGTATTGTCATCCAAGACCAAGGTCTATACCAATTTTCAGAATTTTTCATCTTCAAAAAGTGCCTCAAATCAAGCGCGCAAGATTTGATCACAGACAGACGTGAAACCAAACTTAAGAAAAGTGTAATACAGTTATTTTTTTAGTTATTTATTAATTAAATATTTGAATGAAATTAGATAATATTTAAACAAAGAATAACGATTTTAGTTTCATATAGTCATTTAAAATATTATTTGTGTGTACTTGAAACTTCTAAAGTATATTATTATTTACAAATATGATATAATAAGCAAATAATATTAATTCAACTTACTAGCTAGGTACCGTATTAATAATAATAATTATAGGTATACCTAAATATTATAATATAAAATACCATAGGCTGACAAATCGTCTCCTTTCAGAACCGTTTTTCGTACCTATACCATGATATTATAATATTATCGTTGAATTCAAACTTAACCGCATTCATTACAATGACTACCTACGTCTTGTAAGTTGTAACCTACTACAACACTACACTACTACAGTCTACAGTACAACAGAGCGTAACACTTTTTTCATGCACAGGCGTTTTACATTTACACACTCGACCCAATAGTTTCCCCTCGCACAGAATTATTCCACCGTAGCAATAGGTACACACTTTAAAACGATAAGTGATAAGTGATAACTGAAGCCAGTCTGATGGTCAGATATCGTCCTAAAAACGATGTATATTGTTCTGCGATATAAACAGGTAAACTGTAACAGTTTGAGCGGGTAAACCCAAAACATATTTATAAAAATAAGTTTTTTCATTTTCCAGTGGACGCTAAATTGATTCAAACAGAAGATTCCCGCTTGAACTAGTTTTTATTTAAAATTTTTATTTAAAGTTGAAAATTAATTGGAGAGGTTATATTATATTTATTTTTATAATTTTGATCAATTTTAGTCAAAAGTTAGTTATTTTAAAAATATTATTTTGTTATTTTATACACATTTAAAAATTTATATTGCTAAATTAATACCTTAGGTAGGTACATTATGGCTATACTTTTAACATATTACCTCAAATCATACCATATTTACAAAGGAATTATACATAAAAGGTAATAAATATTATATTTATGACATTTCATTAACATTCAGTTATAAAATTTATGAGGTAAGTATTATCACAAAAATTATTTATAATTATTAAGTATTAGGTAGATATTTGTCAGGTAAAAATAAATTATTATGCCAAAGTATAAAAATATTTTAAAACTTAAAACAAAACTTAAATAATTTAAATCGAAATTCAAAATTAATGATTTTTTTTTGTGGAGGAAAGTATGTTTTAATATAAATTAGAATTCTTGAAAATTCAGTCAGATATAGATGATGGCGAGCTGTTCCCCTCTGGTTTTTGTTTAGAAACTTTGCCGATCCCCAAAGTTAAATATATTATGATGATACAGATTACAACGCAGGAATATACATAGAACAAAAATGTTCATACAAATTTTCTTTAACCAACAGCATATTATCAGGTGATACAATCTTGGAAATATTTAGGTAGTTAGTATAACTCAGAAGTACCAATTAAATTGTTAACTTTAAATATGAATGACTTCAACAATATGTTTATGTTACTTAAAAGAGCATTGTTATATTTCATTAGCTTTAAAGTTTTAGTGTTTATAATAATATGCTGAATTAATTTCTATTTTTCTATCTTATTAGCAGCGAGTTCGGCCATCCATTTTGCAACATCATTACTTTCTTGTAACTGCTGTGCAGCTGAAAATTTTTAATAAAAATTAAAAATATATTAATATTTTAATATAATATATACTTAAGTGTTAATTATTCATACTTATTTTAGGATAAGTTTCTAATTTGGTTAGTTCTCCAAATGATAGTTCTGCTATTTCACAAACTGTAGCAATTGAAATGTTATCTAAATATATAAATATAAAATATTTAATAAGTATTTTGATTGATAAAATAATTAACAATAAATTAATAAACTAGGTTTAAATTTGTATATATACATACATTTCTTTTGACCATTTTCAATATAGACTGGTGAGTATCAACATCTATGTTTTCAATATCTAAAAATGCAATATATTAAATTATTAATAGTTACATATTTTTTTCTAAGTAGTGCCTACATAAAATAATAACACCTTGATGGGGAAGGGGGGGGGGGCATGGGCTGGAAAACTTGATGAAATTAATAGAACGATTATAATGTAAAATGATTGTTATAAATAACATAATATTTAATTATGTTTTAAAATTTTCTTCTTTTGATGTGAATTTTCGGAATATTTTATACATCTCAAAACATATCTGTTCAAGCAATTTACTTATATTAGATAGTTATAACTAAAGACCGGACTTATATGTTTTTACATATCGTTACTGGGTCTATGCAGTCTTATGAGAGTAAGAAATGTGGACGATTCATTCAATTCTAAATGGGTAGAAAAAAGTTGTTTTTGCATACTTGAGAATATTTCATGGGTTTGAGAATATTTAACCCATTTAGCATATTTTGGAATATTTCGTAAATTGTGAGAACAAATTTGTATTTCTTTTTAATTTTAATATTACCGTACCAAGAAAATAATTGTTTTAACATTTAAAACTTTTTTTGTATCATTTCCAAATCTTACTAAAGTGCAATAGTAGGTATTCCATTAGAATACGCAACTTTAATACCTAATTAATAACTCACTATTAAAATAATGTTGAAAAAAAAAAATTTAAAATGCATATTAAAGCATTTAATGATTATTTTTTGCATATTTTTGCATATTTATGTATATTTTGCATATTTTGCATGTTTTAGCATATTTTTAAAAAATTTAAGAGAATATAATGGGAATATTTGAAGGTTTTTTATAGAATATTAGAATCATATTTTAGGTATTTTAAAAGAATATAAATCCGGTCTATAATTTATATTTATTTAATTATTTATATAGTTTATACCGTATAATATGTGTATTTTACAGTAGAACACAACAATTATTATACCATAATACAATACAACAGTATTATATAAAATTTAATACACATATACAAATTATAATACGGTATACTAAAAAAAAAATACTGTATTTTTGTATCACTACCTATATGAACACATTGGTTTATGTGTTGCTTATTATTTTAAACTTATTTCTTTCAAATCAAAACATATAAGTTAGTTCTAATTTTACCAAAAACTTCTAGAAGTAATTACACATAAAAAATGAAAGTAAGGTGTCAAAAAAATCAACTTTGAGTTACTTTAGTATACAAATGTTTGAAATAACTTTATAATTTAGTTTTACGTGGTTTATCAACAATAACATAAAAAGTAAGTATGATAGGTAAATTCTGATTCCACAAAAATGTTGAATATATGAATATATATAAATACTATACACAATGTATAGAGAGTAATTTTAAGGTTCGAGTTTTCTAATATTTTACTCCTTGAACACCACTTTTTTATACATGTCTTGAAGTTTAAAGCATAAAGCAACATGTATGTTTAATTCAAAAATAATAATAACTTATTGTATTAGTTTATTTATTTAGTATAAAAATGTATTATTAATTATTAATTAATTTTACAAAAACAAATTTTACAAATCAATATTGTCATATTATTTTGCTCAATGAACAAATTTTTATTTATATAATTTTATTAATTTTTATTAATAAGATTCAATTTTCAAATGGGAAATAGACAATGTAATAGTAATAGTAATTTCAATTTTGCATATGTTTTAATACAGGATTTTGTTTTATACCGTATAAAATGTGTATTTTACAGTAGAACAAGAAAGTTATTATATTATACTTAAATACAATAGTAATATACAAAATGTAATACACGTATATTAAGGTATACTAAAAAAAAAACAATTCTGTATTTTTGCATCACTACCTACATTTGTACACATTGGTTTTTTGTTGTTTATTATTTTAACCTTATTTCTTAAAAGTAAAACAATATAAGTTAGTATTAATTTTACCAAAAACCTTCTTGAAGTAATTACACACACAAAATGAAAGAAAGATGTCCAAAAAATCAACATTGAGTTACTTTAGTATGCAAATGTTTGAAATAATTTTATAATTTAGTTTTAAGTGGTTTATCAACAAAAACATAAAAAGTAACTACGATATGTAGATTCTGATTCCACCAAAATGTTGAATACATAAAATACTAATTCTCATAATGTTACAACACAACTTTTGAAAAAATTAAAAGTACCATCAAATTAAGCATGTAAAAACACACATTTTGAAAAACAAATAAGTAATTTGTTACTTTTGTTATGTTACTAGTTATTAGCCAACACTGGTGATATCACACGGCCGTCTACCTCCTGTCCAATGAGTATGTTTTTAGCAGCAGCTTTTATTTCGGTAGTTGTTCTTGACTACTTGTATATTGCCATGCCTAAAATATATGTAATTAAAAATTCAATAATGAAATACCAACATATTTAAACTATTTAATAAAAATGTAACTACCTTTTTGCATTTCTTATAGAACTTTTCTGTGACAGGTAATGTATTTAGGTAATTCATTGCACATCTGTAACCATATTTATTTAGCGATTTTAAATGTAAAGTTTGTGGAAAACTCATCAGCCATAAGTTTTGGATCATTTATAAATTTTCGACTTCCATTTTTGATATCATGAACATAGATAAAATTTTTTTATTGATTAAGATTACACATATCACTATAACCATAGTGGTGGTATGAACGAATTCGATAAAATATTGGTACCTACCTACCTACCTATATATGGGTAGATTGATGAATATAAATATAAAATGTCGCCCTGCTGTACAGTAGGTACAAATGGATGGATGGTATTAATTTTGAATTGTATAAGAAAAACGGTTCTGAGCGGAGACGGTATGACAGTCTAAGTAGGTACCTATATGTCATATTATATAGATTTTTTGGTAATAGAATAATCTACTTACGTGGAATCATGTTTTAAATTGTCAATGGCCTTAGATATAAAAATTGACCATTTTATACATTTTAAATTAAAAAATAATTATTCAATTTTAAATTTAATACATTTTGTCAAAATTCGTTCTTTAAATGCTTATAAAAAAAAATTGTGCCAGTGTATTTTTAATATTTTTCAACTGCTATTTTAACAATATATCAGGAGTCTTGTATTACCTAAATGTTTACACTTTTAGGCCCAACAGATAAAGCTTTATTGATATTCATAGAATAAAAAAATAAAAAAATTGAAATATGAAATTGTAAACAGCTCAAAACAAGTCTAAATATTTTGAAAATTTTATAAAATATAAAAATTGACCATTTTATACATTTTAAATTAAAAAATAATTATTCAATTTTAAATTTAATACATTTTGTCAAAATTCGTTCTTTAAATGCTTATAAAAAAAAATTGTGCCAGTGTATTTTTAATATTTTTCAACTGCTATTTTAACAATATATCAGGAGTCTTGTATTACCTAAATGTTTACACTTTTAGGCCCAACAGATAAAGCTTTATTAATATTCATAGAATAAAAAAATAAAAAAATTGAAATATGAAATTGTAAACAGCTCAAAACAAGTCTAAATATTTTGAAAATTTTATAAAATATAAAAATTGTAAAAATAAACATTCAGTGAAATTTTCATGTATCTACAGTTATTCGTTTTTGTATCACAACAAAATAAAAAAATCGCTACATGAGAAATCGAGTGAATATCCAATGTTGTAAAATTATGAATTTCAAACACTCATAAAAATGTAGTTCGACTTTATTAAGGACTTTTTTTTTTTGATAAAAGTAGACAAACTTATAAGAAACCTTGTATTACATTTTCATATCTTATATTTAAAAAGAAAAATTTTTATGAATTCAAAATAATTTGATAATTTTCGTGATTTCTCCATGTTTTGTCAAGATTTGAACTTTAAATGCTTATAAAAAATAACTGTGACTAAGGGCCGTTTTTACGATGTCCGGTTAAAGTTAACCGACACTTTACCGGACATTGTAATAATATCAATATAAAAATATAGTAGGAACCTTGTATTAAATTTTCAAGTATTTTTACTCAATAAATAAAGTTTTATTGACATTCATAGAAAAAAAAATTAAGAAAATTGGAAACTGAAAATGTCCCTAAACAGTTCAAAACAAATCAAAACTTTATCGTGTATAGAAAATGCAAATATAAACAACCAGTGAAAATTTCATGTATCTACGGTCATTTGTTTTAAAGTTACACCAAAAACCAAAAGTAATTACACATAAAAAATGAAAGAAAGATGTCAAAAAAATCAACTTTGAGTCACTTTAGTATGAAAATGTTTGAAATAACTTTATAATTTAGGTTTACGTGGTTTATTAACAATAGCATAAAAAGTAAGTACGTTAGGTAAATTCTGATACCACCAAAATGTTAAATCTATAAATAATAATATTTCCAAAAATGTTAAAACATAATTTTTGGAAAAAATTATCATTTTTAAGTTGTTTGACCATAATTTCTAAATTAAGTTTGAGCAAATTTTTTGAAAGTACCATCATATTAATCATGTAAAAACATACATTTTGAAAAACAAATAAAGTAATTTGTTACTTTTGTTTTGTTACTAGTTACTACCCAACACTGGTGATATCACACGGCCGTCTACCTCCTGTCCAATGAGTATGTTTTTTGCAGCAGCTTGTATTTCGGTAGTTGTTCTTGACTACTTGTATATTGCCATGCCTAAAATATATGTAATTAAAAATTCAATACCTTATGAAATACCAACATATTTAAACTATTTAATAAAAATGTAACTACCTTTTTGTATTTCTTATAGAACTTTTCTGTGACAGGTAATGTATTCAGGTAATTCATTGCTCATCTGTAACCATATTTATTTAGCGATTTTATATGTAAAGTTTGTGGAAAACTCACCAGCCATAAGTTTTGGATCATTTATAAATCTTAGTGTTTAGGTCTTGTTTAGACATTATACATGAGATATGTAACTTACTACACAGTGAGACTAATAAATCACTTATGATAATTATAATGTATAATAACAGTGGTAGATAATAATATAGACTATTACACTTTAAAAGTTTTGTAGTATAAGATTTTAAATAGGTAGCAATTAATTCTGTGGTTTTATATTGCAAATTGCAATTTTAAAATTTTCGACTTACATTTTTGAAATCATGAACATTGATAAAAATTGTTTATTGATTAAGATTACACATATCACTATAACCATAGTGGTGGTATGATCGAATTCGATAAAATATTGGTACGACCTACCAATATATCGGTAGATTAAAGAATATAAAATATGGTCGTACCTACGTCTTCGATACAATTATTTTACAGGCTATAAAATCGTTGCCTTTTATCGAATTCGACAAGTTTGTCGCAAAGTTGGCCCTCACCCCCCAGCAAACGTTACACTATACTTAAGGGGAATCGCTATAGGATTGATTTAAGGAGCAACATTTAGGCAATTTCTATCTCGTCTTCGCCCCCCGAGATCTAAGTGTTATATTATAATCGTAAATGATTTTTAGTGTGTGTGGTGTCAATGCGGGTCGTTAATCTTTATCGTTATCGAAATTACCATATTTGTCGAATTAACGGAAATTAGGTATTTTTTGTTGTACAATAGAAGTTAAAAAAAAAATAGCTGTATAAGTCTGCAGTGTAAAGTCATTTGTATTATTTTTGTATGGGTATTCTAATTTAGTCTTCATATTAAAAGGGAAAAAATCATCCTGCCTGAATGAGTACAAAATATAAACAACAAATTAAATTTAAATCTTATATTGCTTCGTTTTAGACTAATAGGAAAAAAGAAAATTTCTACAAAATACTAACTCTAATAATCATAATTTATATTAGTGAAGATAATAATAACGAAATTTTCAGTTACTGCAGTTCATAGTGTTCATACAATTATTGTTTATTACGACCAAGTAGGCCTACTTATTTTATAATTATTATAACTGTGATAAAATAGTATTATTTAGGTAAAATTATTTATTTCCCCTTATTTTCCCCTTTAGAGATTGAATTTCCAAAAATTCTTTCTTAGCAGACGCCTACGTCCTAATAGCTATCTATATGCCAAATTTCAGACAGATCCGTCAAGTTTTTCCGGCTAGGCGATGAATCACTCAGAGCAAGTCATTTTATTATATAGACGATCCATATTATGTGATAAATCTCTATAAAATGTTTTTAAATTATTTTTGTTGAGATTTGGTATTTTTGAGAGGCCTTTTGAATAATTTGCCTCCTGGGACCTTTAGACCCCAGGCCCCCACTGCATAGAGACATATAGGTATTATAGGATACCACGAAATATCGTATCTAATTATATGACACTGTATATGTTGATTCATAGACATATAATATAATTATATTATAATATGCCATTGGTTGATTACATGGTGTATTGATGAGGTGTCGTCACTCTGGACTCCTATGACCTATACATACACACTCTTGATTGAAATTATTACCACAGTTCGTTAAACACTACAGCGCTCTTCTTGTACCTACTATATTATTATAATTTATAATAATTGGAGCCTGGAGGCTGTAATTAAATTTTACATTTGCATTTGCATTTTTGTTTTAAATATTATTTATCAAGTAGACATAAACTATAAAATATTATGATGTGTATATTTTAGTTACTTCTTTGGATATTTGCATCCTGCTACTAATGGTACCAATGTAGGATTACACAATTTATATTGTATGTCCCCATCAGGCAAATACAGAGCATACAATCTGCAGCCAGAAAATGCAGTTCACATACATGATCTTTGAATTTTAAATTCCTATCACCCCATGTAATTTTTCTATTCCACACTTCAATTATTTCCTGTTACAAATATAGTACCTATGAATAAAATATTTACCTATAAATATATATAAATAAAACATTGATTTGTGTAAATTGTTATTGTTGTTTTTATATGTACTATATTCCAATGTTGAAAATAATTTAATCTGCATAAATGTAATAGAATATAAATTAAACTGTTTATAAAAACAATTAAAGAGTATTACTGCTGAAGGCTTAAATAATTAAATTGATTTTATCTTCTCAGTTAAATTTTTTTGAGAAGCATAACCAGTTCTGCAACCAGGCACAAAACATTTATTTGGCATTTTAAAATAAAAATAATAATACTAGAAGAAAGATATTTTTTCAGCTTTGTGAATGCAATGCAAAGTGAATAAGGTTTAGGGTAAAATGATTGTTTTGACAGAAAAATAGCCATAAGAGTGGCATAGAGTTTTTAAGCATGCTTGTTAATACTTGTACATGTTTGAGTTTTATTCTTGAATATGTAAGTATATATAACATATTATATATATATTTAGATTTTAGATATTCTATAGTATAATCTAGGACAGTGCTTCTCGATTTTTTTTTAACAGTAGGTCCCTAAATTTAATGTAAAACTGTCAGGCTTCATTAATCAAATCATTAATTATTTTTTCTTAATTATATACTAAAATGTATGTACTATTTCACACAGATAAATTAATAAAGTTATAGTAAATTAATGTTATTAGTATACTTTTGAAAAAAACTTTATAATATTGAGCTTCAAACTTTTTTTCTTAAAGCCTAAAGAAAATAGTTTAAATAAAATAGCCATGCCTCCAGTTTGAGAATCACTGATCTATGATGACCATATAAATCTATCAAGCATTTAGAATTTATGTTGTTATTCCTGGGATCTATGTTAATATAATATAATAATATTATATAGGTACAACCAAGTAGTAAATGGTTATAAAAGGTATTCAAAATGTATGTATTTGAATTTCGAATAGCACATTCTACATACTAGGTAACATAAGTCATAAATATCAATTTTATCTATGATACAATTTAAAACAAACAAAAATTAAATGTAAACTAATGTATTGTGTCATTGTATACATTTAGTAAAAATAGTTTTATAGTTTTATACATTTAAAAAAATATATATCTTCATATTTATATTTAATATAATTCTCGAGTGTATTCTGTTATTAATCGTGAAACTTTTGAACAACTTGACCGCGATTGAGGTAAAAGTTATTGCAGTAGATTTCTTGAGTCTTGGAGTATATTTAATAATTGTTTATAGCAAATTTTTAGCTCATTAATTATAGATATAGTTTATTATAATATAGATTGGCATATCTAACTTTAAATATGGGGTGTTAAAATTATGTACATATTATCTTAGAGAGAGCTTAAGATAGCTCAGAGTGGGCTAAGAATCCCTTCCCCCTATTTCCCTATTTACGTCCATGTAATTATGAATTATTATTTGTTAATTGTAACACTCTGAAAGCATTATGTATCTTAGCTATACTATAATAAGTTGTTGGTATAGGTACAGGCGCAGGTAATCGTAAATTGTTTGTGCTCCTGAATCTTAAGACCTTGGTGTTATTTTTTTTATAATTTTCAAATACAAATTAATAATTTACTATTTTTGACAATCACGCCCTATACGAATGTTGGTCCGTTTTTGAGGTCACCAAAATAATGCTTTACAATTTTTTTCATTTTGAAAACACGATTTTCTAACATGTTTATATTATTTAACCTTTGTCACCCATATGACTTAGATACCTACACGCCATGACTTTTCGTAAGTTATTTTATTATAGCTAAAATATTAACGATACATAGGCATAGTGTTTTAAAATTTCATGAAATTTAAAAAAATGAAATATTTCAGTATTTTGATATATTTTGTTTTATTTTTAAATAAGTTTTATATTTACATATAATTGTCATAAATTACCTTCATAACTATATGGTACCTGTATATATACCTAACCTTTGGTATTATACATTTAAAATGATATTCAACATTTTTAAATGATACAAGTAGCCAGTAGGAACCTATACAATATTATACATGTATAATGTATATTGTATAAATACTGAATTCTGTCATTAGAATTTAGAACACTGAACATTGTGTTAAATAAATAAATAAATTGTGTTTTTATTTGTGTAAAAAAATTTCAATGTGTCACGTTTTTGTGAAATATTTCATACTTCAAACACTACATAGGCACCATGGTTATTTTTTATAAGCATTTAAAGTTCAAATTTCGTCAAAATGACAGTTAATTTGTAGTTCAAAACTTATAAAATATAAAATATATATAGCTAAGGCTAGACAATTATAATACAAATACAAGGTCTTTCATACAAGTAGTTAATACTTTCACCTAAAAATTACAGATAATTTATGAAAATTGGTATGCAAATACAATGTTCTTTCAAAAATGAATTCATTCCGGTAAGACATATATGAAATTTACTTCTTTACTATAGTTGACAGTTTAACTTGATTAATATTTTTTGGAAAAAGTAACAATAATACGGACAATGGGGGGGGAGTCTTCAGCCCTTTAGCCCCCCCCCTGCGGACGCCACTGCTTCCGTAGACAAAATGCTTAAACACGTATAAGGACATAATATAGGGTACTGAGTAATGTAGGTAGGTAACTAAGTTATAGAGTGTACCCACTTTTCGTAGACATACGGAATATGAAATATAATTATTGTAAACTAAAATGTATTTTACCTACAATAGCAATTTGTCTACGCTATAGTCAAGGAGCCAGAAACAACATTGAATAAAAAAATAAAAATAGTTTGGTGATGCTAGTGATACATAAATGTATGAAATATCAAAGATGGTTGATCACATTAATTTATTGATTTTTCTCTTCATCACAGATAAGATTCAAATTCAAATAGGTAATATAATTTTAACGAATTATTAATAATAAATTAGCAAATTATAATATAAATATAATAATATAAATATTTTACAAAACTCGAAAAGTAGTCTGTCGATTATGACTTTTAATGTTGATACAAGCATACACAATGTTACATTCAAATACTCATATACACGCATGTGTTTTTATAGTTACTTAAATGTTGAGTTCCTGAAATTAGTATAAAACTTTTCCTTTGTCAATAAATATTATTAAACATATAATTTGAAACAGCTATTATAACATTAAAAAAGATTTTCAGAATAACACTATACACGTACACTGCAGTTTCGGTGAAAAGCGGTTCATTATTTTAAATATCAGTGATAGCTTATTTGAATATTACATTATTTACACTATAACATTACTAAACTGTAAATGAAATAAACGTATTTAATAAAAATACAAATTTTTCCAATCGACATCAATAATGATATTTTCTGGTTGTCGTTGACATGCAACTTTATAATAATATATAGGTAGGTACATAATTTATACATGTATAATGTATACATAGATGCCTGCAGAGTGCAGATGGCAGATGGTAGGTACTATTGAGTATAGATTACTAGACGCGATTCAGGATATTATAGTTGTCTCCTACCTACTCTTATGATATTAAATAATTTTAAATTTGATACATTTTGTCAAAATTCGAACTTTAAACCCTTATAAAAAAAATTGTGACTATGTATTGATATTTATAGAAAAAAAAAACTAAAAAAAATGGAAATTGTAAACGTCCGTAAGCAGCTCAAAATATATAAAAGAATATTATAAGAATAAAAATACCTATTATCAATATATTGTAGAAGAGAAGTATAAAAGCCAAAAGGGGGTTCTGAATTATAGATGGGCATATGGCGTTGTTCGTCGGTAATACACTAGTACCGAGAGTGTAGTTGGGTTTCGTTAGGTTTCGTTGGGTTTAGTGAGGTTTAGTGAGGTTTAGTGAGGTTTAGTGACTAACCTAACGCTGCATCGGCATTAGCCGGTACTTATTATTTAGATTTAAACAATTTCGATAACGGCAGCGCCATCTAACCATAGAATAATTTTTAACAAGTCGTGCTTGAAGAACTCGCAGCTGCTTAATTTCTTAGTTAGATAGCGTTGTCCTGTACGATTTACAACACGGACACCTCCAAGTTTCCACTGACACTGCAATTTTATTTGTAAATACCTAGTTGAGTAGCAGAATTTATATTTTTTATACCAAGTAGACATTGTAGTTTGAAAATGTTTGTATTCATTTTTATGTCGAAAAACATAGAAACGTAGTTTTTAAAAAGTAGGTACCTATCTATTTTTCAATTCGCAATTTGTTCTTTTTTATATTATTTTATAAAATTAAATTTTATTTAAACCAATATAGAATGTTCATCTTTTAGATTCTGAGTGAAACGATGAATGTAATGATTTTACAATGATGTGTGTTTTTAAATTTTTAAATTTTTAAATTTTATTTGTATCTGAGTACATGATAAGTAGTCTAAATAATGCTTCAATTTTCAACTTCAGTATCTTGTTCGATCGGAAAGTGAATATCGTTTGGAATATCTTTTAATTCATTGGGAAGGTCAAAATTTAAAATTCCCAGTAATTTTCAAAAGCTTTAAGAAACACAAAAGAAAAATTAAGGAAAAACGGGAATTTGTACGCAAAATCGATTTTTCAACAAAATTGAATTTGGTTTTTGGTGTAACATTATAACAAATTACCGTAGATACATGACATTTTCATTGGTTGTATATATTTGCATTTTGAATATTCTATACACAATAACATTTTGAAAATATTTTGATTTATTTTGAACTGTTTAGGGACATTTTCATTTTCCTTTTTTTCTTAATTTTTTTCTAAATATATCAATAAAATAAAATAAAATATAGGTATCAATTTTATTTGTTGGTTAAAAAAGCTTGAAAATTTAATGGAAGGCTCCTCATTTATTGTTTCAAATGCAGATGAAAAATATTAGAAATCCAGAATCCTTAGTCACAGTTATTTTTTACAGACATTTTAAATTCAAATTTGGACGAAATTACATTAAAAAAAAACCTAGAATAACTATTTTAGTTATTTTGTTGTGATTGAATAATATTATTCGTGGGAACTTGAAACTTCTAAAGTACTCTATTATATATCTATGGAATATAAATTATGATAGTATCAGGGTTTGTTGTTGATGTATAACGCTTTATAAGTACCTAATGGATATTGTGATATGATTTATTTGGAATTTATTATAGGTCAATTTTTTTTAATACCATAGATAAGTATATAATATGTCTTATACCTAGACCAGGGATGCATATCGGGCACTTCCCCTATTATAACACTAAGTATGTAATTACATTTAAGGTAAGTACTTGTAGGTAGGAACTCCTCGAATTTCTATGTCATAAATAGGATGGTGAATTAAATATATTTTTTGCATGGAAGTTATTGTCTTGTGCCATCAAATAAATAATTGTAGGAATACAAACGTTCCTAGACATTCATTCACATATAATGTCCTGTCCTTAGTTTTAAATTAATATTAGTCTTATTATTTAATTATATGTTTTTATGAGTGCCTCAACTATGTGAATTTAGTAGTTAAAAAATAAGAAATTGGGTGAAGTATTTACAATGCGTTTTATTTATATTTTATATATTAAGCAAACGGAAGTGTGATCACTGGATGATGTCTTCCCTCACCCTATATTTAAAAATTTTAAATTTACATTTACTGTAGCACATATTATTATTATGCCCTTGTGTATAAATTGTATACTCTCTAATCAAAATTAAAAAAAAATATATATATTTTTTATATTGTCTCCATGCAGTATTTGAGTATTTATATTACATTTATTTTGTTAATTACTAATTAGTAATTTCCTATTATTAAATTATACTGTATTACTATTTACTATTAATATTTATAAGTTCCTCTTAAATGATTCAAAACAGCTGTTTAATATAGGTAGTAGAAATCTCATCTTCGACAATTTTCTCTCTCTAATAGCTTTTAAAATTATATATACCTATTGGCTATTGTATTATATTGTTCATCAATTTTATACTATACCTAACCTGTGTTGTATGTATTATCTGTACTATTCGCCCAAGTGTGCGTTACTGTAAATAAATAAATATTACATCTCTAAAAAAATTATATCATATAATTCAAATATATTAATTTTTACTGTGTATCGATAAGTACATAAATGTGTTTTTATAAAATAAAATTCACTAATTGTATTAAATTATAAGTTAGGTACAAATTATTACATAATTAGATGAAAAAAAAAATAAACAGGTGAAACACAATATCAATTGAAAAAAAAAAATACTATTATAACATAACGAAAAAGCTCATTTAAACATGATAATAAGCAACAGGTACCATTATTATTATTGGCCGTACATGATTATCAAATTAAACATAATAAATCAATCAGATATGATAATTCGTTGACGGACAAAAATGCTATCATTCTGTTTTGTTCCGTAAAGATTCGATGGTTAAACGACAATGTTGGACTTAGGGTGAAAAAATCAAGTTCATACTGAAAAAGAAATAGTATTCAATACTCAATGTGTTTTATTGTTATAATATTATGTACCCGGGGCTCTGGAGCCACTTTGACAGTAAAAAATATATATAAGGTAGGTACGTAGTGAATTGGTGGGTTTAATACGAGGTTAGTACACACAAGCACTTGCATATAATATGCAGAGTTTAACCTCCCTTCTCCCATTGTAATTTCCCCTCTAATAAATGTATTATTTATACAAGAAAACTGTATAAAACTTAACCCCCCCCCCCATTTCATAATCCTGGCTAAGCCACTACATATATGTAAGACGTAGGTAGGTAATATGTATGCCAGTGCTGGTTTTAAAAAATTATTATTTTTCATAGTACCTACTTGTAGTCTTGTAAAGTAGGTATTTGAGTAAACGTAGTCAAATATTTTTTTAAGTAGATACTATTACCTATACTCATATATTTATTTTAAATACTTTCTCAAAGTATGTGTACCTATAATGTATGTGCCCTCCAACTTGACTGTGCAGGGCACCAAGCCATTTACCCAGAAAAGACCGTCAGTAGTGAAGACGGACGACGGTACGAACTTGCATTTATGAGTGGAGGTGGTGATATTTCATTGTACCATTTATCATTGACTTCAAACTTAATACATCCAATATACAGTGACTTACTCAAGGACGAGGTACACCCAACACCTGACAGAGCGGTTACCGGTTTACCTATAGGTACCTATACTTATGTCATATAAGTACCTGCCTAACTACTTACATGTTATTCTTTTTTCAAATTTAATCTTTTTATTTTGTTTTAGGAAGGTACATAGTTAATTTTTTAACTACCTATATTATAAATGGAAGAAAATCACATTATGTATGGCAATGGAATTAAAAATAAAACATATGAAATTAATCATGTACATAAATGTCAGTGCCAAAAACATTAGTTCAACCTTTGACAGTATCGGTTTTTTTAGATTGAACTTGTTTTTAGTTTTGATATATTATATTTGGTTAAAGGTTTCAACAACATAGGTTTTTAGCCTACATTAACTAAATATTAAAACAAAAGCCGTATTAATTTTCATTAAATCTCACTACTGTTTTAAATTGTGTGTTGTTTTTATTGTAACTATATATTATACATTTTATTATATTCTTACAACACTGATTATATAAGTTAAAATCAGTGGATATTTTAAGGAATTATCACTGGGCGACGTTAAAAAAAAATTTCACGCAACATATTATGGGCTTATAAAAATTTTTTCAGTATTAATTATATTAATTAATAAATAATAATTGATAATAATTATAGTTATTATATTGATTAATCATAAAAATTCACAGAATATTAATAATATTACACTAATACTATTGATTATAAATACTACTATTTTTACTAGTATTTATAAATTATAATCAACGGTAATACGTTATGCGTATCATATTATGCAAGTATATATTTAATTTAGGATTATTGTATTTTGTACTTAATATATTATCATTATTGAAAAGAGGTACTATACAGAGTGTATCTTATGTCATTGTACGCGGGGTTTTTTGACGATTACGGAACGATAATATGGAATTTCGTTAAAACGAAAAAAGACGTGTTTCTTTATTTTTAACAAGCAATTTTTTTATAACAATTTCAAAATTTTTAAACACGCAGGTGTACCAATAGCAAAATCAACTTTTTTTTTCAAATGGTAACCACTATATTTTTTAATGGATTCTGGTAAAGCTTTTTTTTCTGAACATTTTGGTAGTCAAATCGTCAATTTTGGTTCGCTAGTTTATTAACTATGGTCCTCCAAAGATTAGTAAAATATGCATTAATACTTTTAATTAAAATAATGGGTATAGGTTTAATTTACAAGTGCTAAACAATTTTTTCTTATAACTACCATTTGATGCACTACAATAGTTGAATCAGTAATCTAATGACACCCTCAAAAAAAAAAAAAAAAAATAAACACAATATTGTATGTAAACATACTTCATTATTTTTATTTTAACATACGATCATAAAAATCAATATTATTATTTTAATTTATTATTATAATCGTAATTAATTACTTTACATTTTTTTCATCACAGTTACTTTTCTTACAATATCATAAATTTGAATTCTTAATTAGGTAGGTGGCTAAGGTAATAATGGTAAATTGGTAAACATACTTCAATTATTTTTATTTTAAAATACGATCATAAAAATCAATATTATTATTTTAATATCCAAAACTAAAAAGGATGGAAAGGGATGAATTACAACTCCTAAGTTCATACTTTGAATGCGATACCATTATAGGGAATCTGTGGTTAAAATATCAAGTTTATACTTTATACCACTACGAAAAGAGCACCACAAAACATTGCACATATTAATGTCAACAATCGAATACCATTTACCAATTTACCATTATTACCTTAGCCACCTACCTAATTAAGAATTCAAATTTATGATATTGTAAGAAAAGTAACTGTGATGAAAAAAATGTAAAGTAATTAATTACGATTATAATAATAAATTAAAATAATAATATTGATTTTTATGATCGTATGTTAAAATAAAAATAATGAAGTATGTTTACATACAATTGTGTTTATTTTTTTTTTTTTTTTTGAGGGTGTTATTAGATTACTGATTCAACTATTGTAGTGTATTAAATGGTAGTTATGAGAAAAAATTGTTTAGCGCTTGTAAATTAAACCTATACCCATTATTTTAATTAAAAGTATTAATGCATATTTTACTAATCTTTGGAGGACCATAGTTAATAAACTAGCGAACCAAAATTGACGATTTGACTACCAAAATGTTCAGAAAAAAAAGCTTTACCAGAATCCATTAAAAAATATAGTGGTTACCATTTGAAAAAAAAAGTTGATTTTGCTATTGGTACACCTGCGTGTTTAAAAATTTTGAAATTGTTATAAAAAAATTGCTTGTTAAAAATAAAGAAACACGTCTTTTTTCGTTTTAACGAAATTCCATATTATCGTTCCGTAATCGTCAAAAAACCCCGCGTACAATGACATAAGATACACCCTGTATATTTTAGTATAAGTCCAACTAGTCCAAGACCCAAGTATAAAATATTAGATTTTAAATTATTTTATACTTATAGGTACCGAAAGTCGTCCTGTCGTCGTAGTATCAGATAGGTACCTTGACAGCTTGAACGTTTAAACTGTTTAAAGGTTCAAAGTGAAATAATTATTTAGCTAATATCTTGTAGGAACAAGGACTAAAATCAAATCAAAAATAATCAAATTATAGATATATTTGCCGGGACGACTGACGACCAGATGAAACATGTCGCATTGTCACGTGCCTCACTTTCTTCCATTATGTACCTATTATTCTATGGATACCTACGGGCTACGGGCTGACGCGGACTTGTAGAATTCAAACAGATTTTGCGCGGGACCGCGTCAGGGCTACGGTGAACGATCACATGGTTTTTCATTCTCAATAATTATTTGTCAAACGAAATTATATACGTCATAAATAAAGAACAAAATTAAACAAAATAATTAATCAATGAATAAAATTCTTTTATATAATAATTTCAAACATCGGCATTTTTACAAAATAAATATCGTTGTCGCCCAGTAATTAAATATACCATCTACTAGGCGACAAAAAGTTTTTTCTGCTCGTCATTTCGTGTCCCAGTATATTAGTTAAAATATCAACTGGTTATAATAGGAATGTAAATTTTTACTTTAAGGGGCCTGCGCTCCACCTGTGTTTTTGCTCAAAAACATGCCTTACAGGAAAATCTTTGATTGGTCCGATTTCCGTATTTTTTTTTTTTTGTTAGATAGAGGAAGACTTATTGCAGGGCGCATTGGACTTGGATTTTAAAAATTATTTTTCTAAATCTTATATTACAAGTTTTAATTTAATCCATTTTTACAACTTTTTAGTTTTGTATTACTTTTTGTTTTCAGCAACGTAATCAAAAATCGAAGTCCAATGCGCCCTGTAAAAAATATTCCTCTATCTAAAAAAAAAAAAATTACGGAAAACGGACCAATCTACGAGGTGTGCGAGTTTTTCCTGTAAAGTGTATTTTGATCTATATAATGCATCCTATAAATGCACCCCCCCCCCCTAAATAGATATCGGGTAGTAGATTAGTGGGAAAGTATTATAGTTGAGGTGGGAACTAAAATGTAAAATTTAATTTTCAAATTTTATAGAATAAATTGCGAAAAATATGAAAAATTGCAACCAGGACCCTTAATAATAAATTAATCGCCGATGCCGAATAAAAAGCAATTTTCGGAGGGGCGTACCAACCCCTACCCCCTGGATACACCACTGTTCATATATATATGTGCCTCACACATCATACGCGACTTACCCAGACAAAACGGCCGGCAGCGACGACAAGATCGGTCCGTACAGACGGCTGTTTTCGTGGAGCCTCGCCAGCGGGACGAACTTGCACTTGTACGTAGTGGTAACGGTGACGGTGTTGGTTTTGCTCTTGGCGGTGGCCGTTTTCGTCCTGGTGGTGGCCGTCTTCGTCTTGGCGTGCGGCGTCTGCAGCTGGAACGTGTGCTCCGCGCCCGGGAACAAGCAGCAAGCGTCCGGGACGGCGTACACACGCTTGTGGCCGGCTAGCTGGCGGCTGACGTGCGCCGGCTTGTACGGGTAATAGTTGTAGTTGTCCCGCCAACGGAGTTCGCCGTACTTTGCGCCGCCGGACGCCAAGATCGTTTTGTGGTCGTTGTCCTGCTGCGTCCGATACCAATTGCCCAGCGGCATGAACCGCGGTCGGTCGCCGACTGCTTGTCCCGTTGCCGCCGTCACCGTAGTCGCTGAAATCGTCGGGTCGCGAGTCTGTTAGCAATCGAACAATATTGTTATTAGTGGGAAAGACTGCGGGAAGAAAAGTGGACGAGAGATCGGAAGAACGGAGAACATCCGCCATCAGACGACTATAAGACTATATATGTCTATATGGGTACTTGTATGTTTACAGGCAAGAAGCGAACAAATTCAAATATTTTTATTAAATTAAAATAGGACTTCTTGCATTTTTCTTCCAGCTATAGATGGCCATTCAAATTATATTGTAATATTTATATATAATGTAGCACAACATCATCAATTATTATTGTCAACATGGGACACAAAATCATCACAAATTATAATATATTATGAATAACTTAGCATGTAAGTCACTAATGTAGCTATAGGGCCCGAGAGGCAAATTGTGCGGAGGTGACATAATATTTTGTTATTTAATTCCGAAAATTCAGTATGCGAGCGTGGAGAGTACCTATACTGTTGTATAGTTAACATTGGCACAACTAGGGGGCAGGCACGCCCGCAGATGAGTGGCTCACTAGGTGCAAAACACCTACTTTTAGTGACAATATAAGCTGTGGGAGGCTTTTGAAAAATTCAAATGAATAAATTTCTCAGGTGGTGCATTTGCACCACCTAGCCCCTCCCTCCGGGCGTGCCTGCTAGGGGGGGCTAAGGGGATTAGCAACCCACAAATATCCCTTATTGATTTAGATATAAACCCCTATGGGTTATTTTAAATAAATAGTTTTGTTAGCCCCCCAGAATTTTAAACCTATAGTTGCGCCTATGATAGTTCAGCAGAAGTGTGTGTGTGTTATGAGTGTCACGTTCATCGTAGGACGTAGGTACTTGAAAAGGCGAACGTCTATCAGTCGGACCTCAGTGAGATATTATAATATTAAATGTTATAGCAATTGCCCCTCTGCGCCCTTTGGCTACACCCTAGTATGCCATCGTACCTCACCTTTAGTCAACAGTGTTGGCTGAATTTAATTTTGGATAACATAGTCATTAGCTTAGGGCTTAGGGCTAACAACTATAAGTTTTTGAAGGTTTTAGCAAGTATCACTGAATATGAGTGGTAAGACGAATCTAACCTTACCTAATAACTAATTTTTTTTTGTAAGTGCATTAATTTGTATTTTTAAGGTACCTATTTTTCTTGTTTTTTGAGCATTTAAATCCACACTCTAATAATAACCGTTCTAATATTACTTAAATTGTATATTATGAAACAAAAACCTAAAAAGTGAAATCATACAAATTTGATTAAGTAGGTGTTTAAATGAAAAAATAATAGTACCATTATAAAATATATAAATACATGTCAATAATATTTATAGTTAAATATAGTTGTTCTATCTGTATAGTGCATACAAATAAATAGCGCCTATTTGGAAAGTGTCTAAGCCTAAGCTAATGAAAATGTCTAGAACCTATATAGGCTATAGATTATGATAGTACATTAAAAAGTAATATTTTTTTATGATAACTGTTTGTAAAAAAAATAAACTGATTTTACCGTGAAGTTTTTCATGAAATGGTTGATTGCTGCCGAATACCACTGTTGATCGTCGGGACAACTACATATATTTTTGCCACCTTGGCAGTTTTGCTGCTCATCGTCTGTCAAAATGAATTGTCCACCTGGTCTAACCAAAACATAACAAACAGTTTTTACACGTTAGAGTGTTAGATCAACGTTATATTAAGTAGGGCAGGGACGCAACTAGAGGGTTTTGGAGGTGGTGACCCCCCCCTCTAAAAAACAGTTGAGTAGGAAATTATTTTAATTATTTTTTTTTTATCTATTTAATAATCTAATTTATAATGTATAAAAAATACTGGTAATATAACAAATTTCGGGTTGACCAATTTTACGACCATAACATACCTAGTATTATAATATAATATTATGCTCATGATATCGCTATTGTTAAATATAGGTATGAAAAAAGCATAATTGTAAAACCTCTATGTATATTCCACCCTTCAACTGCCGAATCTAAATGTCTGATGACGTGGAATTAGTATTAACGAGCTTCCGCTGATGCATAAAAGTTTTAAGTTGAAAATATTATATAGTAAAATATTGAAAACTCCATAAGAGTAATATAACATATACGAATGTATATTTAATATTTACATATAGATAATAATTATATATTGTATATTATTGTTATGCACATTGACAAAAACTATATATAGTAAAATATTGAAAACTTTATAAGAGTAATATAACATGTACGAATGTATATTTAATATTTATATATAGATAATAATTATATATTGTATATTATTGATATGCACATTGACAAAAACTATTTCCAACTTACAACTTTCCAATTATTTTGAATTCATAAAAATATTAAATATATAAAAACTCAACCCCTTCATTCATGTGCCATAAGCCCATACATACATGAAATATATGTATTTACTATAATGGTGAATAAAAAGTGGCCTGACGTGAAAAAAATTGTCCTGCTTAAATTTGGTACCCATATTCAAAACAAAACCCAAAAAGCGCCAATGTCTTAAGTCAAGAGTTTTGCTAGCGAGGACTGAGTTTTATCTACCCACACATTTAATCCTAGTTGTGCATACAATGTTTTAAAGTTTAAAATTTAATAACGATATTTTCATGATTTATATTTATCAACGTGTGAGTGTATCCATAGAACTACACGTCATATTGTCTAAAATGCTTTATGAAATATGTACTATAATTTATTATTTAGGTAATGTGTATCATATTTATGATATATTATGTACCTATAATTTAAATAGGTACTTACAGCTTGTAACTGATGACGGTGGTAGACGATGAATGACGGTTTCTGTAACGATCGGAGGAAGTGCTGACGACCGAGGTCACCTGATTTCGTTGGATCGTAAGCACGTACAATGAACGGTTGCCGTGAGCCAGCAACACAACGTTGGCGGAACGTCGCATGACACGACTTTGCATCTCACCGACCGGTGTCTGCGGTCCCCAGCAATACTTAATAGTGGAGTCGTCCGACCGTTTATGTTCTTCTTTCCCGAACACCAGTTGCTCTTCGTACTCATCTCCGTCGTATACGACCTGGTCGTTATCGTCGTAGTCGTAATCGTCGTCGTCGTTGATGTTGTCGTCATCACCATCGTAGTCACAGTCATCTACCTCCATCTCCAACTCTCTATCCTCCGCATACTCATCAGACTCCACGTCCACGTCCTCGTCCTGCTCTTGTTTGCGGTCCTGCTTGCCTCGGTGGTGGATTGCAGACCGCAGACCGCTGCTGAACGTGTCCCGGGATCCACAGCGCTTATCACACCGTGACTTACTACAGCCGTTTCGCCGACGATACGGAGACCGTTTCGGGGGATACGTCTGCAGGCGACGGTATTTTTGAGATCTCCTGTACCTACGTTTACCGCAGTTGTCGGAGAGACTTCGACGGGCGCGAGATTCGCTGCAGCGACGAACGGTAGTGAAGGAAGGCCGGCTGGACGTCGATGCATGGCGTTGGCTGCGGCGTCTGACGGTTGTTTCGGCAGGCTTGATGACCGGCGATATTACATATCTCGATATCGGATGACTACAAACACATGTGACGGAAATAGTGACAGAAGTTACCTAACTCGATATCGAATAAACGTTCAGAACGCTAATTTATATGTATTATAATAGGCAATAGTTGCCGAATATAAGGTTAGGTGGGGGACGGGGTGGCCGAGTGGACTAAGGCGTCGGTTGAGACGCGAACCGTCGCAGAGTCATCCCGCCCACGGGTGGAATTTTTCTTCGTTGTCCGGAGAGAGAGGCCACCTCTCTTAGGTATCCTCCACCCGGGCATGGTCGATACCTACGGGTGCCCACTTAAAAATTCTGCCAAAACCTACAGTAACCTCCCCCACAGTTCCACAGGCTACTGACCTCAATTGTCGACGGCTCAACCCCCTTCCCCCAAAAAAAAGGTTAGCTACTACCTATAATAATATATAATATTTAACGAGGTATCTCTATATTAATTAGTTAGTTAATATTATAGAGACAAATATGTTTAAGCTCAGTTCATAAGGCACTCTTTTATTATTACTACCCGGGTCGTATATTAGTGATTCTACAACTTTAATTTTTTTTAAAAAAAGATGATTAACCATTTTGTTGACTATTAGTAGTAATATTTAAAACCGTTGTATACATCGTGATAAAATAAAGAAATATATCGATAATGTATAAATCATGTATTCAAGAATCCTAATAATTAGGTAGAATTAAATTATTTTAATTATTCCATATTAAAATATATGAATAATATATAATAATTATAATAATACTACCTATAATATATAATATTATAATAAAAAAAATTGTGTTTATTATTATTAGTCTTTTATACGATAGGTAAGCTACTTTATAGCATATATTATTGATGTATAATTTACAACAGAGAAATTAAATACCTAAATATATTATATTGCTGTTCTCCGAATTTTAGCATTTAGCAACATTAAAAGGTATCGGGAATTTTAAATTAATTATTTTATTTAATATTACTAAACGCAGCTTAAAAGCCAACAATAATAATATCATAATGACTTAATGTTATAATTTTGGAGAGATAAAAAACTAAATAGGTACCTACGTAACCAAAAGTACCTATTTCGTAAATGGTATCAGATGTATTTACTACACATGACAGTCGACAACATGATATACTATCTTTAAAGTGGAAATGTATTAAACCAATCATTACTAAAATACATACACTAAAATAGGAACCGAAGGAGTCATCGTCCATTGTATTGATGAAGGCACCATAATGGCTAAAATGAACTATTTTACAGGAAACCGTTGAAAACTTAATTGAATATTTTAAGCACAAAATTAAGAAATGTATTAATACAAAAAATAATTGATAAAATTGACTTTAATTTTTAAGGTAGTATGATATTACAAAACAGCCATCATCGCCATAGAACTTTACATAATGTTTAGTATTATTCAATAAATTATACTGTGGTATTAGTTGTATCATCTATGCAGTAATAATTAGTGGTCATGGACTAATATTAGTACCTACTATAGTCTATAGTGTTAGTTTTATATTAGTCCGTGTTTGTGATCTAATTTTTGTCGTACCTACAGATTTTGATAGTAGAATAAAATATTATGATAATAAATCATCGTTGAAGCGGAAATAAAATTCCACGATGTTTTTATTCACATAGAATATAATATTATTATTTGAAATTATAATATTATGGACTTTTAAACATAGGTCGTTTACAACTTTCTTATTTAATAAGATATTAAAAGGGGAAGACCTATCTGTTAGTCACCTCAGTCCCCAGTGTTGTATAATTTTGACAAATACTATCTATAGATTAGAATACGGTAAGCTTATGTGATTTCTGGGGACACAATAATAGCCCTCAATATATGGGTCGTTTATTCAATTCCCTTATTCTGTTTTATTTATTTTGATTTTTGTGATATCTATAATAGTTAAGTAACTACCTATTATGATAATTCAATATTTCAATATTTAATTGACTCATTATTTTATATTATTTTTATTTGTTACTTGTATTACAAAATACAATTTACAAAAGTATATCGAGTGAAAGTGATTGTTGCTGTTATGCATTATAAATATTTACTATGAAAATCATGAGCAAATACAATTATTTATCAAGTCATTGTAAAATATCATAGAATAATACAGAGTAATTCAAAACAAATCATAGATGAAATCATTTATAATATATGCTGTGTAGTTCTATCAGGCACGTAGCCAGACATTTTTTAACTACTTCCTGCTTTTTGTATCCCTTACCCTCTACTTATAACACAAAATTTATAAAAAAAAATTATGAATTTTAACAACGTATTGTCTGTATTGGTTAATAAGTTTAAGAGAACACTACACGCGCATGTGTTGTCTCCTTCTTACAAAATATGTAAAACATATCAAAAACTGTTTTGAGTGGCACCACATAAAAAAGTTATTCAAGTTTGAAAAACACAAAACTAATGGATTATGAAACAATTTTACTTTTTTCGTATAAGTCATAATAAGTGATATAAAAAATAATAAAAATGACATTTCACAGATAGTGTTCTCAACTATATTGTATATTATCAATTTGGAGTCTATGTTCATAATCCACTTAAAAATTAAAATATCGTAAAAAACCAACGAGAGAACACAGATAATGTTGTTAAATAAAATTTTTGTAATATGTCATAATTCACCCTAATATCAAAACAGACAGCACCCTAATGAAACTAGCGAACGAAAATTGGCCATGTCATCCGTGTGTAAGACGGAGACAACACGTGTGCGACGCTCTCTTTAAATCGATCTCAAGACATAGGTACCAAAAAAATCAACTTACATACACACAGAATTAGCTGAATATAAGGCTCTTGGGATTAGTGACCTAAAACCTTTGTATTACCATCTAGTAGAAACTTTCAACGCTTTTAATGCTATTATCTGATGGTACATAATATAGTGTCTTTCACCCTAATAAACTCCTACTAATCTGTTATTTAATTTTTTTTTTTTTTAATGCATATTTTGATAATTTATTTTTATGACATTTAATAAAACAGGTTGATTGAAATAAACAATTATATGGTCATAATGTTTGTTATGTATTCACGAGTGTATGGTAGTCAGGTGGAGGGCATGCATATCTACAATTTTGTTTTTTTTTAGAAATAATTAAGCTATTCAAAATATTTTGTAAAATAGTGGATAATGTGTGGGTACTGGGTAGTTTCGTTAACGACCTAAATATGGCACAAATAATAACATCATAATTGATAACTATATATAGGTAACGTATAATTTTACTTTCCTCTCTGATCTTCGAGGACTTTATAATTGACACGTATAGGTATAGATTATAAATATCAATAATAAATTACAGAAAATTATCGTCGACGTTATTCATTGGAAACTGTATACCTATGGTATGGGTCCTATGCCATATTTTAACCACCCATCACGCAACACGTATTCTAATGTAAGAATTTTTTGTCCCGAACATTGCGCAGCGGGTTCTCAGCACAATATTATATTATATACCTACCTACCAGTGTTCACACCATGTCACCATCACACGCAAACATTAGCTAGGTCACGTACCATGTATAATATATAGGTATTATTGGTATTATACTACCACATAACATAACACTCGGACCTTTTTTTTATGTATACAGTTTATTGCACAGGAGATGTCCATAAGGTTTAATATCGTATTCGTATATACCTACTTAAATCGTTTAATGGATCTGCAACTGCAATGGTTCAACCGAATTTTCAACACCGGCAAAGCCATAATAAAAACTGCTTGAATTAAAAATAAAAAATTTAGTGAAATATATATTTAATTACCAGTACACCTTTATATTGTAACTTGTAGTCTACTATAAGGACATAATTATTACATGTGGGATTGTGATGCCTAATTGACAATTGTAGATTAATTCGGATAAAATAGAAAAATAATTGAATGCAGTGCAGTTGATAAATCAATACTTAGGTAGTTGATTCAAAATAAACCTCATTTGTAAGCTCACTTATAGCAGGGCTTAAAACCGATATTTGATACCTACCGATTTTGAATACCGTGGGTTAAAACAGTGAACGACCGAAATCGATAATGAAACCGAAAACAAAATCGAAAAAAACCAATACCTGTAATCAAAACCGATATCAAAATCGGAAAAATTCAAAACTGATATTCAAAACCAAAAACGAAATCAGAAAAATAAATACCAATATCCGAAATCGAAATAGGAAAAAATAAATACCAATATCTGAAACCGAAATCGAAATAGGAAAAAATATTTACGGTTTAAAGCCCTGCATTATAGGCACGCCATGCACTTATCTGGACGGCCCGTTAAAATCGTCCTAGCTCCACTGCCCCGGTATTTTATGCCGGCTGTATTATTATAGGAACAACATACGAAACCACATGTCTCCTGGGGAGGCTGTTATTCTGCAGCATCCTCGTCAAGGGTCTGGGGATTAGTGTGTTTGTAAACTGTGGACCGGGACAGGATTACGAAATACGAGGGCGATCAATAGAAGATTTAAACTATTATTATTTATTCCATATCCAACCATTTATTGTCTGTCGTATAGGTACTCTGGCTGTGTCCAAATACTTGTTCATGATTTTTTATGCATGGCGACTTGGTGGCGCCGTTCGTGTATTGCGACTATTTAATAGCAATCGTTTCCTTTGAAACTGGCTGAAATAAGATATAAGTATGCCGCAGTATAAGATATTATTGTACCATTGTAGTGCAGTTCAAATACGTCATGATTTATAGTCGACTGTCGACTGTACAGCAAACATTGTGTGATCTTTACATATCTTATACCACCCAAAATTCTACATATCTTATCCACCTTCGTCAAGAATTTATTATCGTAGTTTGTACGAATACCAAATAATGGACAAGTGATAAGTATAGGAATGTATAATAATAATAATATGTTTAATATCTAATAGGTATGTATAATAATATAATATAATATATAATATGTATAATAATAATGTTTTATTTATTTATTTATTATTAATATTTTTTTTTTCTCCCCCTTTCCTGTTTACTATGTACATAAGAATGTATCAATATTTCTAAGGTTTTAACCTACCATTCAATCTTATTGAAGAATAAAAAGAACAGTTGCCAACTGCCTCTAAACTCGCACCTGGATATACACTTGACAAGTGAAAATCGAAATGGACGTGCTACGTATACCATGTGTCTTCAAGAACTTTGCACACTCTATAACTCCATTACCTACCTATACATCTTTCAGTACCTTACACAAATTTTAAGATTCTGTTTGTGGGAGATTGATTATCCAATAGTCTAGTTTCATGTCCTGCAAACAGAATTTAATTATACAGTGTACCCTGTTTTCGGGGACATACTGTATATTCTATTGTATTAAGTACAGAAACGATTTCTCGTCGTGTCTTCTTCATAATAACTAATATTGTATGCACAGGCCACAGTTAAAGCCTTTTGGCTGTTTTGAGGTATATAATACTGTTTCCAAGTATTTTTCTCCGTATTTATATAATATTACAATAATTATACAATTTATCGTAGCTGGTGAAAAAGTTATAGGGAAAAATACAATAATTGTATCTTTCCAGTACTTACCGTCTTACCTATGTACAAATATTGTTACTTCTTATATCTTACCAATATAATTTATATAGGTAGGTTGGTAGGTACATACATAGTTTATTATTATTTATTTCCATATAACTGTACGTTTTAACACATGTGTGTTTTTGGCAGAATTTTTAAGTGGGCCCGAAGAAAAATGCTGCCCGTGACCGAGTTCGAACCGGCTATGGTGTACGTCGCAACTGACGCCTTAGGGCCCGTATTACAATAGTTGAACTCCGGTTAAATCACCGAATTCGGCCGGTGAAATCAGTGGTTCAAGCGTAACCGAGGTTTAAACACTTTAAACTATGATTGTAAAACGGGCCCTTAGACCGCTCGGTCACTCCTTTTTCCGATTCGATCATTACAATATTATAGTATTGAAATGAATACTAATTATTTATTATTATAATTGGCAGCGGGCCACATACCTATTATTTTTTTAAATCTTGCGGGCCGCATTCGTAGTAAAAATATGTTTTTTATATAAAAATTCAGTTTTATTATTACATTTTTTAGAATTAGGTAGGTTCATTTAAAATTACAAATTATTATTACTATTAAAACATATATAGATTAACATTTTTTTGATTAATGCATTAAAAATATCACAACTTTTTGTAGTGCCTTTCATTGGAAAAAGCGCGGCTAATTCTTCAGTGATATTAAAATTAGAATCGATACCCCGAATAAAAATTGCTAATTGCGCAGTATCTGACAAATCTGTACCTACTTTCGTCAAGGACCAGAGAATAAAAAATAAATTTAGAAATACGTTCTTTTAGGGTACCTACTCTCAATATCAGTTCTTAGTTCTTCTAATCGTCTTGCTACAGTTACCACCGATAAACTCAATTTGGAAAAAAGTTGTTTTTGTGGTGGACATACAATTTCATAGGCGGCCTCCATACACTGTTTTATAAATTCACCACCAGTGAACGCCTTCCATTTAGCCTCAATTTTTTGTGCTACGATATAAATAGCTTTGGCACTAGCTTCTGAGTCTTTATGACATTTTTTTATACTTGAAGACTGGCCTTGTATATTTTTCATTAACAATGCAAGTTTGTCAATTCGAAGTCGTCCTTGTATCATATCATATTTTGCTGCATGTTTGGTACTATAATGTCGTTTTAAATTGTACCCTTTATCACTCGATTCTTGACAAATCAAACATATTGCCTTTTCTTTAACTTGAATAAAAAAATAGCTATTTTACCATTTTTCTTGAAAAACGCGACTTTCATCCGAAATTTTACGTTTTTTACTCACCGACATATTGTACAAATATTACGAAGAAAAAGTATGAAATTGAAACTTTTACACTAGCGGCTAGAGAGATATAATATTTATATTACAAGCTATTATTATTATTATTATTATTATCTACTTTCATTATACTGTTATAATATTGTAAGTAGGTACCTACTGCAACCGTAATCGCTACAAGGTGTTTGAAGTTGAAACATGTAGTCTAGAATCGTAAAATCATAGACATTTTAAAATTATTTTATTTATTTATTGTTGACAATTCATAAAAATGCCGATCTTAATAATTGTTGTGATCCAATTCTATAATATTTTTGTTATACAATTAGGAAAATTCTTAATTGTTTTGAAATTTTTCTATGGGGTAAAATATTGAAATAGTTAAACTTTTTATTTTAATGCAATAAAACTACGTTTACACTTAACCGTATCAACAACTGGGAATTGTCTGGGTGGTTCTATAGGTATCACTTGCAGTGGTTCAAATAATGGATGCCTAAAAAAATGGCGTGTATGATTGGAGTGTAAGTTACTCGATGCGTGTGAGGAGAGGGTTTTATATGTTATACTTTTAGAAAATTATTGAATATATATATTATACCATTGAGTATATATTGTAAGAATATATATATTAGGTGTATACAAAATTTACCATATATACCTAAGTTGTATAAAAAATATATAAATAAATAATAATTATTATAATACCTAATATAAAATTGTTATCAATAATAAATATTGTGTGGTCATATAATGTTGTCATTAATTAAAATTATAGACTATAGTAATGTGTATAATATATTAAATAAGAAAATAATATGTAATATTTGTAAAATTATTGCAAATATATTTTGAAAATTATTAAAAGTGTACCTAAGTTGCATAAAATTTGTAAAATATAATATGTATTATAATTATTATTATTATATTTGTCAATAATTATATATTATGTAATTATTGATAAAATCTAACTTTACCTTTTATAATTTTCAAAATTATATTTTCAATAATTTTACAAAAATGATATACTATTTTATTTAGCAATATATTATATACATTATACATATTACTATTATGTTTAATAATTATTGACAACAATTTCATATTACTTATTATAATTATAATAATTTATCTATACATTTTTTTATATAACTTGGGTATAAAAAATATTTAATAATTTTTTATAAGTATAACATAAAGATCTGAAGTATATAACATTAATTATTATTGAATTTTGTGTTTTGACTGTAAAGTGAATCGACCGAAAAGGGAATGGTACGATTTGGGTCGAAGGGAGTTGACCATTGGTCAAAAAGAGATCGAAGGGTAAGTTTTTGGTCGAAAACGTCGATGCCATACCTATAATTTGAAATAATAACCAAATAATATTAATCAACAATTAATACTAAATTATAATAAAATAATTTAAAAAAAAACAGTGAGTGTTGTTGAACACTCGGCAGGAACGAAGTTCAGTGCATGTGATGCGAGACGCGGAAACATATATGGTTAGAAAAATATAAATAAATAGAGATAGAGAGAGAGAGAGACAGAGAGAGAAATGAATGCTTGTATAAATATATCGCGCGCATGGTAATAAAATTATAATAAATTTTTTCTGAGTATTATGAAAAAATGGTATTTTATTTTATAATCATTATAAAAGTACAAAGCAATTATGAAATTAATCAGTATTCTCAATAACAGTAACTATTGGTTTGTGGTAGCTGAATTAATATGTCACGTATGTTTGTGATTGAATTTTTTCTATATATCTCGAAATACTGCATCGATAGTGGTATTGTATCTTGTTGTAGATTCCGACGGATTATTATTGATGGTTAAGTCAAATTCTACTGAAAGAAATTTTAATAATGATACGGTTGATACAGCTTGTACTCGATTATCGTTTTTCAAAAGTAAATTTTAATTTCATTTGTTTAATAGATTTGTATGTTGTATGTATATAGAGAAGAAGGTAAATGGAAATCACAATGGAATTTATAAATTTAAGGGGCAAAAATTATTTTGAAAATAAAATTCTTATCACTTTCCTAATCAATAAAAACAATATTTATGAAAATCCCAATAAATCCCATCAAAAACTCAAAACCCCGAGTTTCCCTTTGGCGAGGTGGGTGTTAGTACTCTCCCGGACCAAAATCCATCAAAAAAGCAAAATCCAAAAGGGGGGGAGGAGGTGCCCCCGTTCCCTAAAGCGGAAAACTGTAGTCTTCATAATAAGAATGGGTTCCCCCTTGGTCCGAGGTCTTTAACTTGAATTCCGGCCGAGTTACACTCAACTCAAAATGTGGGGGGGTGGGGGCTTTGGTTCCCTAATGTTGAAAATTCATCTGGGGCCTAAAAAAATGAGATGCCCATTGGTCCGGGGTCTCTAAGTCGAATACCGGCTAAGTTATGCTTCGTCAAAAATAATTACTCGTTTAATGGGTCCCCCCCCACTCCGCCCGACGATCACCTCTACGCGCGTGACGACCGATGTTGGGTAGCCTACGCGAATGGAACCGCAGTGTTGCCAGATGGTACGATCCTAGTGGGGACATACGATAATATGAGAGGAGGGAGGGGATATGTAAGCCGGCAGCCGAGCAGGCAGGCACAGCCTGTCTAAATGTTGCGTTTTTCAGTGTTACGCTTTTCGGTGTTACGCTTTTTGGTGTTGCGATTTTTTTCCAGCGACTCCCATCCACCTAACGCCCCATAAGGAACTTCGTTCCAATAAAACAAAATTATAAAAAAATAAAAAATGATCAATTATTTAAAATTTAAAATTTTATGATGTCAATATATCATGATTTATGCTTATAAGTTAAGACAGTATGATGTTAATATGTAGTTATGTTAAATTATTTTAAATAGCTGTATGCAGCAATTTCAACATTGTATGAGTGTATGAAAAGGTATAACCCTTGGTATAAACAAATGTGGTTCAAACTACTTTTTAAACTTTCCTGATATCTACAAGAACAATTTGAAATTTTCACAAAATCTGTAAGTATACATAGTAGTTTTTATGAACCTATATTATATACCGTAAGAGCGGGATACTTTACTCTAGGGGTTAAACATTGCTCCAAAAAAAATATTTATTGATTTCAATCGTAGCACATTATGATTTTGAGATCAGAGATTGTAGTTTTATTATATTATTCTTATTAACATTACTAATTTTTTCAAACATTAGGAACATCAATCTATTAGTTTGCCTCCAAGATGTATGTCATGAAAAAAATTGTTTTCAAAAACACAAAAACACATAACGGAAAAGTTATCCAAAATCTAGGGGATTGAAATTTAATTTAAAATTTATTAAAAAAAGACTTTTAATCAACTAAAAAAAAAATAAAAATTATATTATTCAATTATATTATGTATAGGTTCAAATAAGTTAAAACACAAGCGCTAAACATTACACCAATAGTTATGATATGCATTAAAGTAAGGTAATTTTAAGCATTGCGCAATGTAATCTGCAGTGTATTTTAACTTTACTCCAAACTTTTGGGAATAAGTAAGTCACTAGTACGACATTCGGATTTTTTTGAATTGTTCTTACCTCTCACATCTATACATATAAAACAACGCTAACAGGTAATTTTTATCTTTGTTAATGAAGCTATAGTATAGGTTCAAACTAAAAAAAGAAATATATTTGAAGCAAAGTATCCCATTCTTACGGTAGCTACAAATATACATTCAACTATCACATTTCTTTTAAGATATAATTTCATTATTCGAAACTATAATCGTGACAATTTGATGGATGCTTTTATCTCATCTGCCAGAGTAACTAATGACAACCATTTATATACAAGAAAAATACTAATATCTACTAATTATTTCTCCTATAACCAATAGGAACCATTTATAAACAATAATTTCCATCTAATCAATCCAAGTTGTGCCTACTGGGAGCAATTGTGAATATAAATTATCCTGGGATCACACATAAAAAATGCCATCAAAATCGGTCCAGCCGTTTAGGAGTTCAATGACATACAGACAAACATTCATTTTCATATTTATAATATAGTGGTACAAATGATAAATTAAATACCTAAATGTTTTAATAATATTTATTTAATAGGTACAATATCTCTTATAATAAATATAAAAAATTTTACTAGTCACTATAATTAAAGTTTTAATTAATCAATGATAAACTACCCTTGGCTAAAATTAAAGAATGTGGATGACTAATAATCTATTTGTATTAAAAAAAAAAATGATTTTATTTTACACACTTTATGAGAGGTCTATAATTATAATTATTTTAGTGAATCAACAACATTTCAAAATGTTTTTTATTATAATATAGATAAATTAATAATTTATTATGAGAACTAAATCAAAGTGACGTACATACTGTAGCCAATAATATTGACCCATTATTGCATTATATCATAATTATTCATAACTACAGACCGGATATAATTGAGTTAAGAATATGTCAAAATTGCAATGAAAATATATAAAACTAAAATTGCAGTATAAAATGCAGTGTAAATATGTTAAAATTGCAATGAAAAATATATGAAAGTTAGGTATTTAAAAAAAAAAAAAACATATAATATAATATAAAATATATATTTTCAATTCTTTGCTTAAATAACACGATGGACCTTAACATATTACATAATTATAAAATAATAGGTATCGTAAAAAAACAAATTTATATATAAAAAAGCATTTAAAAATTAGAATTTATAATTTTTCTGAATTAAAATGTATAATTTTTACAATATATTGTAATATATATTATTACAATTTTAAAATTGTAACTCATCTGTAATCTGTTACTTAAAATGTGATTATATACCTAATGGAAAATTATGTTCAACATCTACTCTTGTTATCAGGCCTCATTTTAAAAAATTGGAGTTACATCTAAATTAACACTACCATTACCTCAGAGTAAGTTTAAATAGTTATATATTCTTAATTTTTTCTAAGGCGTATTCAACTTTATCTTTTTCCCATAGGGACCTGCAATTCGTCGGTCAATAAATTATTATTACCGATACATTAATATCTTAACATTTATATGAGTCTGTCAGTATCTATAGAACGCTTCTATACTATTAGGGAAAACCATTATGTGAAAATGTACATTGTAGTTATATTTTTATTGTTAAATTACCTAAGAAATAATAGTGTATATTTTATCACTTGAAGTATACAAAACTGAAAAAAATACAAATTTGTTAAAATTGCAAAAATTAAAAATATAAAATTAAATAGGAAGACTATAATAATTAGTCGAGTCTGTGTACATATTTTATCAGATTTGATTTACTTGATAACAATAAAAAGTTGCAATATCTATTAAATCCGGCTTTAATCATAACATACTGTATATATAAAAAAAAAAAACTAAAATAGGAAAAAATATGAGTGTATTTTATGAAATAAGTATTACAATAATGTAGTTTTTAATTTTTAGAGTTTGAAATATTTAAAATATAGAAAAACTTTAGAACATTTTTTGTAAAAATATAAAATAAATATAACTTGGTAATTTTTGTTTTTAATTGCTTGTTTCAATGTTCTAAAATTATTATATAATAAATAATAATAATGAAAAAATAATAAGGTTGATGCTTAACCAATACCAATGGTATTACGTTACAGAGCAATACCAATGATGGGTAAATAAGATCATAATGATTAATAAAATACAGTTTTAAGTACAAAATTCTTAAAGAATTTATAATAAAATGGTTTGTATATATGAGGGTACCTAATTATAAAACATTTGTTTTTTAAAACCTTAACTAATATCTTATATTATTATGATTAGTTAAGAATAAATAAATTATAAGGTATAATATCATAATGAGCATATTTTTATTAATTATTAATTATTGTACTACATTTATTTATATAATTCAAAAATGTATTTTTGTTTTATAACCAATATAATGAATTATAATTAATAGTAATTATTCTTTATAGTTTTATTTTAAATCATTTGAAATGAGTTAAAATTATAGTAATGATAAAATTATGTTTTTTTATGTATATATTACATAGTTATGAACTTATGTTGTAAAAACTAAAGAAAAAACAACCGAACAGTGTTGTTACTTATTCGCTTTTAGGGTTAACATAATTTGGGTGTTTTAAATAGTTAGCAAATTCTTTTAAATCAGAAACACCTCGTACTTCTTTTTCTAACAATGGAAGCTTAGTAACATGGCAATTAAGATACAAATCCTTTATCTAAAACAAAAAATAATAACAATAAAACAGTTATCAAAAAAACTGTATTTGTTATATTATAAACTTACCTGTTCTAGATAGGTGAGCTGTAATTCCTTTCTGGAAGAACACTTTTTACAATTGGGATCGGATTCTCCATTGTTTGAGTATAATTGATTAACAACAATATTATGGCAGTCAATTTCATTTTTGTTTAATTCTTGGAAAAGCCTTTCCGTTTCATACAATGACAAAAATTCAGCAATACACACACAAATAAATGTGGTTTTTTCCTTAAATAAAACAGTATTAAATTAATTTTGATTGTTTTAAAAATATTATATAATTACTAACATGATTTTTTAATTGTTGATTAAAAGTTTTAATGTAATCCAATAGTTCAACAATTTTCTGTACAATATCCTCTAGATAAAAACCAGGTTCAAAAAACATAGGTATCTGACTTAGGTAACGGCCTATTGTACTTTTAAGTTCCAAAATGTTTCCTAAAGCTTTTTCCATCATCGAAGGGAATGACAGTAGTCTTAAAGTATGTCCTGTAGAAGCTGTATCAATTACAATAACTGAAAAGTCCATAGTCTTAATCAACCTAAAATCACACAGATATAACAGTAATGTTGTCTTAATAATATACCATTTCTTTAAAGTACATAATATATATACAATACAATTTCAACATAAGATATTTTTAACATGAATGCAAAAAATAAAGTAAAAAATCTATTGAGCATAAACAATTTCATACAAAAAAAAGGTTAAGATTTTGTTTAAATAAGTTGTGATTGCTGACAACATAGTTAAGTTATATAAAATAGTATATTTACATTTTAAATTATTATAATATTAATGTAATATAAAATGTTTGCAGTGGTGCATGCGAGGATAGGATACTAGGATTTCAGGTTACAACCCCCACTGGAATTTCTACTTTCACAAAAAATCCATTTACCATTTAAGCGCTAGTCATTTTTAATAGATATAAAATAAATTGTAAAATTACAATACAATCAAGAATCTTAGTTTCAGTTGAATTTTTTGGCCAATAAATATACATTAGCTACCTACTAAACCATAATAGTTTTATCAACTATTACTATGTTTATTACGGCACGGAGAGTCTCTAGACTAGGCTCAATACAATAATTGTAGATTCAATTTGAGACTAACACAACAGTTTGTTTCAACCAATTATTTAAAAATTATTTAGCCAAAAAAAATGTAAATAAATTATAATATTGTTTTTTTTTTTTTAATTTTAAAAAACTATAATATTATATTAACACGTTAAACGCCAACAGCAACCCATAGTTGACAGGACTAAACGGGCGCCCATGGCCGATGTCAACCTGTGGTTGACATAGAGTAACCTATTTTGTATTGAGTCTTTTTTGGTGGCTATAGCTGAACACATTTAAAAATTTAATAGGACATTCATAACCGTATCGACAATTCCTTAAAATCTACTAATTTTACTATTGACGACGGTCACCTGCAAATCAAATGATGTCGACGACTGGAGTGAGCATGCCAAATCGACGTAGGCGTTCAATGTGTTAAATTGTATGACCTACCTGTACTGTATCAATTGTTTTACTATGTGAGTTAATTGAATGTTTATCATATTATTATTATTACTTTTAAAATTTTATGTTTTCCAGATTATGTACAAGATATCAGAGTTAAGAGAAGAATAACAATTGGTGTTTGGAATAATTTTAAAATTTTAATGTTGGTGACAGGTCGAAAGGGGTATGTGATGAAGCCTCCCCTTCAGTGATTAATCTTAAATGAAAACTTAACCGAACTAAAATATTGCGTACGTTACAGAATGTTTGTGTACACTTACTTTATTATTTTAGCATATCTCATTGTATCATCAATACCTGGAAATAGTGATGAAATGATTTTCACAATATTGTTACCTAACTGTACTGTTTTAGATCCATCCTCAGGTTCAAATAAAGATTGGTTTTCATCGTTATCAGTGTCTACTTCCTAAGTAATAAATTTAAACAAAAATGTACAGTAATATACATATTATGACATTCTACATTCTAAAACGCTTACCATGGCAAATAAATTTTCGAAACCTTCGACTTTAGTAGGGGTTTTGGTGAAACATTGTCCAAAAGCGTCAGATATGTTGTGTGCTGGATCAACTGATAATAGTAGTACTGTTTCACGGACTAGAGAAAATTGAATGGCCATACTACAACTAAATTTTTGATTTAAAAAGTGAATGGGAGCTTATTAGTAGGTATATGCAATAATATCTGACTAAAAAATAAGTAAAATCAATGATGCACTCTACTATGCGATGTTTACCTGACAGTAGTTTTACCACCACCTCCTTTGCCACCGACGAAAACCCATTTCAAACTTTCCTGGCAGAGTACGTTCTCTAAACAACCTTCAGGTAGAAGATCTTCATTTAAATCGACGTCCATTTTTTTCTAAATATTAAAGTAATAAAAAAAAATTGCAATTTATAAAAAGCAGCTCGAATTATTATTTGAAAAATGTTAATTTTTTATTGTATAACAAAACAAAAATGAAAATGAAACTTGAAAATAGGTTGAACGAAAAATTGCCACTCAAGAGCGTGGTTTGCTGTGCGTTAAAATCTTATCAGTTGTTATTTTTTTTAATGTCACGATCATGGCTTAAATATACAAGGTTATTGCAATAGTACCCCTACCATATCATTTTATCACTTTAAGGAATTAAAATGTTAGCGTAAGGGTATATTCTCATACCACGGTCTTGTATTATTATACCGTGGGCTATACTATGATAATATTATGGGCCGTACCCTTACGTTGCCATTTAATTTTTGTTTGATAACAATATGGGCAATATGCAATATAACCTTGTATATTAAAACCATAGACCTTATTAGCAATTACCTTAGTATAAGGTCTATGATTTAAACCATGGTCACGATGTTTTGATGTTATTGATTTATGTTATCAACAAATACCTACTCGGCATGTCACCCCTCATACAATATATATATTATTATATCACGGGATAAGGGACGCCATACACTAACGTGATCTGGGGGCTCAGTGCTTTTCAGTCACTTGTGTTACGTAGTCAGGACCGTCGTTTGGACACAAGCAAGTCATGCGTTGGTTTAGGGCGGTATATACAATTTTAAAATGTTTTTATAAATATCGGTACCTAAAGAAGAGCGGCATTTCAATTTTCACTTAGGGTGGAAAGTATATAACGACGTGCCTGTACGTAATAACAATACAGGATACAATGTATCAAAAAAAAAAGAACCCTCCACTTTTATTTTTTTATTTCAGGGGGGGGTAAGGTTGATGTTGTAAACTTGGCGATAAGACAGAAATTACGAACTACTTTAAGGTTGTTTATTTAAGAGTGTCGCTTCTGAATTCTGCCCTTCAATATTGTTCCATGGAAATAACTAACAACTAATAAGTAATATCCATGACGTAAGGAATAGCCATGCGCACGGGGGCATCAGTTACAGGATAATATTATGCTGACCTTCGAATTTTGTTCGGGCAGCTACGACTGCCAAATATTGAAATAAAGACTGCAGTAAATTTTACTTCCGAAAAATTATATTTACACAAATTATATATATATATATATATTATATATATCACACCAGGGGTCGGCGACCTTTTTGGTGTCGAGGGCCAAGGTAGCTACAAACAAACAACGTTTTAATTCAGAGTTTCCAGTCCATTCTATATTGTCTATTCTATCTGTTCATTATTTAGTGATTTTTATGCAAATAATAAATTGTACATACAATTACTATGAGGGCCACAAGCGGCCAGCGGGTGGCCAACCCCTGCATCATACATTAATACATTATGAATTATTAATTATATTTGTTAGAAAATGTGTAGAAACATTGGGGTTCCCGTTCCCCCCAATTAGCAAAGCAGCCTCCATCCCTCTAAATAATAAGCAAATTAAATTTTGCTTTTTTTTCTGAGCCAATAATTTGCATGTGATTAATGTGAATTAGTGTGACCTATTTTAAAAACATTTACCAAAAGTTTATTTAAAAAATAAACTATTGGAACTTTTGTACTTATTTTAATATCATGAGGCGATGCAAACTTCTGTTTTTCAAATGAGAACCCCCCGCCCCCTTTTTACTGTAAATTATTTAGTGGATAATTTTTTTGAAAATTGTTATGTAAGTAGTAAGTACCTAATTCAAAATTTGAATGAGTAGTTTCTTAGTTATTAAAATGTTTGTATTAAGGATAATAGTCCTTTAAAATGGTTTTACACAAATATAAAATAGACATATACTGGACCTATTATTTATCATACTTTTTACAAATTATTAATATCAATAGATTATTAGATTATTACAATATTTAAGAATTAAATTATTTATTAGCATATTTTACTGAAAAAATATTATTTATTTTAAATTTAAAGCAGTTAAATTACCCTTCATTATGAGTCAAAACTTCTACCGGTGAAAACAAATTGGCTTGATTATTTATTGAAGAAATATCACAACTAAGACTTTAAAAATATGCATTATATTCATAGTGTACCTACTAAATTTTTGATAACTAAAAAATATTTAATAAAATCTTACTTTTCAGAAAATGATGATGTTGCAGGAGTCGAATAATTTGCTCCTAACGTAAGGCAGGTGGATTGATCAATTATATTATCAGATGTATTAACAGAACTAATCTGAGTATTACTAATATTGTAGTCACCATCCATTATTAAAAAAAGCAAGACATAACAAAACATATTAAAAAAAAATATTTTTTACTATTTCTGTTTTATTAATTATACCTAGTCTACTACGACTCGTCAAAACTTTAAATACTTATAAGTAGATATAGGATGTTGATGACCACACAAAAATGCCCTAATACTCAAAAAAATCTGCTTAAATTGTATAGTAGAGTCGAGTGAATCTCGTCTTAGAGTAGGTCACTGTGATGAATGTGTTAAATTTAAATTCTATGATAAATCATTGACTGATTCGGAAACGATTCTGAACGCAGACATTTGTCAGCCTAAAATATTTTATTTTACGTCTTTTAGTGTTGGTAACTATGTTTTTTTGACGGGTTTTATAAAAATCCTAAGTTCAAATGTACGTGTACCTATATAAAAAAAAGCGGGTAAGTGGGTATCGCTCTGCTGTACATTAGGTGCCGTATGGATCACTATTATATATTATAAAAGTGTTAAATTTCGTAAAAATCTAAAATTCAAACGCTCATTACATTTTCCCTATAATGACGCTTCGAGTTTTCTCTATAGCTACTTGAAGGAAAACTTATGGAAAACTTAGTGTTGAATTTTTTATCCTTAGATATAAACACAAAAAATGTTATGATATTTCAACTTCAAAATTACTTGCAAATTTTGGCGATTTTGACATATTTCGTAAAAATGTTAACTATTAACGCTTATAAAAAAAATTGTGTCTAACGATTTTCGATTTTTTTTAATTACAATAAGAACCACTCATAAGGAACCTTGTATTAAATTTTCAAGTTTTTTTTGCCTTCCAAAATTTTTTTATCGACATTTCAAAAAAAAAATTCTCAGAAAAATCGAAAATTTCAGTGGTCTATAAGTAGCTCAAAAAAATTCGAAATATTTCAAAAAGTTAACAGTATGTATATAACACTAATATAAACATTTGGTGAAAATTTCAAGTATTTACAGTGATTATTTTTTGAGTTACAACCATATAAGAAAATCGATTTGGTCGAAAAGTGGTTTTGCGTAAAAATTCCCGTTTTTCCTTTACTTTTTTTTGTTCTTCTCTATTTTTTTGAAAACTGTTGGAAAATGTTTAATTTTTACCTCTATAATGCACCAAGGATATTCACTTTGTCATCGGAAACCCCCCCGAAGTTTGAAATTGAAGCATTATTTCGACTAGTTATGCTGTACACAGACACAAAAAAACAAACAAAAAAAAACACAAATCATTGTAAAAAAAATACGTCAAAATTTTGACAAAAAAACAAAAAATGCAAATAATATGGTAGCTAAAAATGCCTAAAACTGCGAAAAAGTGCAAAAGTTATCAAATAGGAGTGGCGTACACAGCTATTTTTAATGGGGGGGGGCTTATATATAAAAAAATTATATACATATATATATAATACATTGATGAATCAAAACGATGTACCTATAGTAATTATTTTGTACATAATGAGTAATCGGCTCATTAGCAATGATAAAAATAAAATAAAAATATTTTTACAATTCTCGATTATTACAGGTAATTATTTAGTATAACTACAAAGTTACACGCGTACATACAATATGTATATAATAATATATTACCTATATACAATTCAATAAAAGATAGGTATAAAGAGAAATTTATTTTTACCATATTAATCATTTTTTTTGTACCTAGGTCCTAGGTTGATAATATAATGTATTAAATATTTACCTAGTTCCTCCGAGTTAATTGTATCATAAATTAGTGAGTTAGAAAAATATTCGTTTATTCTTTTCATTTTTATTGTTTTATAAAATATTTAAACAGTAAGTAGTAAGTACAATTTACTAAACGTCCAAAGCGTCAGGAATTTAATTGAAAACTGAGAAATAGATTCTATACTATAGTATTAGCGATACTGCGATAGCTATTAAGGCATATTATATCGGATTACACGATTGTCGACCCTCATGTTTGTGTTTGAACAAATTTCCCAATAATTTCATTAATTTGTAACAAGTTATCAATAATATCTACAATATATTATAACAACCAACTGGGTTGCTTATAAGTTATAATATAATGGAGTATAATTTGGAATATAATATTATTTTAAATTGTCATCATTTTTATTATACATTTTTACGTTATTACGTAAACTGAAAAAATACTAAAGGGGAGGGGGGGTTTGAACACCCAAAACCCCCTCCGTGTGTACGCCACTGACCACTGTATCCTATTACTTATAAGTATGTATATTATGTTGTTATTTAAAAAATTAAAAACTTAAAAATAATAAGTTTAGGAATGAAAAAATAATTTTTTTTATACATACTTATACAATTCAATAATTATTGTTAGAGTACAGACTAAAACTATAAACAGTTAAATTGTACTTACCTTTCATTTTTACTACAGTAATGACGAATGTGTGAAATATTTTTCATTTTTTTATTTGTACATCGTTTTTTTTGTATTTTATTTTTCTTATTTCCCATAGTGTTTTATATAAAAATAAGTTGATATATAACTAAAAAGCTTGTAAAAACGGAATACGCACAATGCACAAACTAATATTTTGAGTTTGCAATGAGTATAAAAACAATAATTTTACGCTCCCAAATATCGTATTCATAAACTCATGTGTAGGTCTAACAGCGATAATAGTAATAAGTAATAACACTAATAACCATTTATATTATATAATATGATTATTATCGTATTTATGATTTTCGTCAATTATCGAAAATAATACGGGGAAATTTGTCTCGTTGCATGGGTGCTATTTTAAGTTTTATTTTAATCGCAGCGCGACTAGGTTGCGTTGTAGAGTGGGGGGACTGCCGCCACCCAAACGAACGTTGGAATTCATAGTACCGCTAGGAGCAGCACTAGACGGGAAAAATTTCATACGTAAAACATGCTTACTTAGATTGAAAATAAATCGATCCAGAATGGTTTTAGGGAAAAAAATTCAAATAATCAAAATTAAAGAAAATAATATTTTAGAGGGCATCTGGGAAGAATTTTCTTCATTATTTAAATTATAACGCTCAAACAACAGTTTAAAGTAGTACATTATTTCAACAATTTCAATTAACTCTAACTTTAAGAAAAAAAAACTTTTTTGAAAAATTGCTCCGAGGTGCCCTCGGTAATGTTATTTTCTTTAACTTTGTTACTGGGTGTTTAGCTGTAAAATAATCATGTAGTAAGTTATTTCTTATCAAAATGGTCATGTTTTGGATACGAAAAAAGGGTGGTATTGCGTCCTCTTAATAACTACAATTTTAAATTCACCATAGCCCCCATGTCTTATAAACCCATTATAGATACAATGATATGTGAGTCGTCTTGGCACCCGTAAATCGTCAAACCCGTTAATTGTGAAATTAATATTATTTATATTCATTGTGGTATAAGTGTAGGTATAACTACAGGGGAACAATATGAGGTGAACAGTGCTGAGGTGCATAGGTACTGATCAAGTGAAAGTTGTAGAAGTTTTTTTTTCTTAATTTGATAAATTATTAATTTTTTTAAGTACTGAGTTTTTAAAAAAAATATAAATCTGGTTTAGTGCAATACTAAACATAAAAATAGGTTGTATACGATTTTAAATAGGTATACCTAATATATTAAAATGTAACATTTTTTAAAATATATTTATGTTTCTAATTAGGTATTTTAGATAGTTTATTGATAGGTACCTAATATAAATAACATATTCTTTTTAAGTTTCTATCACAATATAAGCCAATATGTTTAATACAATTTACCTATATAATATATTTTTTTTAAATCATACCATAATATTTTTGACGTTCTTCCATCGGTTTAGAAAGTGATGGAAATAATGAATGTCTTTTATTGCGTTAAATAATAAAAATAACTCAATAATCAATACAAAATCCAAATATACAACTGTACAAGTAAATAGGTTTGCCAGAAACAACTTCTTAATCTGAGGAATAAAAATTAATATTTTTGTATCATTATAAACTCATAACTCATAAGTCATAGTAATTTATTTACAATAAATATATATAACAATTAGTTTATATTTCGATTTCCGAATCTGTTATGCAGTACCAGTATAAATAGTAGGTACGAGGTATCTATCATAATATTTAAACATTGTAGGTACAATACATTAATTAGACATAAAATCTATAATTTCAATACCTTATTTATTAATTATTTTAAATAAAGATTATAAAAATAATGTACCTACCTACCTGCTCACATTCAAATAAAAATAATAAAATTTTAAGTTAAGCATAGTAGTTAAAGTACCTACTAAAGTAATAAATAGTATTTAAAAACTTTTTGAAAGAAAGTATTTGTGTCTTTACCTACTATTGAAAACTTCCACTTACCAGACTGCTTGTACAGTGTACCTACACACTAAACAGGCTATACCTATTATGTTAATAAGGGAGGATGGGGGAATACCGGTCACCTTGTTATCCAATAATCCAGTGTATCTAAAATTATGTTGAAAATACAAAAAAATTAAGAATGACAACAAAAGCTTATTCCTATCTAAACGATATTATCAAAAGACTTTTTTACGTTCAAATGTGTACAATTAGTTTTTAGAGATAATTTTTCTAAAAAAAAAATGTCTTGCAATCTCAATTAAGGTAAAAATATTTATAATATATTTCTGCTTTATAGATGTACATATAAAACAGAATATGGAGATTATGATTATGCATTCAAATCATGTAATAGTATTATGGTTTATCAATGAAAAAATATTTTCTAATTATTTGTCAAAAGGGGAAATACCAGTCAGTATATATAGTATAGTATAATGTGTGTTGATAAACAATGATATAACTCAGTATTATCTATTGATATTTGTTTTCAGTAATCAGTATCTATCTAATACCTATCTATGAGGAAAATTTTTTTTTAAACCATTATTTCAAAAAAAATATGTTTTCCCTATCTTTTTACATGTGTTTTATATGTGTGACCGGTATTCCCCCGGGGTAGGGGAATACCGGTCATTTTTTTTTAAAAAAAAAAAATAAAAAAAATATATTACACTTAACTTTAAAAATTTGAAATTTATACATGTAGTAGCTAACAACTTAATAGTTCTAATGTAAGCAGTAGTAAAATATTTGGATTTTTATTACCGGAGATACATGAACTCCCGTTTAGGTGACCGGTATTCCACCATTCACCCCTACCTATAATACAAATTGTATCTATTTATTAATATTATTAATTACTACAAAGTACGCAATCATGTACTAATGGCGCGACCCCTTATGCAACCATGTATAGAATAGCCTATACTGAACTCCTTAAAAACTGTGTGTTTTGATTCCCTTAAATGCGTATGGTGCTAGAAAGTTTTTGTTAAAAAAACACGTCCTTTCGTGTTACAAAAACCTTGTAGATCAATACATCAGTGGCGTAAATTGGTTTTGTTTGTGTGTGCCTATGTAGGTTGCGGGGGAAAATTTTTATATCTGATTTATTCAACACGAATATTAGTAATATTACCAAAAATGTAGGTGAGGATAGTATTACTTGCCCACCTTTTTAATTTTTAAGTACTACCTACGTTAGTTTTTTGTATGTCCGGAATCAGTTTCTTCTTTCTTTATACATTTCTTTATATTTATAAAATAGCACTCAATAGTACTGTTTTAGATTATGAGTGGAACGATGAATGTATTGATTTTACAATGATGTGTGTTTTTTTTTTATTTTTTTTTTTGTGTCTGTGTACACGATTAGTAGTCGAAATAATGCTTCGATTTTCAACTTCAGTAACTTGTTCGATGGGAAAGTGAATCTAGTTGGTACTTTTGGGAGGTAAAAATTTAAAATTCACAATAGTTGTTACAAGCGACAAGATTAACAAAAGAAAAATTAACGAAAAACGGGAATTTTTACGCAAAATTGATTTTCACAAAATTGAATTTGGTTTTTGGTGTAACTTTAAAACAAACGACCGTGACACTTGAAATTTTCACTGGTTGTTTATATTTGCATTTTCTATACACTATAACATTTTCAAAATATTTTGATTTATTTTGAACTGTTTAGGAACATTTTCATTTTCCATTTTTTTTTAGTATTTTTTCTAAAGATATAAATAAAATTTTATTTGTTGGCTGAAAAAGCTTGAAAATTTAATAGAAGGTTCCTAGTATATTGTTTCAAAGGCAGATGAAAATATTAAAAATCCTTAGTCACAGTTTTTTTTTCTAAGCATTTAAACATAAATTGACAAAATATGGAAAAATCACGAAAATTAACAAATTACTTTGAGTAAAAAATTCTTCAAATTTTTCTTTTTAAATCTAAGGTTTTAAAATGTAATACAAGACTCCTCATAAGTTTGTCAACCTTTATCAAAAAAAAAATGTATATAGAAAGTCAAATTAAATTTTTATGAGCGTTTTAAATTCAAATTTTTACAACATTGGATATTCACTCGATTTCTCATGTAGCGATTTCCTTATTTTGTTGTAATTCAAAAACGAATAACTGTAGATACATGAAAATTTCACTGAATGTTTATATTAGCATTTCCTATACACCATACAATTTTGACTCTTTTTGAGCTGTTAACGGACATTTTCATTTTTCAATTTTTTGGTTTTTTTTTCTATGAATATCAATAAAGTTTTATCTGTTGGGCCAAAAAGTGTAAAAATTTAATACAAGGCTCCTGATATATTGTTACAATATCAGTTGAAAAATATTTAAAATACATAGGCACAATTTTTTTTTATAAGCATTCAAAGATCGAATTTTGACAAAATTTATCAAATTTTAAATTGAATAATTATTTTGTGGTTAAAAATTATTTATAAAATGTTCAACTTTTATATCTAAGGATTGAAAATTTAAAACATAATTCTATTACCAAAAAATCTAATAAATACACAAGAACAGTTAATTTTTATAGCCATTTTAAGTACAAATTTGGACGAAATTACATAATAAAAAAAATAATAACCATTTTAGTTATTTTGTTGTGATTGTATAATATTATTCGTGGGTACTTGAAACTTCTAAAGTATACTATACTACCTATATATATCTATGATAGTATCAGGGTTTGTTGTTGGTGTATAACGCGTTATAAGTACCTAATGGATATTGTGATATGAATAATTTGGAATTCATTATACCTAGGTCAATTTTTTTTAATACCATAGATAAGTATATAATATGTCTTATACCTAGAAGGACATGCCGTCTCCGCTCAGAATCGTTTTTCTTATACAATGATATAATATCATTGAATTCAAATGTAATACCATCCATTATACAGTGACCTACTTGTAACCTACTGTACAGCAGAGCGACACCCACTTGCCCATCTTTTTTGGGTTTAAGCTGTTTATAGTTATTTCGTTGTTTCATTTCGAGTGTGCTCAAACCATGGCCAAAAAGGTAAAAGTACTTAGGGCCGCTTTCACCAAATACTTTAAACTTCGATTACGCTTAATCGACTGATAACAGATATTTAACCGGGCAAATTCGGCCGATTAAACCCCGGATTAACTTTAATCGGAGTTTAAAGTATTGGTGAAAGCGGCCCTTAATCGTAAGGTACCGAATTGCTTTCACTCTTATCGTAAAATTAAGATAACATGAATTGCGCTACTATAGATGAATTACAAAACATAATTTTTTAGTATTCACCTAGTTTCTAAACCAATTTTAAAATACATTCAATTGTAAATAATTATAAGTATAAGTAATACTTAGTATATTTAGTTTGCCCCCCCCCCCATTTAAAATCATGTCGAAATTCTTATGCTGCCATGTAAGGCAATTTGGTGACGCCAAGCCAGTCGATTATTGATCATTTGATATTTGATAAAAGTAATTTTTTTTAAATAGGTCTAAAAATAAAATGTAACGACTAAATATTGTTCTGCCCATTCTATACAAGCACATATAATTTATTGTCTGACCTAATTTCCTGCGGCGTAAACTTACGTCAAAAATGTATATCATCGGTATTTATAAAAAAATCTCGTTAAAAAAATCCCCACACCAGGAATAATCAACAGTAATATAATGTAGGTACATATTAACAGGCACGTTAAATTTGATTAAATATGAATAACATTTATATTGTATATTATGTTAAAAAATGTTATTTTATAAAAATTGTCTTATATCCTAAAAAATGTAATCACGTATTAATCACCTAAATCACCTAGATAGTAAGTATAGTAAAGTGCCCCACGAGGGGGTTGCAAGGGGTGCATTGCACCCCCCTGGCTTTTCAGAAAAAAAAAAACTTAATGGTATTGAAAATATTTTATTTTGTATAATTATCTATTATAATACTTATTTTACATAATTATTTAATCTATTAAAAAATATATCAAATACTCATTTTTTAAATAATAACTGTAGACGCCTAGGTTTTTTTCTAAATTCTTCAATTTTACAACGTAACTCGTAAGAACTAAAGTAATATACGACGTATTCGGTATTAAGCAAGTAGCACCCTGAGAAATACACACACACGACTAACGACTAATATTATGATTCAGATTTCAGTTTATATTATATTATATCGTATGGTGTCAATATACAGGAAATGTCAACTGTCACAAGTATATTCAATACATAAATCGGTCACTTTTATTGTATGCGATAAGCATACGAGTTGTCGATCATTAGGTATCGGATTTTCTAATCGTAGCCAATAGCCCGCATTACTTTGTATCTGACGAAAAAAACAAAAATAACTTTGTATCGACATATAATTTTAAAAAATATTTCTACGTATTAACTAAAATAATTTAAACATTATTTAAAATCGGAGTATTCTATGCAAGATGCAACCAACTGACAAAACTCATGCCGGTGCCTATATGAGTATAGACAGTATAGTAGTACCTACTTAGTACCTATGTTACAAAAATACTCCTAATAACGTATTTGTTATTTGTCTATCTACGTCCTATTATACGACAATATTATAGTATGTGGTATCTACTACCGGTAAAGGGGGGTTCACACAACACCGTGTAGTGAGAACCCCCCTTAAATGTACATTTCTCCCCCAAAAGTTTTCGGTCTAGTAAAACATTTCGCACCCAATATATTTTTGATGCAGACATTTTTCCCTCATTTTTTTTTAAAATTCATTATTGACTTATAATATTGAATTGAATAATGGAATATTATTTATTATTTAATATTAGATTCTGAGTGAAACGATGAATGTATTGATTTTACAATGATGTGTGTTTTTATTTAAATTTAAAATTTTTTTTTGTGTCTGTCATCACGTTTTAGGACAATAAAAGTGCTTGGATTTTCTTCAACAGTAGCTTTTCTGATAGGAAAGTGAATCTAGTTGGTACTTTGGGGGGGTCAAAAGTAAGTAGTTTTCAAAAGCGCCGTGAAAAACAAAAGAAAAATTAAGGAAAAACGGGAATTTTTACGCAAAATCTGTTTTCGAGAAAATCGATTTTGGTTTTTGGTGCAACTCTTAAACAAATGACCGTAGGTACATGACATTTTTACTGAATGTTTATATTAGCATTTTCTATACACGATAACATTTTCAAAATGTTTTGATTTATTTTGAACTGTTTAGGCACATTTTCATTTTTAATTAATTTTTAGTTTTTTTTCTAAAAATATCAATAAAATTTTATTTGTTGGTTAATAAAGCTTGAAAATTTAATACAAGGCTCCCACTATATTGTTACAATGGCATTTGAAAAACATTAAAAGTCCTTAGTCACAACTTTTTTTTATAAGCATTTAAAGTCCAAAAATTGACAAAATATGGAAAAATCACGAAAATTAGCAAATTATTTTGAATTAAGATTTTGTAAAAATTATTCTTTTTAAATCTATGATTTTAAAATGTGATACAAGATTCCTTATAAGATTATCTACCTTAACAAGAAATAAATGTCTATAAGAAAGTCAAATTAAATTTTTATGAGCTTTTGAAATTCAAATTTTTACAATATTGGATATTCACTCGATTTCTCATGTGGCGATATCCTTATTTTGTTGTAACTCAAAAACGAATAACTGTAGATACATTAAAATTTCACTGAATATTTATATTAGCATTTTCAATACGCCATACAATTTTGAAAATATTTTGACTCTTTTTGAGCTGTTTACGGACATTTTAAGTTTCCAATTTTTTTAGTTTTTTATTCTATAAATATCAATAAAGTTTTATCTGTTTAACCAAAAAGTGTAAAAATTTAATAAAAGGCCCCTGATATATTGTTACAATATCAGTTGAAAAATATTAAAAATACATATTTTGCACAATTTTTTTTATAAGCATTTAAAGATCGAATTTTGACAAAATTTATCAAATTTAAAATTGAATAATTAGTTTGTAGTTAAAAATGTATAAAATGTTCAACTTTTATATCTAAGGATTGAAAATTTTAAACAAGATTGCACGTAAGTAGTTTATTCTGTTACCAAAAAATCTAAAAAATACATAAGCACAGTTTATTTTTATAGTCATTTTAAGTTCAACTTTGGACAAAATTACATTAAAAAAAACCTAGAATTACTATTTTAGTTATTTTGTTGTGATTGTGTAATATTATTCGTGGGTACTTGAAACTTCTAAAGTACACTATTATATAGCTATGGAATATAAATTATGATAGTATCAGGGTTTGTTGTTGACGTATAACGCATTATAAGTACCTAATGGATATTGTGATATGATTAATTTGGAATTTATTATAGGTACCTTTTTTAGGTAATTTTTTTTAATATGATAGATAACTATATAATATGTCTTATACCTAGATTGACATACCGTCTCCACTCAGAATCGTTTTTTTTTTATACAATGATATTATATCATTGAATTCAAATTTAATATTATCTATTGTATAGTGACCCACTTGTAACCTACTGTACAGCGGAGCACCTTTTTTAATATGAATATATTTTTTCAAATCAAATAAAAAATAGTTTTTATTTTCATAAATATAATAGATTATAAATGTACATATTTGATCAACTAGACTACTTGAAACAAAAACAATTAAAAAAAAAGCGTTTTAGTGAATGTCGCTCAGCTGTACAGTAGGTTACAAGTGGGTCACTGTATAATTGTATTAAATTTGGACTCCTCATTAATATAATATCATTGAATACGAAAAACGATTCTGAGCGGAGACGGTATTTGTCAATCTGGATATTGTTTATGGTTATATTATTAATATTATTATTTTTTTTTATTAAGTTTTACCCCCGTTAAAAATATCCTAGCATATAATTAACGATCTAATTTTTTTTTATGTTTTTTTACATAATTGTATATAAGTATCTATATGTTTATGTTCAGTTAAAAAGTATGGCAATTTAATAGAAGATTCCACACAAGTAGGTACAACACGTACTCGTTAAAGTAATTTAAAAATATACAAAACATATGTATCTACCTAAACATTTATTTTTTTTTTTTTTTTGACGATTTAAGTTGTAGTTTTGAAAAAATAGGAGATTGATTGATAGAAATAAATTATTAACCCACCTCACATTTAGCAAATTGATATTATGTGTTTTAGTGTTTCAATAAAATCGTTAATATTTTTATAATTTGTATCCTATAAAGGTAGGTAATATAGGGAGCGCCTCTTATATCAAGTTTCTGAGAAAACCGAAGATGAATAGAGGAGGTATTTCTAATTAATTAAAACTTTGGGATTCCTATATTCGAGTTTTTTAATTTTTTTATGACAAAATTGCAAGGCCTGGTTAAAATATAGATTTCCTGAACCGAAATGTTACCCCAAGTCTCCCCTGTCTGTCCACCTATCTGTACACGCAAATGTGTAAGGCAACTTGGTGACGCCATATGCCCACATCGGTCTGTTATTGCGATCATTCTATATAAGTAATTTTTTTTTTAAAAAGGTAAAAAAAAAATATATGTAGTGAGTATCGACATGATATCTTTGTATCCATTATTCTATACATTCTATAGTCTGGTCTAACTATTTCTGTGAGTTACTCGCTGTGACGCAGACCTACGTCAAAAATGAAATATTAACGTGTATAAAAGAAACCCCATGAACATATATCTGCCAAAACCTGCACTCGGCGCCGAAGGTCCAAACCCAAGAATGTCCGGATGTTGGCGTCGGAGGGCGATTTTTCTTTGATTTCAGAAAGAACTATGGTTGCTCAGGCGGTCGGAGATACCTGCACGGTCACACAGCACACTTGTATGTCTGCGGTGTAATTTTTACACACTATTTCTGCTCACAATGATAATTCACCGTGACGAATAAAATCGTTTGAGTACGGTTTAGTGAGTCCTTCTCGATATCTATTCCGGGAAAAATAATCTACTATAAAAATTCAATGGGAGATAAATATATTCTTGTATATATTTACCCCCCTGTCGGAATAATTTTACCTTGGGGGGGGGGTAATAATATCCTAGTATATTTTTACCGGGGGTAAAATTAACCTAGTATATTTTTACCGGGGGGTAAAATTAACCTAGGATAATTTTACCCCCCCACCTTTTAAAAATATTTGAGGGTATTAGAAACCTGCGACACCGGCAACTATGGTCATTAGCTGTTTGTTGTTTTTGTATTGGGGGAAGGTTGGACCGGTTGGATGAAACACGTGTGTTTTTAGGTTTGGCAGAATTTCAAGTTGGGCACCCGTAGAAACGACTTGCTTGGTCGGGGGATGTTGCCCAGAGATAGGAGCCGCCAGTGTTTGATTGTCGAACAGCCAACGGTTCTTGTCGGAACCGACGCCGTAGTGCGCTCGGCCACTTCGTCCCCCCGTTACTATTTGTTATAGTATGTAAGTAAAATTAATATTTTCAAAACCGTCACAAATTTTATTCGTTTCTGTGGTGATAAACAAAACTTTAGAAATTAAAATAACGTTTTTTGCGTTTATGTGGTTTTTTGTAATTTGTCGGTGGTTAAGTGGTTTTACCCGTGGCATTAAATAACTATTGATAAAATCGAAAAATGACCTCTTTAAAGTACCATCTTGATAAAATTTTCTAAAAGTTAAGATACTATATGTTGAAATCAAAGCATTCCTTTTGGTAGAAATTTTGTATACAGGATAAAAAAAAATAAACACCATTGTAAAACCACTAGCTTCTATGATCTGCTAAGAATCTATAAAATAAGTATACCTACTTAAAATAAAATATACTTAGTAATTAATAAAAATGGCTAAAAATTCCTACATAAAAATGATACGTTTTCTAAAAAAACGTTTGATTTCTGATTCTTCAGTTATTTCTAAACACATATTGTTTGCCTTTGTTCAGATTTATTATTATTATTTTTTTTTTGTTAAAACTGTATCAGTTTGGATATTTAACAATTTGATAAATGCTTGTGAATTTGATTCAAGTAGATCAGTTTATCAAAAATATCATCTATAATTTATTATATTTCTGAAAATATTTGAAAATATTAGACAATTATAGTCAAAAAAATAATTGCATATTAAATAATAACATAATATCATTAAATAGTAAACCGTAAAAAGAAATGCTGGTAAATGTCCTACTACAACAAAAACAGTCAGGGGTTTTGTGGGGGGAAGTCCACGATTCCCACTATCTACTATCTTATACATAAAACATTTGGTCAGTTGAAATTACATCTCGATCACGTTTGTTTCGAGTAAACTGTTAAAAATGCCGAAAATTTAAACATCGAAGTATTTTTTCTGCAATTCAGTACGCAGTTTATTACTTGTACTGTATACTAGTGTATAGGTGTACATAAACCGTTATAAGGTTGTATAATAATAATAATATCACCAACTGTGTATTATTATGGACAATAAACAACGTTAGTCTCAATTCTGGACAGACAAGAAAAAAAAATATCTGCAAATAGTCCTGCACTCGCCGTCGGACGTCCGCGTGAATAGATATCGAGAAGGACTCACTAAACAGTACTCAATCGCTTTTATTCGTCACGGTAAATTATCATTGTCAGCAGAAATAGTGTGTAAAACTACACCGCAAACATACACGTGTGCTGTGGGACCGTGCAGGTATTAAATCTCCGACCGCCTGAGCAACCATTGTTATTTCCGAATTCAAAGAAAAATCGCCCTCCGACGCCAACATCCAGACATTCTTGGGTTTGGACCTTCGGCGCCGAGTGCAGGTTTTGGCAGATATATGGTCAATGGTCTTGGGGTTTTTCTTATACACGTTAATATTTCATTTTTGACGTAGATCTGCGTCACAGCGAGTAACTCACAGAAATAGTTGGACCAGACTATAGAATGTATAGAATAATGGATACAAAGATATCTACTCACTACATATATTTTTTTTTTACCTTTTAAAAAAGAAATTACTATATGGAATGATCGCAATAACCGACCGATGTGAGCATATGGCGTCACCAAGTTGCCTTACACGTTTGCGTGTACAGATAGGTGGACAGACAGGGGAGACTTGGGGTAACATTTCAGCTCAGGAAATCTATATTTTTACCAGCCCTTGCAATTTTGTCATCAAAAAATTAAAAAACTCGAATATAGGAATCCCAAAGTTTTAATTAATTAAAAATACCTCCTCTATTCATCTTCGGTTTTCTCAGAAAACCACTTAAGTAATTTACGTATTATTTTAACCACATATTATCTGCATGGAGTATATAATTTTTTATTATTTATTTTTTATTAATTTAATTTTAAATTATTAATTAAAAGTCACAATGGATAAAAAACATTGGTCGACCTTTAAACAGCTCAGGTCTCAGGTCACCTGATTTTTCAAAGCGTTTCCTTTTTCCCTCTCTAACTTTCTCTGCACCACCATTTAAGTTTAAGCAACCAAATTGGCAGGTAGGTATTACAAAATCACCAAACGATACACAATAATAAAATTAAAAAATAGTTACTTTTATGAAATAAAAACGTTACATTTAACGTACGAAATCGTGTCTAATTATTAACCATTTAATCCATCATTAATGCAATATTATACACATTATTAAGTATTATTGTGTACAGTATATTAATATTATGTAAATACTCGCTGACCATACGTGGTCATATGGTTATCACTTATAACCGTGGTCTATTAATCTATTGATATTATAATGGACATTAGATTAACTGATTAAGTTATAAATAAGGCGTTGGTTTAAATTCGGTAAACAACTAAATGCAATTAAAAAAATACCATTTAAACCACTTATAATATTACAAAGATTAAAAAATATTATTAAAAATCAAGATATATTTACGATGAATTCGTATATATTTGTATGGATAAAAACTAATAGGTCGTATTAATTAGGCACTAATTAATAATAATATAAGGGTTACATTGTTACTATAATAATGTAACTCTAGTCACACACTCATACGTATAAACACATACATAGATACAAGCCCACGGTGCTACCGTTGGTTATACCTACTTATTATGTTCTCATTAGTTATTACTTATGTCTTATTGTAATATTATTAGTTAATATTTAGTTCAATTATTGTATAATTATATCATGAATTGTGACCATTTAAATATTATAACATTTATAACTTTATTACAAGTACCTACCTATACCACCCTATACTGGTGTATTTTACATTTATACATTCATAATTCATAATTCATACAGTTGACACTGTTATTACAATTTAATAGATAATATTCAGAATAACCTAGTTGTAAATACAAATCTTATATAATATTTACCACTTATATGTAGGAATATAGTAGGTAGTATTTTTTATAATTTTTGAATGTTTGAGTAAGTAATTTATTTTTTGATTTATAAATGTTAAACAATACAGTAAGCACATTTAAGCACTGTGATATCACCCGTGTTGGACAATACGCGGTAAACCAACTATACGCCTTACCCTCGTATTCTCTAGTTAATGACACTCTCTAAAATTAATTAGAATGGCACTGTTAACTTTGAAGTACGATGATATGCGCTTGTATATTCTTAGTTCGTTCCTATCTAGTTAAAATGACTCAAAGATTACATATACCTTGGCACTATTCAGTTTAATATAAATTCATTGACCATAGTACCTACGTATATCCCGGCGCTGCTCCTATAAAATTTAAGAACTTAAGGATGACTGAAATTATTTTAAACTCGGGTTTTCAGGTAGGAAACACTTTTATTATATTAAAACAAACATAAATAAAACACTTAGCAAATTCAGATAGTCCGTACTACGATCGACTTTTCACACGTACAACCGTCGTACCTACGTCCTCGCCGAATCACTCAGTGTCAACGGGACTCCGGACTCCCGTGCCTTCGCGTACGGCCCTGTTATATGGTTTAATATTATGGCTGCCTCAGCACATATTGCTTCATTGGCCCATGTCAATAATTTACAAATTTAAAATATTCCACGTATATTACATATATATATATTAAATAATAATATTTTGACGACTGTCCACAATATACGACAGCACACTGAATTTTAAATTTAAATTAACAAAGTAAAATATGAATGCAAATCTAAAATATTACAATCCAACAGATTTTAAATTATATATAAAAATTAATACCTATTTCCCTTAGTTACGCCATAACTTCAGAACGCATTTACCGATTTCACTGATTTTTTTTCTGTTGAATTTTCAGGACAAGGTTTTGTATGAAAGAAAACTTGGGGAAAATCTACCGAAAAAGTAGGGACTGCTTGTCAAAAATACAACAGTGGAGCAAGCTGTCCAGCAAAAATAAACTAAATAATAATTTATTTTTGTTTATTGTAGGGTTGCTGTTAGTTATGATTGAATATAATTTTAGACATGTATACATTACGTTTACGTATATGTTATATTTGGTCAAAACCATATAACTTAGTAAACATGGGATTTTGGGGACAGGCAAATTGTTCGCCCTTTGTCCCGCGAAAATATGCATGCACCTTATAAACAACGTGTTAATAATACGTTCGTAATTACGTACCTACGCACCTTGTGGGGTACAATTAATAATTAATATACTTCTTGCATAATCACAAGCGGGTCTCACGGGCAACGCCGGGTGGGATGGCTATAATATAATCGAACGTGTCCTAACTGACTTACGGACTGATCAATGTAGAGCCTAATAATTATAGATTGAGGGTTGCTCATTTTAGGGTACCTTTGTACCACCATGTAAGTGTGCATTAAGAAAGCATCAGCTTCCAACATTTGAATTTTAAAGTGGTGCTTGCACAAGTATTTTGAGATTCAAGATGACCGATGCAAATGTTTAAGTTTTGAACAACATAAACCGAATATTAAATAACGTATTAAACAAAGTTTGAAACATAATATAGTTGGCACTTTTATCGGGAGATGAAATTCTCGGAATCGGCTTGTAATAAATAATAATTGTTCCTACATTCATAGGCATAATAATAATATTATTATATTACTATTTACTATCCAAGTGAATATCACTTATTTTAATATCTTTTCAAAGCAGTTGCTATTTTTTTTTTAAATTAACTTACTTTATTAATTTAAGTTAAGTTAAGTTAATTTAAACTCAATTGATGTATTAAAAATGTCTATAAAATACTCAAGTACCTACCTACTAAAATTAAGTATTCAAATATAAAACACTTAACTAAACTTAACCGAGTTAAAAAAAAAGCATTAACTTGCCCAGCTTATGAGCAACTTATAAGTAATACAATTTGCTCAAACTACCATATCCCTTTATATTCAAATCTATTTTATTATAAATATAATAATGACAAATTATTTTCAAGCAGCGTCCTACCGGGAATGTTCCTAGTATCCTGCCAGCCAAGTCCAGTAGTCCACCCCTGTATATGGAGTGATTGTATGATTATTTTTGTTGAATGCAGGCAGAAAAATATTTTTATTATTTAACACGTATTTATGTAATTAATTATGGAAGGAGCAACTTAGTAGTTAGTCGTATGTTTGAAAAAGTACAAAAGCACTGCAACAAATCGCTTATTTATTTATTTATTATTAATTTAAATGGGTAGAACCCAATTACAATTTTTAATAATTTAAAAACAATTTTGTAGACTTAAATCTATTAAAAAGAAATACAGTAAATAGTATATGTATATATAAAAATCATAATATATTATTGCAATATTACCATATTTTGTAACTGGACGTAATGTAACAGAATAGTTACTATAAAAATAATTTACAGTTTGAGACAACTTTTCAATTAATGAACACTGTTGTTATTTTTAGTTTATTGCATTTTCTTCATCAGATAATCAACATATCTTAATTAATATTAGTGTTAATTTAATGGAATATATATTCTATAATTATTATTTATTTATTCAGAAAAATATATTAATTTTATGTAATTTTTTCACAATTCAATTTATTTTATTGTTAATTTGTCAAAATCAAGGCCGTATCCGCAGTGACGTACCGATTGGCCGACAAATCAATTCGCCGACACACTATTTTTTTTACTGTTTTAAATTTGTATGAATCACAAATATCCCCCAAATTTTTAGAAACGTTATATTAAGAAAAAGTAATTAAACATTTGTCTTAAGATAATATAAAAACAGAAAATCACCGGGTGGAATTCCTGCATACAAGTACAGGCCACCGCCGCAGCGCTGTGATCTTGTGACGTCACTCGTCTATCTTTCTTGGGCTCTAGCCCCTCAACGAATATAAACGTATGTGACGTATACAAATTTTAGTACCCCCGTTACTTCTAGTAGTCAATCTATTAATCAAATCATTTTTTTTTTTTGTTTCATAGTCCATTAATGAAAAATAAAAATGGACACAGGTCAAAATTGGTTGGGGGTGAAATATATAAAACTAGGCACACAAATGCGCATGCGCACACATAATTCGTACGGGGCGCTCCCTCCCCGAGACGGACGTTATATAAGTCATCGCCGCATGGCGATCACCATCATTTGAACGAGATCTTTCGGCCGCTCGTCCAGTTCGACAATTATTCATCTCCACCCATAAGCCGTCACGAGGAAGACTATTTCGTACTTCAGCAAGGTTCAAACCATGTTCTCCACCAAAACAATCCAAGGGCTGATGGTCGTCGCCGTAATACTGATCGGCACCTGCGAAGGCATAGGCGTCATAGGTATCGTATAACATGTCGACTTGTATTTTATTTTTTTTCTATTTTATTTCATAGTTAAATTAATATACTACCTATACATTATTATTTAGAATAACTGACAAAAACACGAAAATTCATACGTCATTCATTTGTTACTGTCTAAGGAATTTGCATTTATGTATTTTTTATAGTATCCTTTTAGAACAATAATGAATTGATCCTAACGTGCTATTGATGGTATAATAATTTTAATAGGTACAATATACAATTTTATTTTACTGGACAGATTTTTTTATCGTTAAAAACTAATTATACTTTGGAATAAATATACAGTCTTAAAGGAGCACACAACACAAAAAACATTTTCTTTAAATTTTTTTTAATGTTAAATTATCGTAGCTATATTAAGTTATTTGGTGAAAATCGGTTGTAAAAAAAAATGATTAGGTACCTACCTACTTTATGAGGTATTAAGAAATGTAGAATTGCCATGTGACGTTGTTGGGCCCAACTCATCGTGATTGCCTAACTTATAGGTGTAAAAGTTCCTCACTTCACATAACGATTTACTAATCTAAACTTTTTATTTTTTAAATTTAGTTATTAGGTAATTACGATGAGCCGGGCCCAATGACGTCACGCGTCTTTTTTCAACTGGTCATAACTTATTGAATAATATGAGTAAAAACGTAAAACCTATACCAATTGTTTCAAATTAAAAAACTTATTTTTTATGTTTTGTGCTCCTTTAAAGTTATCCGATTCCCAAGGTCCATTATATTTCGGGGTCTTTAAATAGGTACTAAAATTATTATGATATTATACACATTTTTAACACATATTATTATCATCTATAAAATATTATAGGTACCTACTTAACCAGTAAAAAGTACATTTTTGTTCGCATCTCTGTTATTCATAGTTTATAATAATTTCAAAATTTTATATGGTTAAATGTACTTTCCCATTAATTACAACTTGAGCATGTTATGAATTATTTATAAATTTATACTATTTATAGTTAAATAATAAATCTAATTCATAAAACAAAATTATTGTTATCAATTTGTCATTATTAATCTTTAATAGATAGAGAGATTTAACCCATAGACAATAATATTATACTCATATTCGGAACTGGCGGGTTGGGCACACGGGATGACGGCAAACTGCATTGTAACTGACAGTGATGTATTATCATAAAAAGTCAATGTAACGAAAAAAAATTGAAATAAAAAAACAGAATAGTTACTAGTTAATAAAGTTTATTCATAATATTCTTTTAATTCGTTTGAAACTTGTAAAAACATTCATGAATCATAAACGTATAAAGTCTGGTTTAACCGTTTCTGGCTTATGAATAGTCATGATACTTATAAACAGAGCTTGAAACCGTAAATATAGTTTTCGATTTCGATTTTGATTATTGGTATTGATTTTTTTCGATTTCGATTTTGATTATTGGTATCGATTTTTTTCGATTTTGTTTTCGGTTTCGGTATCGGTATCGATTTCAGTTTTTAACAGTTTAAGCCGTTATTCAAAATCGGTATCCAATATCGGGTTTAAGTTCTGCATTATTATTATATTATTATAATGAACATAGCTTGAAACTGAAAATGTACTTTCCTATTTCGATTTCGGTTTCGGATATCGATATTTATTTTTCCAATTTTTATTTCGGTTTCGGACAGTAGCTTCGGACAGTACCAGATTGTAAGTGTTGGGCCGCTACTATTTCTAGCAAATATGTATATCTATAATTTAATATTTATTATACATTCTATTTATTATACAGTATTTGTTTTTTTTGTTATTTTATAATAATTTATTGGACGATTGGGCTGCTATTGCCCATCACAAACTACACAATATAGACACTAGCACACTACCATATAAAAGATACCAAAAAAATAATACATAGATATAAATTATAATTAAATAATATGGATATCAATACAATTAAAAATATTTTATTTCTGGAAACGTAAAACGTTATTGTCCTGTCAGGGATTTTATGCCGTGTGGCGTGTATAGCAACACATTTATAAAGTAGGTATAAATAAATTCAGATCGAATTAAAAGACTATGGCTAATTTGACCGGTTTATATAGGATATTTATTTTGTAAATTGATTGAAATTCGTATACCGCATGGTAGAACTGCCGGAAAATAACGAAATTATAGTGAATACAATATTATGAGTAATGAGTAGGTATTAGCCAACGTGATTGTTTCTAAGTTTAGTATTATTTTATATTTCAATAATTTAAATTTAAAAGAAAATTTTGGGAATAATATGTATTGTATATAATATTATATACCTAAACATACTGTAACAGAATGGCCTGCAAAATATTGCACTACTTATACGACTACAATCGTGAAAATGTCATTGATAATAAATAATTTAAGAAATATTCTCATGTCAGGAAATTTCCAAAAACAATATTTTGAAAAAAGTAATTACCTACGTTTAAAATTAATTTGCTTCAAAATAATAATATTAAAAAAAATTAAAAAAAATTAGCTACTTGATTTAAATTTTTTTTTATCAAAATGTGTTTAAAAATTAGATTAACAAATTGGGTACTTATTTTAAATTTTTCAAAAAAAAAATTAGCTAGGTACTTATTATATACAATTTTAGATTCCGAGCGGAGTGATGAATGTATTGATTTTCCAATCGTGTGTGTTTTTTTTAATTTTAAATTTTTAAATTGTTGTGTCTGCCGTCACTGTTTGGGGTAGTAGAACTGCTTCTATTTTCTTCAACAGTATCTTGTTCGATGGGAAGGTGAATTAAATTAGTGCATTCGGGAGGTCAACATTTAAAATTTCCAATAGTTTTCAAAAGAAAATTAAGAAAAAACAGAAATTTTTAGGCCTAATAGGTTTTTGTAAAAATCGACTTTAGTTTTTTTTATAATTCTAAAACAAATGACCGTAAATACATCAAATTTTTACTGAATGTTTATATTAGAATTTTCAATGAACCATAACATTTTCAAGTTTTATTTTGAGCCGTTTTCGGACATTTTCAGTTTCAGTTTGGATTTTATTGTTTTTTTCTATAAATATCAATAAAATTCTATTTGTTGGGTAAAAACTCTCGAACATTTAATTGAAGGCTCCTAATATATTTTTTCAAAGGAAGATGAAAAATATTAAAAATCCATCGTCACAATTCTTATTTTTTAAGCATTCAAAGTTCAAATATTGACAAAATACGCAAAAATGACAACAATTCACAAATTATTTTTAACTAGAAATTAATAAAAGTTTTTATTTTAAAAACTCAGATTTGAAAATGTTATACAAGATTCATCATAATTTTGTCTACTTTTGTCAAAAAAAAATTTCTACCGGAAAGTCAAATACAATTTTTATGAGCGATTGAAGTTTTAATTTTTTCAACATTGGATATTCACTCGATTTCTCATATAGGTACCTAGCGATTTCCTTATTTTTCTGTAATTCAAAAATGAATAACAACTGTAAATTCATAAAAATTTTACTGAATATTTGTATTCTCATTTTCTATTCACCATAACAATTTTGAAAATATTTTGACTCATTTTGAGCTGTTTACGGACAATTTCAAATTTCAATTGGTTTAGTTTTTTTTTTATAAATATCAATAAAATTTTATTTTGTGGGCTAAACAGTGTGAAAATTTAATATAAGGCTCCTGATATATTGTTACAATATCAGTTGAAAAATATTAAAATACATGGGCACAATTTTTTTTTATAAGTATTTAAAGTTCGAATTTATCAAAATTTATCAAAATCTCGAAAATTATCAATCATTGTATTTTTAAAGAATTATAAAATTTTAACAGTTTTTAATTTTTTATAACTATGGATTGAAAATGTAAAACAAAGATTCTCATAAATAGTTCATACTGTAACCAAAAAATCTATAAAATAAAGTTGAAGAATATAGTTATAAGAAACAGTTATTTTTTACTGACATTTTTAATTCAAATTTGGACGAAATGACATATTAAAACCAAGAATAATAATTTTAGTTATTTTGTTGCAATTTAAAAATATTATTTGTTGGTAACTTTTAGAGTATTTTGTTATATTTTATAAACACGCAATGACATTTTCAAATGTAATTTTTTCTTTAACAATGAATTTAACCTCCTATAGTAAATACTAAAATTCCTAATACTGAAATTAATTACCTAAGTACTTTATTCACAATAGTATCATCAAAAACTGTATATTAACCGTCTTTTCCGTATACAATAATATTATATCATTAAATTCGAATTTAATACCATTCATTACAGTGACCCACTTGTAACCTACTGTACAGCAGAGTGACATCCACTTGCCCACCTTTTTATTGGTGTTATAAATATTATACTGTACTTACAAAAGTCTATAAATTATTTAAAATAAATATTTAAATGATTAGAACAAAAGTTACCTATTCAATTTGTCGAGTGTTTCTGTTATACATTGTGTATAAGTTCATAAATCATAAGTGCAATTAGAGTAAATATTTATAATATTAGTAAATATTTTTATTTGCCGCTAATAAACTTGGAATAGTGGCCGGACCCTTCCAGTCCGCCCCTGGTTTCGGATATCGGTATTTATTTTTTCTGATTTCGTTTCAATTTTCAAATTCAAAAGTTTCCCGATTTCGGTTTTGGTTACCGGTATTATTTTTTTTCGATTTTGTTTTCGGTTTTGGTTTCTAACGGTTTTAACCAGTATTCAAAATCGGTATCAAATATCCGTTTCAAGCACTACTTATAAACTCTTCTGTAATGAACTTGGAAAATAAACGTTCCCAGCTACAGTTGGTAATCATCATTGATAAAAAAATTCTGATTGATTTAATAATACTGAATTCAGAAATTTCAAGTTCTGATAGATGTATTTTTATTTGGGTATACTTTATAAAATTAATTAATATTATATATAGGTACATAATAAAATTCCGCAAATGTTTTACAATGGACTATTTCTTTTGTCTTTAAACTTTTAAAATTGGAAAAAAATCCAAACAGTTTATTTATTTTGGTTGCCGATTTGTATGATTTACCACGGTTTTTTGAACTGCGTTATCTATAATTGGGAATTACATACAAAGCAAAGTTTAAAGTTTATTTCGAGATTTATTTAAAAAAAAAATATAAAATTATGATACTTTGTAAACTCCAGGGCCCCGGCCACCGTCTTATGCGCTCTGGGCCCACATAAATCTTAAATATGTATTTAACCTAATAAATTTTTTTTAAATTGTTTTAAATGTTCGGTCATCTACAAAAATAGTGCTAAGCGAATTATTGATGAAAAATAAATAATATATACTATTAAATTGCAATATAGTAGTTTGGATACTTTAGAGTTCAGTTATTTTCTGATTGCATGGTTTAACTATCATTATTGAAACACACATACTTTTTAACCTGTTTGGTGATCACAATATTTTTAATTCAATATATGGGTTTATATCGTTTACCTCCTAACTCTTAAGGAGTATTACAGATATATCTATTAATAATTAATTTCGATTTATTTTTTTTAGATTCATTAGTATGTCAGCGACCAAATACAACAAAGGAATGCTTGGCTTCGGAGAAATATGTTGATGGCTGGATAAATACCGGGTGGTTCTATGAATCGAATATGAAAGTGTGCCTACCTTTCTACACCCGGGATGGCTGGCATTTTTGCACCCAAAACTATAACGTTCCAACAACCAGAGAAGCATGCGAGTTCTTATGCGGTAAGTTACACACATGGTCGGGGAGTGAAGTCAAATATACAAACCATTTCCTTACCATTTTTATTTTGTGATTTCATCACTTCAAAAATATATAACTTATGCTTACGCTTATTAAGAATCTCTTAAATAAATAGTAATTAGTAGTTGATTATGACATAAATGTTGGTTTGAAACGAATTTCGTTATAGAGTTCCGAAGTTATCAAAATTATCCTCAATAAAGATAGGAAATACTTCTACGTTTTTTTTTTTTTTGAAAATATGTAAAATTAATCATTAAACACTTGAGTCAATAATTTGGTAGTCTTGGGGTGGGATATCAAGGTATCGAATCCCCTTAATGTGTTATTTCAACGGATCTATCGAAAAATTATCTACAAGATTTTATACACTAACACTAAATTTATGTACGGAATTTATTTTATTTTTAGCTCAAGATTGTGAAATTATCTATAGTGGTGCTAGGGGCGTTTGCATGCACCATTCAATATGCCAAATCACTTACTACGATTCAAAATATTACTATGCACCGAGTTCGTGCAGTGGCAATAAACAATTAAATTGCTGTCCCCTAATAACCGACAAAAGAGTGAACCAATATAGCGATCCAAAGAAAGACCCTGATGGTATTCTTATCACTAGAAGACTCGTAAACAATCGTCCGTCGGATTCCCAACCAGTATACTACAGCTACAATCTTCCGTTTGTACATTATTTTGATGGCAAACTCTACAAGTAGTACTCGTACCTACTCACAACAGTAACATTGTTTTTCATTGTAACAAAAAAAAAAAAAACTTAGTTAGGTTACTGACGTTTTTTCTCTAATTAATAATAATATTATTATTATTATCATCATTTTTTAATATTATGTAAAGGTACCATTTATCAAATTTTTCATAACTTTTTATCACTCATAATATATTATTGTTAAGCATAACGAATCTTAAAAATGTACCTATGTATTATGTATTTTTTTTATGATAACTAATGTGTTATCAATATCAAAATTGTAAATCATTTAACGTACAACTCATCATTAATTATTAATTATTATTATCACTATTCAACATACCTATTTTTTGGATGTATATTTTTCGAAATTAAATCATAATAAATCAATTAAATAAATAATATTATTACTTGTTAGTACCTACCTATTAATAGTTATTCTATTAAACAACGCTTATTATTTTCCTATTATGATAATATATTCGTTTCTAAGTAGGTAGACAGGTAATATACTTAAAATAATTAAGGCAATCGGTAATTTTATATGAGCTCAAAAATTAACCTAACATATGGTTGAACCAAAGAGACATAACCTTAATGACATTATAAAATGATACATATTATTGCAGTTAATGTATATTTGGCATTTTTTATTTATATATTTCTAGGTACTGTCTAAGTTTTCATTTCTCTTAAGTTTGAGGAATAAAAACCTAGCATCCCCAAAATAAAAATGTAGAATATCTACTACAATCTAAACTTTTAATTTATGAATGACATTCTCATTTTATTAATTTTAAATCTTTATATTTTGTATCTTAAGTCAATGAATATTGTAGGTAATCGATTATACTGGTTATACGATTATATAATTAATTTCAAAACTAGATAATTATTGTCGGTTTATTAACTTCGATAACATGTAAATAGCATATTATTCAGAATCAATATTTAGGATAAAAATGTGAATATATAAATAATAAATAAATAAATTATAAATTAGTTATGAAACAGATATTTAAATATGAAGGTATATATTTATAATTTGGAGGCTGGAGCTTAATGTTTTCATAACAAGTAACAGATAATAATAATATACAATAAAATATATTAAAAATAATATATAATATTATATACAATACACATCAAAATCTAGGTATATTCTGTGTAGTGTTAATATTATAGATGGGTATATCAAAATTAATGTACTTAGCAATCCAATGGGATGACGTCGGAGTTCGGACAAAATTTAATGTTCGACCCAACACTAGTAGAATGCATGGAGCAACAGGTACCTACCTAAGTAATAACTACATGTAACCTAACACGTACCACGAAATTCTTTAAAATCATGTTCACGCAAAACTAATGAAGAAAGTTTGAAGTAGGTTTACATTTTAGAGTTATATATAAATATTTATGATACAAATAAATTAAACGATTTGTAAATGCCGACCCTCCATGTTTTAAAATCTTAACCAAATTACAAAATTCATCATGATTTACAATTCAATCTACTCTATATTATATATTTTGTTATCAGTAAATAGTAATTACCATTGAAAAAGTGTAGTTAAAAAAATGCGTGATTTATGTAAAGTATTGATACAAATAAATCCTTATGAATAAATGTTTGGCAAATAAATTAAATGTTTTGGAGAGTTGAAAACCTTCCGGGAGACCTATTAGTATTAACAATATAAATTAAAAATGTTTAATACTATAATGAATTGTAGTCAAGTATATTTAATATTAATTCATTACCTTTAATAATAATTGTATTTATCGAGTAATTTATTGAGTTTAGTTTTGATTAATTTATAGGTGGGTATTTTAAAAATTATCTACATCAATAACTGTTTTCAAATAAAAAATCGTTATAATCTTAATATATTTCATATTCTAACTCAAAGTAAGGACAAAATTATTTGTTTTGTATTTGTATACTTTTTTATGAACATTTTGTTTGCTATTGAAGAACTAAGAAGTTCTCTATACGTTGCAAGCTACCTATTGATAGAAATTGAATTCTATAGGTATGTGAATTTTCTTTTTCATTCCTAATTTTCAATTTCAATTTTGTTATTTTGTAGATAAAATCAGATAAGTCCTCGATATGACCTTGGTAGATAGACTCTTTTAATTAAACATAAAACAATATTTAGTTTAGTGTATTATGATTGTAAACATTAAATTACTTATAAAACCTATTATAAGTGCTTTTAATGTCATTGTTCTAACGAAATGCCTTAAATGCTCTCATGGAGTTGTTCGTTTTTGTATGTGATAGTTCAATATCCAATCAGTGACCAAACTACGATTCTGTGAGGTTTTTATGAATTGAACAAGAAACTATAGATAATAGGGTAATAAGCTATATTCGGAATTCCTGGAAATCACCCTATATAGGTATGTTTTTTTTTAAAACGTAGGCAAGTATACTAAACAATCAGTCAAGAAACGCTCACAAAATTTGAGTTAAATAACTTAAATTAAAATGTTCACTATTGATTCTTAACCATTCATAAAAATGTAACATTTCTTTCATTAACTTATTTATTTTTAAATCACAAATTAAAATATTTTGTAAAACATAAAAATATATTTTAAAATAATTGCATTTTTCTAACTATTCAGTTTTATTTTGTAATTCATCTTGTTTTTGTTCCCTCGTCTTGAAATAGGTAGGTATCTTATTTGCTTTCAAGGGGCCTGGAAATATAAAAATAAACTATAATTGGAATCACATTAGACAAATGTTTAAATAACAAATGGCAAGGTAATATAAGTGCCTTTTTTCTTGGATTCTATTTTTAAATTATAAAATCTTATTTATTTGCCAAGTTAAAAGTGTGCAGTACGGATCTCAATTTAGACAATATTTATCATCACAATGATTTGTACTGGCTTACCTGTAAAGTTCCACTCCTCTCTGTATAATCTTAATGTACAAACAAAACGTGTAGCATGAATTTTTATAAAGAAATTAATAAATAGGAGCTGTAAAACTGGATAATTAATATATAACAATATCAGATACATCATATCATAATAAAATAGGTATTAAATAACTATTGTCCTAAAACTCTACACGGACTACATAATATATATTTTTAGATTGTTTTTAATACATACCCGGTCGTTAATAGTATTACCTATGTATTGCGAAGAATGTTAATAATAAAATTGGGGGGACATTTTGTGCTTGAACAAAAGTGGAAAATGTTTTTCATTTTTTTATAAGTTCTGAAACAAACATTGAATATTACAATTTATAATTTTAATTATTATCTACAGTATCTTCAACAGGATCTTTCCTGAAAGTAAAGTGAATCTAGTTGGTACTTTGGGTGGTCAAAAGTAAAATTTTTACAGTAGTTTTCAAAAGCGCCTTGAGAAACAAAAGAAAAATTAAGGAAGAACGGGAATTGTACGCAAAATCGGGTTTCGAAAAAATGGATTTTGGTTTTTGGTTCAACTCTTAAACAAATGACAGCTAGTACATGACATTTTGATTGAATGTTTATATTATCATTTTCTATACGCCATAATATTTTGACTTATTTTGAGCTGTTTACGGACATTCTCAGTTCCAATTTTTTTAGTTTTTTATTCTATAAATATCAATAAAATTTAAATTGTTGTTAAAAAAGCTTGAAAATTTAATAGAAGACTCCTAGTATATTGTTTCAAAGGCAGATAAAAAAAAAAATTAAAAATCGTGATTTTTTTTTATAAGCAGTTAAAGTTCAAATATTGACTAACTACGTAAAAATGACGAACATTTGCAAATTATTTTGAGTTAGAAATTCATAAAAAATTTTCTTTTTAATACCAAGATTTTAAAATGTAATACAAGATTCCTCATAAGTTGGCTACCTTTATTTCTAGAAGCAAGTCAAATTCAATTTTTATGAGCATTTGAAATTTATATTTTTACAACATTTGATATTCACTCGATTTCTCATGTAACGATTTTATTATTTTGTTCTAATTAAAAAAACGAATGACTGTTGATACTTGAAAATTTCACTGAATGTTTATATTAGCATTTCCTACACACCATAAAATTTGTATTATTATAGAAAAATAATAATAATTATTTATTATAAAATAATTTGACTGTTTTTGTGCTGTTTACGGACATTTTCAGTTTTCAAATTTTTGGTTTTTTTTTCTGGTTCCTGATATATTGTTACAATATTAGTTGAAAAATATTTAAAATACATAGGCAACGAAATGGCATTATCTGACGGATCGAATTATCTTATTTTAAATAACTATTAGGTACTAAAGATAATTTATAACTTAGATTTTCCCTCAAAAATATGGCTTATGCGGTTTTTGTAAACATTTGTTTGCGGTAAATGAGAACAGTAAAATATAATATTTTAAAAAATACATAGTACTGAAAGTCTGAAACAATACCTAGCTACTCATGTTCTGATCATAGTTTTTTACTATTTTATGTAAACAAGTCAGTAAGTTAATTTATTATTGTAGGTACCTATAGTATAGATAATGTTTGTCAGTGTCGGACTGACTCCAAAAGGCCCCATCAGCAATCTCTATAAAGGGCCCGCAAAAGCCATTTTTTTTAGATAAAAGTTTAATCTGGTACATATATATAAATATATACATACATACATATATTTGGCCATTTGGGACCTTTAATTAAATTAATGTTTTGAAGCTATTCAAAAATGCTTTTTTTAATATAATTTTGAAGAAAAACAAGTCAAATTTTGTCATACTTCCTTTTAATAAAAAATCCAACCTACATCACATAAGTAGTTATAACAAAATTTCAAAATATAATAATTATTCAATACAAACAATTTTGGATTACTAATTATAATTATAAACTTATTTTAAAACAATATTCTAGTTAGTTCTGTTGAACTTTTAGCAACATTATTGATAACCATATCTTTATCAACTATAAAATCTTTTTCAATCAGTAATAATGTTTCCATAATATCTTGTGAAATCAAAGATCTTAGTTTGGTTTTTATATTTTTTAATTTTGAGAATGTTCGTTCACATGTCACTTAAGTACATGGCAATGTCAACACAAATTTATAAGCATAGTAAATATTATTGAAACTACATGATTGTTGAACCATATCATGTAAAATGTTAAAAGCCCATCTTAAACAATTATTACAAACTTTACAATATAATGTTTCTTTAGTAGATAGTTCTCTTTCAGAATCCGATTCGTAGTCATAGTATTGATCATCAGTATCAGATATTGTTTCTTCAAAAGTTTTAGTTATAGCATCAAATTGAATAGCAAATTGGTGTAATTCTGAAGCTAAAATATTAACTTCTATATTAGTTAATTCACCAAGTTTAACTAGGGAGTTATCAGGCAAACCATGTTTAATAGATTTAAAATTTTTAGGATCTAGACAGATACAATCTTTAAGTAACTCCGAGTTACTGATGAACCTCTATTCTATACTAGATGTCATAACATCCAATATATAGTTATATGTTTCAACTTTAAATCGGTTTTCTGTTGAAAGAGAAGTTCTCTCATCAGCTGCTAGTTCTCCTGGCATTTTTTTTTTTAGCTTTCTCTAAACATTTTTTACAGCTTAATACTCGTACATTTTTGATCAGAATTATCTCTCCTTTTTTTAATTTCATGTAATAAGTTTTTAGTCATGTTAAAAGCCGTAAGGTAATTTAATGAACGAGACTGCAAAAATGTAGAAACAGGAGAACTTACACTAAAAATATCAATATAAATGGCCGCAGTGAATATAACTTCAAATTTAGACCAAAGTTTCAAAAGATTGCGTGCAGTAAATTTAGTTTTTGCGTCAAATTTTGAATCCTTAGAAACTATTTGTAATAAAAAATGTATGAATAGTAAAAACCGAGAATTTTCAATATTAGGCTCATTAAATTGTATAATAGAAGTTAAAGCTTTGTCTTGCTCCACCATCTAGTGGCTCCAATCAAATTTAATTATCTTAGCTTATCATGACTTTTGTGTGTTTTTTTGGTTAAATCAGACCAAACTTTTGTTCTTATATGTGAATCAGACAAAAATGTGGCAGATTGTTGAACTAAACCAAAAAGCATTTCAGCATTTTGACAACACTCAGTTGAATTTACCATAACCAAGTTTAAAGCATGTCCATAACAGACAACAGTGTGTATATATACATAATGGATTAATGCTCTTTAAATATGATACTGTAAACCGCTATAGGCACCTTTCATGTTAGCAGCACCATCAAAAGAGCAACCAACAATTTTTGACATATCAATATTTAGTTTAAAAAATTCACTTTTAATTAAATTAAATAAGCAAATACCGGTAGAATCATGAGCAATAGTTAGTTTTAAAAGTTTTTCATAAACATTATTTTTTAAAGTATATCTTACACATATAGCTAGTTGATCTAAGACTGCGACATCTTGAGTTGAATCAACAAGGATACTAAAAATTTGTCAACTGTAATAAAAGTGTTCAGAATTTCCAGAAATAGAACCATTTATTCTACTAATACTATTTCAATTCTGACCGTATCGCAGCTTGCAGGCGGCCAACCAATGACAAATTTATTAATAGTACCTAAATAGTAAATAATAATACTGTCCATTAGGAAGTCGAAATTATACTGGTTTTGTGTACTCTTATACCATATTATTATACCTACATGGCTACATAGTAATATGTTAGCATCTTTTTTTTCAGTTTGAAACCGACGACGCAGCGGGGACTGCTTTCGCATTCTTCCGCGAAATATGTTACCAGCTACTATATAATATTATATAGTAATATTATTTATAATTATTTAAAAATGGTAAAAATATTTTTTGATCCTTTTTGCATTTGTATTTCTTAAATTATTATGAGATCTAATAAAACAAAAATGTAATAAATAATAAATCGACAAGCCAAGGGCCCCGAACCCCCGACTAGTTGAGGGCCCCGTCAGCAATCGCTGATCAGCGGTCCGGGCCAGTCCGAGCCTGATTTGTAATATTACGTTAGGTATTTCTTTTAATTTTAGGGTGGACCTAATTATTGGCCAAATGATTTAGAAAAAGCTGTGAATGCTGATAAAAGTGTAAGTTTTACAAATAATTATGAAGATTTTAATGTTCCTATAGCAGTAGTTTACTAACGTATAAAAGTAATTTAAACTCAAATGTAATGTACAAAAACCGGTCGTTCTCGGGGTTTTTTTGATAATATAGAATTATAAGTTTTTGAAAATGCCTTATAGCAAGATCGAAAATAGGTTATTGGAGTGGGGTTTACGGTGAAACATGTTCATCAATAAGACAAGTGAAATAATTTAATTATGGTTAATAGAAAACGGTTGATATTTGGAGGTAAGATTTTAATTAATTGTTTCCTCCAACGGAAAATCGTGTTTTGTCGATTTCCGATGATAGGTAACAGTTCAAAATACTGATAAAAATAGGTTTTTTTCCAAATTTTTTTGTTTTAGTTTTTAATACTGTTAATTAATTCGTATCTATAAAATATTTATATATCCTAACTTTGCAAGTTGTTTATATTTTAAATTTGTATTAAACAAATCACTATGTTAACATTAGTGTGTATAGTAGGTAGTCATGAGAATGTAAAAAAATCAAATGCGTTTTAATGAGACAAAATTTTTTTTGTCTACAATGGTCAATGAGACATATATCTCATTACGATAGAATATTTATTATTTCGTACATAAAAGATATTATCTTAATTAATATTAATTTTTATTCAAGGTCAAAGTAAAACTGAAGTAACTGTTCATTTAAATTAAAAGAAGAATATTTCATATATTATTTGTTTTTTATTTCAATGAGTTGTTCATAATATATATGATATATTGTATAATATAGTATACCTATTACTATTTGGGTGTAGTACTAAGGCAAAAAAAAACCTTTTAATGAAGCTCTACAAATTATAATAGGTAGTCAGTTATTAAAGATAGGTTATAGGTAGCACACCTCATCACGTCATTGTATAATAATAATAATTATTATTATTATTATAAATATACGGGACATCTTTTTTTAAAACTTATTTTTTTTAGATTCTGAGTGGAATGATGAATGTATTGATTTTACAATGATGTGTGTTTTTTTTTCATTTTAATTTTTTTTTTTTTTGTGTGTCTGTCATCGCGTTTTAGGGCAGTAAAAGCAAGTCAAATTAAATTTTTATGAGAATTTGAAATTTATATTTTTACAACATTTGATATTCACTCGATTTCTCATATAACGATTTTCTTGTTTTGTTGTAATTAAAAAACGAATGACTGTAGATACTTGAAAATTTCACTGAATGTCTATATTAGCATTTCCTATACACCATACAATTTGTATTATTATAGAAAAATAATAATTATTATTTATTATTATAAAATAATTTGACTCTTTTTGTGCTGTTTACTGACATTTTCAGTTTTCAATTTTTTTTCTATAAAAATCAGTAAAATTGTATTTGTTAGGTAAAAAAGCATGAAAATTTAATTCAATGCTCCTAATATATTGTTACAGTAGCAGTTGAAAAATATTTACAATACATTATAGCCACAATTTTTTTTTTAAATGCATTGAAAGTTCAAATTTTTACCAAATTTATCGAATTTAAAATTTAATAATTATTTAGTAGTTAAAAATGTATAAAATGTTCAACTTTTATAGCTAAGGATTGAAAATTTTAAACAAGATTCCACGTAAATAGGTTATATTATATAAGTTGGTTTATTCACAATAATATCATCAAATATAGGTACTAAGTAATATCATAGGCTGACTGACCGTTTTCGCTCAGAATCGTTTTTCTTATACAATGATATTATATCATTGAATTCAAATTTAACACCATCCTTTACACATTACAGTGACCCCCTTGTAACTTTCTGTACAGCTGAGCCACTTTTTTTGTTTAAATTTTTTAAGGGGGCTGAAGCAGGTTTTGTCAAAAGTAAAAACTAATGCAAAATTTGACCAATCTAAACATTAATTTTTTTGTTATAATGTTTTTCAATATATTTAAATTCCGTATCATAAGATAAACCTTAAGGGGGCTGGAGGGGGCTCTAGTCAATGAAATAAAGTGACTTTTAGACTAATAAGCTAGACAAAACTGGAAGAATTTGGTTTGACAGATTTTAATTTTAAAAACGGATTATGATTGATCAACAAGTTTACTAGGGAATGATCGAGGCGATTTTGAATATTCCAATTATTGTTAGTGTCATAATGAATAATATAAATACAAAAATTTCATATTTTTTTGAAATTTTTTTCTTGGATATCACAGCTGAAAAAAATATTCAAAATCGCCTAGATCAGTCCCTAAGAAACTTGTTGATAAATTATAATCCGTTTTCAAAATTAAAATCTTTCAAACCAAAATCTTCCATTTTTGTCTAGCTTAATTATCTAAAAGTTACTTTTTTTTCATCTGCTGCAGCAACCTTAATATATGTTAATTTTATTAAGTACAAAGTCTAGTCAATTAAGGTATTTGAGAATTTTGGTTTAAATAATAGATATAAGTCATAAGATTCATAAAAAAAACTGTACAGAATTCTGCAGTAGGTAGGTAGTTTGACTAACCCAACAGAAAACTAGAATCTCAGTCAAAGAAGAACATACATTCTTATTAAAGACAATTTGTCATATTTTACATTACAATTTTTACTTTTATTTATGATGTTTAATATTTTTATATAGCATTTAATATTTTGATTTAAATCGTAAGTTCATCTAAAATATCTGAGAACATATATTATGATAAGATTGCTGTGTTAATGAAGTTCACAATAAGAAAATTAAATTTTTTTTGTTTATTATTAAAATATATTATAATTTGTTTGCAAAATAAAAATAATAAGATGTAATAAGGATGACAGAGAGAAGTACATATAATATGAAAATTTATAATGTATCATGTGAAGAGGAGATCAATTTATTGACAGAACCTCAGAATAAATATACTTTTCTTAATGTATATAACATCATATTTAACATATAAATTTTATCTGATAATACTAAAAACTAATTTTATTGTATAAATAAAAATAAAGGAATAATTCACTTCATTAGTTCTTTATAATTAATAGCATTTGACATTTTTTCTTTTTTCAAAAATTGATTTATATTTTTGAGCTCTAAATATGTAAAATGTCTATGAGGGGACACAGTATTATATTGATGAGTATTTTCATCCAAATATTTTGATTTTTAAATATTTAAACCGTATATCTGAGATTTAATTATTTAAAATTATATATGTCACTGGATTATAGTAATATGAACTAATGTATTATTATACTATGTTATAATAAGATAAATCAATTTTAACTTTAAATTCATTTAAAAGTGCCTTTACTGGTTTTTCATCAAGCACCCCAAGCCACCGTATAATGTAGAAAGAACATCACTTATGCTTATTATGATATTTTCATATTCTATGGATTTTATCATTTCAATTAGCATATTTCAATAATTTTTATCCTCTTTATAGTACAATAAAGTTTAGCATTTAAATTTTAAGGACTAGGGTAGGTATATACTTTTGACCTAAGTAGATTACATTAGACTTATTGGATGAAAATGTATTTATCATTGTCCACCGTAAGCATAGAAGGTGGGTCTAAATTGGCTTTAGCCCCCCTGGAATTGTGTTTAGCCCCACCATTCCATATTTTTTTTAGTTATATTTTAGAATATAAGTCATGTACCTACCAGAAATATAATAAGCTATAGCCCCTTATGTAATGTCCACTTATATGGTAACTAGAAAATTATATTCACCTTTTATTAAACTTCATATTAATGATAAAAACCAAATATGTAGGTTCATACCAGCTACCTATAATACTCTTTTTATTAGGTAATAATATATTGATATTTGATACATTAAACGTTAATATAAAACTCATGGAAGTCTACCAGTAATACATAGTCCACCACAGTCTAGGTACCTAGGTACATATCTTTATAGAGTTTTATGTTGTGAATCATTATGGTATTATATTTATGGTATATTAAGTTTAAAGAAATCTCGTGCAAAAGAAGTACTAACAAAATTTTGTTTTTATAAACTAGAAAGCATCAGTTTCAATCAGAATAGTTAATAATATAGGATATTATTCTACTCAGTAGGTAGGTACCCACCAACCAATGTATATAAAATAAATAAATATTGTACTGAATTTAGTAAAAATGATCGTTTTAGTATAGGTATAAATGTAGATGCAATATCCATGAAATATAATATTCCTATAAAACATTTTAATAGCTACCTATGATTATTACAAAAAGTATGTTAAGTGTAAGATAAAAAGTAAAAACTTGTTTGTAGAAAACAAGATCTAACAATTGCACTGGATTCAAAGATTGTGATTACCTATGTAATTATCTTAAATTTGTAGGTATAGGTACCTACCTAATCTCAACTTCTTATAAATTTAATAATAACTGTTGAACAAGCTTAAGCTTTTGGTCCTAAATGTATTATATAATTTATTTACATTTTAAATGTAGGTATATGTTTTTTTGAACGCAATAAATATGTTTTTATTATATTATGAGCCACATTTTTTGTCGGTAAATATCTCATAATTGAATAGCATAAAATTGATAGTATTTCACTATATCGCCTAATAGTTAGACCTTATAACAAAAATGCTAAATTTGAACTTGGGGATGTGCTAAAGATTTTTTTGCACATCCCTGTAGTTACACCAATGCAAATATATTATATTTCTATGAGAAAAGAATAATTAAATGACTCCTTATGCAACTAATTAATAACTATAAAGATGTACATATTATTATAAAGTTTTTATTCGATTTATTAAGATAAAATTTCAACAAAAATACATACAATATACATGCAAAGAATATGTTGAACAGCGATATTAACGATTAATAATTATATACGTTAAAAGGTACAATATTTTGTTGAATTGAATAATTATAAGTAAAATAATGAAAAATAAAAATACATAGGTAATTATATAATATGAACTCTTAAGAAAAATCAGTAATAAACACTGTAACGTCACCTATTGTGAGGACTTCACCTAAGTTCAATATTGTACAACGGAACACCCGAACGGCCTTTGAACAATAATTAACTTTCGTACGATAGGTACAGTATACCAATAAAAATACAATTTAAAATGCAAATTAAATGGATTATATAGAACCGCAATATGATAAGTATGTGTAGTACCTAAGTCACGAGGTAGGTATGTATTATGTAATATTTTATTCATTAAGTGCCAACTATATAATTGCATTTTGCGGCAGTAAAATTTGACGTTTTTAGAATATTATTATGGATGTGGGGGAAAACGGATCGTCGGCCGAACAAGATGCTATTTGAGTACCTAATATTAGTATATCAGTCGTAATCTTTTCATGATTTCATTGAACTTGACGAGATTTAGTGAGATGTAGGGAGGGTGATGTGCGCAATAAGGATTATGATATCATAAATAGTGATGATGTGCGAGCTGTCACATCAGTGATAAAAATATTTATATTTTGGAATAACCGCAAATCGGCGTAAAAAATGGTAAATGATTTTGTTTTATTTTTATTTCCGGTCCGTTTGTGTCACGATAGCCAGCCATAATAACGGCAACTGTCGGTCGTCCACTCGTCTAGGTTTCCAGAATGGTCGTGAATGAATAGAATCCTATTAAGTGACGTTAAGTGTAAAAACAGTATCTTATGTGTGAAATGTTTATATATATTACCTAATACCTATATAAAGTGTAATTAATAGTATAAGATTATGAAAATGATGACATTAATAATATTAACTTGAGAAAAAAAGCTTGTTATGTTTTACACAAGATAACAAACGCTGCTGGTAAGAATAGGCACCACTTGGTACAGGCTACTAATAGTAGTTTTTGCCATCCTTACTAAAATGACTAGGAAGAAAGTATAAGTAACTGTATGCATCTGGTGGATACGCCGGATTTTTTATGTCTCTAATGACTCCAATTTGGACGATCCCATCCCTTTCATCTCGAAGCCCTCCGAATGATATCATGTCTCTGTCGGGTATCATGGGACAGCAATTTAAGTTGTTACCGTTGCATGGTCTGTAATAGGGGGGCCTAGAATTATACATCTTGCATATTTCATTGTAGATGCAAATGCCCTGAGCACCGGTGGTCATGGTACACGGGTCAGCTGTAAAAAAAAAACAAATTCCATAAGTTCACTAATATTTCTATAGTCAATGAACTCATGTAGATAATAACGATAGATCCTCGACCAGGCATTTAAATTTGACTACTGTGGCAATGCGTATACACTCTTGCGGGGTATCGCATAGTGATTTTTAGATATTAGAATATATTTTAATACCTACAATCTACTTGACGGCTCGTTGTGTATTCTCACGAATTTACTTTTGAATGGTCTACTATTTTCAGTTGCTTGTTTTTTCAGTCTTGTGCAAGATACACTTACACCTGTTACTTATTAGGTACAATTTTTCTTATTAATTTAAATAAATCGTTTCACTAAAAGATAATTACGGGGGGGGGTTGTTAATTGACATGTTGTTGTTAATTCAAACATTTTTGATCAAGTGTTTAATTATGTATTTATTTTACTTGATTTAGAAAACACGGGCGTACCGATATAATTTCCGATTTTTATAGAGGACAATTGTTATTTCTTAGGAATTTTTTCGAAGTTCATTTCAAACCAACGTTCGTGCCATCAACAACGGGTGTTTCCCAAGTGATCTTAATAAAAATAAGTTATATTTGTCTGTGATAAAATCGAAAAATAAAAAGGCAAGAAAATTTAAACTTTTTAATGTTATAAATATTGGTCTTTCACCCCCCCCCCTCCTCCCAAACACACACAATACTTTCATGAAACTTACCGCATAAATTTTCGCACGATTCTCTGGTATAAGGCAGATCATAGTTTTCAGAGCAAATGTGCCAGCCATTTTTCGTAAACAAAGGTCGGCACGATCCCATCACCGTGTCGAAGTACCATCCGGTAAATTTCCAACCCTTTACATAAGACTCTGAAGCATCACAATTCTTTGTAACCGGTCGGTGACATCTGTGATCTTAAAAGAAAAAAGTTGAAATTAATTGTTAATATGTCACATATAAATTATATACATTTTCATGTACTCGTTAGTATTGTATATAATATGGAGTTTATTCATTTAATCTTTAAATAAAATAGTTTAGGTAAAATAAAATATAAATCGATTGATTCTGATTTGATATGCCATAAGATTATAATACAAATATACCATACCTTTGCCTTGGACAGCGCCGATCAGCAGTATCGCCATTATCAGCCCACGGAAGTATGTGTTGGTGGTGAACATCGTTATATATTTTCTCTGGTGCAGAACAGAATAGCCTTCTTGTACACGATTTATGTGCAGGGACGAAATGAACTGTAACACTAAACGACGAAACGAAAGCGACAATCTCTCCTATAACGGCCGAACGTGGGAGGTGCCTATTTTAGCGCTTGCGCATTCGCATGCGTGTGCGTAGTGCATACACCCTACGATGACCCAAAAAAAAAAATAAATAAATAAATAGGTACAGGTAGTTTTAAAAAGTCCAACGATTACCGACCAATTTTTACCTGTGGCAATCCTGATTACTTCTTAACTACTCCTTAATACGTAATTAGTGTGAATTTAGAAGATTTAACCCCGACATTTGCTATTAAATTCCCATTATGCAAATACACGTTAATTAAGTGCAAAATAACGTTGCCGGGTACATTTTGGAATTCCAAATATTTCATGTCTGGTGTGCTGGAATAATAATATTTGGACTTAAATAATAGTTTTTTCGAACCACCGGTAGAATTTTAGCACCTAGTTGTGCAAATAAATGCTAATTTCAAATTAATGGGATTGAGATATAGTGTCCCTCTCACCAAATGCGTGTAAATTGTGAGACAAAGGTATCAACGAAGAAATGGTAAGAGTGACAATACAAATACATTTTTTGATTAAAATATTATATCTAAATTATGATTTTTTTAGAACAAGATATTTCTAATCATGAGTAAAAATCCAAACAAAAATCAGAAAAAAAACCTTTGCAGAAAATTAAAAAAACCACTTATTTACTTTTTGTCCACATCAAAAATATATCGTGGGGGGGGGGGATATCATACAACACCTAAAATAGTCGGGGGAAATGTCCGCGATTCATATATATATAGGTATATATTTATGGGTCTCTAACTTTTCTATTTTTATATAAGTTTTTTTTTATGAAATAAATAATATTTTCACTTATCAGAAATCAGTCATCAAATACCTACATGAACAGATAATTGTGAATAATGTATATTATGGTAAACGGAAGTTTCGTGCCCGCCGCCCTTTCCATCCGGCGCAATCGAATTGGCTACCAAATACAAGTTACTAGTAGGTATTCAATATTTTATCCTTAATCAGTACCTATCTTTGAATTGGCTCCCTATCTCTTTTTTAAAAATATATATTGGTTAACAAAATGTTATTAATAGTTTAAAGTTAGACTTTTTTCCTAGAGTAGTAAAGTTTCCGTCAGCAGTGTTAAGCCCAGATAAATAGTTTTACATTTAGATAAACATAAAAATAAACTAAACTAAAATTATCTATTCAATTATTTTAATAGATAAAAGATAATCATAATTAATCTAGTACCAAATCATGGAATTATAGTATATTATAAGTCTATACATACCTAATATATCTGAATACATAAATCGTTTTAATGATTGTAGTACAAAAATCTCACTAGAGGGCACACGGAGAAAAAATAAAAGCTAAACAATAATTAAAAAATTAAAACACACGTTATAAAATATATGTATTAATTATTATGTATATGTTTTTATAACATAAATTAAAATTAATAAGTTTATATTTGTATGAATCAATCAAATTAGGTTTCAACCTTGAATTTACACCAGTGTCATATTATTTTGGTATAGTAATACATTGGCTGGCGACTGATATGGTCATCAAATATTAACAACAAAATTAAAGTAGTATATAGAAATCAATTATTATCGATTATTGTTGAAGATAAAGACGATTAATTCGATAAGACTAAAATCAATATAATATAATATAACAATTAACAGTATATCCAGCAGTAGACTATACTTGAGTGCAAAGTGCAAAGATACGTAAAAGTAAACGCGTATAATATGAGAACCACTTGTTAAATAATAATATTTTACCGTTTAGGGTGCCAATATTCAAATATACATTTTTTGGGAGATAATACAACGGCTATTTCTTTAACGTCAAAAAAACCGGTTCATGGACGTTTCGTCCAATCGTCCTCTTCAATAAATAATTAAGATAAAACATTTTTCTCCTGGAGTTATAAGATATAATTTAGCTATATGGCATAGCTTACATCTTATTGTTTAAAAATTAAATTTTACTGATGAACATTATATTGTATGCAATGACTTTGAATTTAATAATTATACCGATATATATTTTTATCCGTATATTTTAAATATATTCACTATAGTGCTGAGATAAGATAAGATAGAAGATTCTGTAGAAATATATAGAATAATTAGTATGTTTGAGTAATACCATATGGATAAACTGTGCTATAAATTGTATCAATATATATATATTATCCGACTGCTTATAGTTTTTCTCTTTAAAAACCATATTATAGGGTCGGTAAACACCGTTCTAATGGTTTTATTCGACACAATAGTCAATGATGTCACATTTTGAACGTGGTTTTAGTCGAAATGTACGTATTTGTACCACAGCGGGCAATCTACAGGAATTTCACGGTTCTGAAGATGTGCTTACATACAACATTTAATAATGGTCCATCTGTTTGACGCGGATTATAAATTGTTTGCGTGTATAGAAGGGACACAACAATATCTATTGGCTAGTGACCACCTACATTTTATGTTAGACCTTTTTAAAGGGACAGCTGTCATCTAGGGTTTAATTTATATTCGACCGGCGTCACGAAGTCGCCTCACACATCTTTATACGTGGCCAGGTATTTGGACAAACACTATACAGTTGAATATGGAATGTGATATGTACGATGTACCTACCTCTACTTATGTTTTTTCTGTTGAATACAGAAAGAAAAATATATTTTTGGGGGAAGGAGTGGCTGAGCGGTCTAAGGCGTCGGTTGCGACGCTGCCGGCGCCGGTTCGATCCCGTGGTCACGGGCGGCATTTTTCTTCGGGCAAGTCACGGTGTCCGGAGAACAAATGCCGCCATCCCCCACCCGGGCATGACAGATACCTACGGGTGCCCAAAATCGAAAATTCTGCCAAAAACCCACACACGTGTTAACAACCTACAGTCCCCCCTACAGTACCACAGGCTAATGATCTTTGTTGTCGAAGCCTCAACGCTAATAAAAAATAAATAAATAAATAAAAATATATTTACTACTATACACGAGTTCGAGTTTAATATAAAAATAAATACGAAAACCAAAACGTAGGTAGTTAAATTATGATAAAATTCCCAAAGTATTGCAGCTGATTGCTGACAGCCAATTATAGGTAGCTGGCCATATTATTATTTATAAGTTTAGGCATAATAACATTATGTAATAAATTATAAAATAATTAGTATATAACAACCTTGTGATTTGAGATGATTTATCAAATAAACACTTCATGTATAGTTTATATAATTTTATATAAAATATACAACATAGTATATTCAATGCTAGTAGGTATTTAATACATTAGCCAAGGCCAACAATACTCTTAACTCGCCCCTTATTTCTGTAATTAAAAGTTATGCAATTGTTCAAAATTAGATTTTTTGGATTTTTAAATATCAGAAATGACCATAGTTTAATATTCTTGAGATTTGTCGTACAATTTTCTTAAGAGGACGCCACACGGACATTTGTTGTCTCCGTCTCACAAGTGGGTAACATAGCAAATTGACGCTCAGCAGATAACGATTAACGTTTAGCTCCAGATTCGTTCGTTTAAAAATTAGAATGAATCGACCTATTATGAAATTGTATGGTTATAACATTATCAGTGTTTGAAAGTTGGTTTTTTCGATTATACAGTTTTTAAGTGAGTTATGAGTATTTTTAATTTACGCTATATTATATACTCATAACTTGATAAAAAATGTAATTATCATAAAAATAACATACGAACACAGATAATGTTTTTACTATAAAGTGCCAAAATACGTCGTAATTTCATAATTCACTCAAATTTTTAAACTAACCGAGCTAAACGTTATATGCTAAGTGAAATTTGCTATGTTTCGCACTTGTAGGACCGATATCAACAAAACTTCAGTTTTTCAAAAGAAAACCCCACTTTTTTACATTAAATTATTCAGTGAATAATATTTTTTTAAATTTTGATGTAGAATCTAAAAATAAAAAGGTGGGTAAGTGGGTGTCGTTCTTCTGTACAGTAGGTTACAAGTAGAACACTGTAATTTATAATGGATTGTGTATTTGTGTTAAATTTTTGAATTTATGAGTTATTGAAAAATGAAAAATAATTTTTAACGAAGACCGTCAGTCTGTCTATGATATTACTAAGTATAGTTATTTTATAATGTTATTGTGAATAAAGTCATTTATATATAACCTATTTACTTGTTTTAAATTCTCGATCCTGAGCTATAAAATTTGAACATTTTATCAATTTTTAACTAAAATAATTTTAAAATTGATAAATTTTGCCAAAAATCGAACTTTAAATAATTATAAAAGAAAATTGTGACCAATATTTATAAACTGCTATCGTAACAATATATCAGCCATCAAGTACAAATTGTCAAGCTTCTTGGCCCAACAAATATTATATAATAATATAATATAATATACTTCTATAATATATATTGTTTTATTTATATTACATAACATTATATTATGTTCTAAATATTATTAATATATGGTATAAAATTTTATGTTGTCGGTTTAAATTATATAAATAAAAAAGTCATATGGTATAAATTGTATAAATTATATAAATTAAAATATACGTGTTTATTATAATATTATGTTCTTCTTAAAAACTTGAATGAATAGTTATATAACTGACTTTATGGCTGGGACCCAACTTACCTATTACTTTTTTTACCCAGTACTCAACTTTCCACTTTCAAATATAATAATCCCAAATTATCGCTGACCCAATTTAACTAGCCCCATAAAAATGTAATGAATAGGTCTAATGTAAACTCCGCCAGTTTTATTTTCTTACCTACTTGGAATGGGTATATTGAAACTACACCAGTGTTAAGGCCTTCCTTATATTAAACCAAATAATATATTTCAACTAAGTGAACTCAAAAATTTAAGATGAATAAAAAAAAATTTTGTGTTAGAGAATGCTATACCTAAATAGTTATAAGAATGGATTTATACTAGACTTAATAGCTAGAATATCTACAAATTGTATCACATAATTTTGGTGCACACTGCACAGTTCAAAATATTATAAGTTATAACATATTATGTCATAATAATATAATACGCCTACATATTTTTTGATTATTACAGTTGTCTATCATTATTTTTTAACATAATACTGGGCCATTGCAATTTGTATGATTCGTTCGGACAATTTTATTTTTAAGTTTTTTTTATACTTTTTGGCATTTACGGATATCTAACTATTATTTAATAAGGATAAATATTATTTTTAAATTATGATTTTTTGTTTAATAATAATCTGTATATTATATTAATTGTATACTATTACTGAATTTTCTTCACTGGCAGAGTTTATATGAACCCAATTGTACCTGTTTTATTTTCCTGGTGGAGTTTACATCCGCACTTGGGTATACTTATTATATGTCTATATGACTGTTTGGGGATGAAATCTACCAATTCAGAATCTTCACAACATGAGACCTGTGCATTGTGACGTTGTATATCTGAGCAGTGTACATTGTTATTATATAATGTTATCCCTCGCTCGGAGGAACACATTCCAACATTCCTACGAACAACTTCAGTCAGACCGTTATAATTTATGGTTCAATGGTTGCAACAGTAATACAAATGATCACAATATAATAAAATATATTATGGTAGGTACCTATATTTATTGACCCATATAGGTTCATCCCGCAAGACGTATTCGACGAAGGTATATATAAAATATTAACAATATGGGTAATATAACACGTTATATTTAAAAAGCAAGAAAAATATTTGTGCGCAGTATATGTGGGTGGGCGCCTACAATAATTGTGAATTATATTTTAACAAAAGACCTCTCTGGTGTCGTTCCTGACCTTCGGAATTCTATGTCCCACGACCGGTCAAAGAAAAAGCGAATACCTTTAGAACCACCATAAGCCATTTATCTTGCCAACTGTAAAGAACTGGAATTTGAAATTATATATATTGTATACCGAAGACAGCTCAGACTCCAAACAAACAAAATTTAACCTCCCACAGACAATTAAAAAAAGTTAAAACCGATATTACCTATGATACGTACAAGTGTTGTAGTTAATTATTTTTGTTAATTGGTGACCACTGTTATATTAAATGGCTATAATGCGGCACTACATTATATTATTAATGTCGATGTATAAAATATTTAATATAGTATAGGTAAACGGGTTGCGGGTAATTGAACTTCATTCAGTGCAGGTGGTGACAATAATATTATAATATTATAATGATTGACGACATTGCAGTTACGAGGTAGGTATATTACCGTAACGTTGTCTATGGTAGGTACGCGTCTGCTGTGACAATTATTATCACCGAACAGAGGGTTTATGCGAGGATTTAGATATTAAACAAGAAACTTAGATATAGGTACCGAGTACCTAATTGCTATTTAACGTAAGTATATTGAAATAAAATATTAATATAGTATAAATTATTTTACTTTACCGATGACTTGGTAACAATAGTCAAATAGGGACACGAAGTGAGCGATGAGACGAGACTATTACTACGTAATTATCGTTTCATATTTTGGAAAACATTTTAATAATGATAGGAAATATTTTATAAATTGGTATTATCTATTATTTACATAAGTCTGTTTATATAACTGCTATGTAAAATATTCCAATGAAATGTATTATCTTGTGTGTTGTATTATCTCTCGGTTGGATCCGCTGAGTTGATGAATTATGTCCGCTTCGTTATGGAAACAGTTAACAGACCACAGTTACCTAGGTATATTATTTTAGGATAGAAACCAGGGGGATTTTATTACGTATTAATTTAAAGTAGATTTTTGATTACTTAACTGAATACTTTTATTAATTGAGAATTCACATGAGTCTGGTATGTAGAATGATATACGACTGCCAGTGACGATCATTCGGTATTTTGTCATTGCTTCGGCGGACATGGCGTTAAATGCTTATAGTTAGGATGTTGATGACCTAAAAAACACACAAAAATGCCCTTAAAAAATTGCAAAAAAGCCCTAAAAAAAGTGCAAAAATGACCTAAAAACTTCAAAAAATGACCTTAAAAATTATCTAAAATACTAATTAAGTAGGTAAGTGAAAAAACTTATTTATAAATAATAATTTTTATTAGAGATATGGGTATAATAATGGGTGTAATAGTAGAAGCATTTAAATAATTTATAAATAAATTTCAATATTAAAAAAAAAGGTGGGTAAGTGGATGTCGCTCTGCTGTACAGTAGGTTACAAGTGGGTCACTGTATAATGGATGCTTTTAAATTTGAATTCAATGATACAATATCATTGTATAAGAAAAACGATTCTGAGCGAAGACTGTATGTCAGTATAGGTTTAAGACAAATTATATACATATCTATGGTATTAAAAAAAAAATTGACTTATAATAAATTCCAAATTAATCATATCACATTATCACAATATCCATTAGGTACTTATAACATGTTATACATCAACATCAATAACAAACCCTGATACTATCATAGATATATAATAGTACACTTTAGAAGTTTCAAGTAGGTACCCCGTACCCACGAATAATATTATATAATCACAACAAAATAACTAGGTTTTTTAATATGAAATTTCGTCCAAATTTGAACATAAAATGACTATAAAAATAAACTGTGATTGTATATTTTTAGATTTTTCGGTAAGAGAATTAACTACTTACGTAGAATCTTGTTTTAAATTTTCAATCCTTAGCTATAAAAACTGAACATTTTATAATTTATTAATTACGATGATTAATAATTTTCGAGATTTTGAAAAATTCTGTCAAAATTCGATGTTAAAACGCTTATAAAAAAAAATCGTGTCTATGTATTTTTAATATTTTTCAACTGATATTGTAACAATATATCAGGAGCCTTGTATTAAATTTTTACACTTTTTGGCCCAACAGATAAAACTTTATTGATATTTATAGAAAAAAAAACTAAAAAAAATTGAAAGCTGTAAATGTCCATAAACAGCTCAAAAAGAGTCAAAATATTTTCAAAATTGTATGGTGTATAGGAAATGCTAATATAAACATTCAGTGAAATTTTCATGTATCTACAGTTATTCGTTTTTGAATTACAACAAAATAAGGAAATCGCTACATGAGAAATCGAGTGAAAATCCAATGTTGTAAAAATTTGAATTTCAAACGCTCATAAAAATTTAATTTAACTGTCCGGTAGAGATTTTTTATTGATAAAGGTAGATAATCTTATAAGGAATCTTGTGTTTCATTTTCAAATCTTAGATTTAAAAAGAAAAATTTTTACGAATTCTTAACTCAAAATAATTTGCTAATTTTCGTGATTTTTCCATATTTTGTCAATTTTTGAACTTTAAATGCTTATAAAAAAAAATTGTGACTAAGGATTTTTAATATTTTTCATCTGCCTTTGAAACAACATATTAGGAGCCTTCTATTAAATTTTCAAGCTTTCGCAACCAACAAATAAAATTTTATTGATATTTTAAGAAAAAAAACTAAAAAAAAAGGAAAATGAAAATGTCCCTAAACAGTTCAAAATAAATCAAAATATTTTGAAAATGTTATCGTGTATAGAAAATGCAAATATTAACAACCAGTGAAATTTTCATGTATATACGTTCATTTGTTTTAGAGTTACACCAATAACCAAAATCGATTTTTTGGAAAACCGATTTTGCGTAAAAATTCCCGTTTTTCCTTAATTTTTGTGTTGTTTTTCCCGGCGCTTGTGAAAACTACTGCGAAATTTATACTTTTGACCCCCCAAAGTACCAACTAGATTCACTTTCCTATCAGAAAAGCTACTGATGAAGAAAATCCAAGCACTTTTACTGTCCTAAAACGTGATGACAGACACAAAAATAAAAAAAAAAATAAAAAAAAAAAATAAAAAAAAAATAAAAAAAACACATCATTGTAAAATCAATACATTCATCGTTTCACTCAGAATCTAATATTATAACCAGGGGTTCGTAACATCTGTAAGCAATACATTTTTTTCTTGATAAAACCTAAAACAAATAAATAAAACAGATAGGTACTTATAAACTATTACCTAGTTATAGTTGGATATTAAAACTTTAAACTTTAATGCATACAATCTATAAAATATTTATTATAACTTACAATTATTATTACTCATCAGAACTTATTAAAACGGAACATTAAAATAATGTTTAAAAAGGTCGGCTAGTGGGTTTTGCTCTGCTGTACAGAAGTTTACAAGTGGGTCAAATGGATGGTTTTAAATTTGAATTCAATGATATAATATCATTGTACCTATAAGAAAAACGATTCTGAACGAAAACGGTCAGTCAGCCTATGATATAACTAAGTATATTTGATGATATTATTGTGAATAAACTAACTTATATATAACCAATTTACGTGAAATTTTGTTTTAAATTTTCAATCCTTAGCTATAAAAGTTGAACATTTTATACATTTTTAACTACTAAATAATTATTAAATTTTAAATTCGATAAATTTGGTCAAAATTCGATCTTTCAATGCATTAAAAAAAAAAATGTGGCTATGTATTGTTAATATTTTTCAACTGCTACTGTAACAATATATTAGGAGCATTGCATTAAATTTTCATGCTTTTTTACCCAAGAAATTATGAAAATGATTGAGAATTTTAAAATTTGACCTCCCGAATGCACCAACTAGATTAACTTTCCCATCGAACAAGCTACTGTTGAAGAAAATCAAAGCTCTATAGTACCTACCATCTGCAGGCATCTATGTATACATTATAGTATTATACATGTATAAATTATGTACCTACCTATATATTATTATATGTTGCATCGTTGCATGCCAATAACAAGCAAAAAATATCAATATTGATTTCGATTGGAAAAATTTGTATTTTTATTAAATACGTTTATTTAATTTACAATTTAGTAATAGTGTAAATAGTGTAATATTAAAAATAGGCCATCACTGATATTTAAAATAATTAACTGTTTTTCACCGAAACTGCAGTGTACGAATAGTGTTATTCTGAAATCGTTTTTAAAGCTATACTATAGCTGTTTCAAATTATATCTTATTATATACACAAATCTACAAATAGCACAAACAAAAATCTTTTTAAAATTATAATATGTTTAACGGCTGCAATACGATTGCGCGCGGTCCTTATCAGCGGTACCTTTTTAGGCGTACGATTGCGCGTGCTAAATTATTTTTACTTCTAAGCAAGTAAGCAACATTGCCAAATGAGAAAGTAATACGAAGAGTATATAAGAAATAAAACGCCAGAAAATTTACTTAAGTATTTAGCCATAATTGGAAATAGGTATCAGGGATTTAAAATTTAAATTATTTTATTTATATTATTTTATTATAACGATTTTTTTAATGAATATTTTTTCGAATTTTTTTTTTGATACCTATTCGAATATTTAATATCATTTTATTATAACTATTTTTTTTTTAATGAATATTTTTTTATTTATAATAATTATTATGTTCCTTTGTGAGGTAGACTGAGTGAGAATATTAAGAATCTGTTTTATTTTGTGTTATAGATTTAACGAAATGTTATATACGCATATGTAACGAGTATTTGAATGCAACATTGTGTACTTGTATCAACATTAAGGGCCGGGCCACACGTAGCGGTTGAACCGCCCAACAAATTCAAATTGTTTGATTTTAAATGAAACCGCCTAATATGCGTTCACACTTACGCGGTTCAGCCGCGGAAACTGCCGCGGTTGAAAAATCGACCGCAACATGTCGCGGTTGACCCGAGTGCGGTTCGACCGCCCAAATGATCAAAACGCATTGTTTTGAATTAGTCCATTCACACATAGCCGCGGTTAATAACCGCTGTTCATTTTTTCAAATATCATATTATGCATTAAAAAATGAGAATTCCAATAGTGGGGCTCAAGTTTGTAGTAATTTTCATAACCCAAAATTACACTGTTTTTTATTTGTAAATAAGCTGATGTTTTAAAATATACCTACCTAATTTTAATTTTTTTTTGATCAAATCTATTCTACTGTATATGAAAATCTGATGTCTTTTCTTTTGGAACAGCGTATAGAAATAGGTTGGTAAATGGTAGGTAAGGTAAGTAGGTAAGTAATATAATAAAATGTAAAAATGCCTCACAGAATACAGATATACTTAATTTTTCATTACGAGCATGTCAACTGTAAATTATGGTACTATTAAAATTTAAAAGTATTAAAAGGTTTAAAAGGTACTATTATAAGTCAATCGACGGACTACTTTTCGAGTTTTGCAAAATATTTATATATTCGATTATATTTTAATTTGCTAATTTATTATTAATTATTCGATACAATTATATTACTTATTTGAATTTGAATCTTATCTGTGCTGAAGAGAAAAATCAATAAATTAATGTGACCAGCCATATTTCATACATTTATGTAGTGCCGTGTTATGGTGTAATGCCGCCGGAGACACACATATTTTGCCGCCGCATAACTTATTAATAATAATTATTCGTATAAGACATATAGGTAAGTACTTACCGCTGATGGCGTAAAAAAAGTTTGCAATTTTGTAATTTTTAGTTTTAACTCTTCTATTTTTGACTGTTTTACATTTGCACTTTTTTATATTCAGCGCCAACTAATTTTATTCCTTTTGAAGACATTATTTTCAAATATAAAATAAAATTACACTTGTACATTTGACAGCATTACAATAATTTAGAACCAACTGTCTACAACCCACTTATTAATGAGCACTATAAATAATTATAATAATATAGTGATAATTCTATTATAAGCTTATATGTAAACAATTTTTAAAAATAAATCAATAATTAACCACGACTGAAAATTGTGCCGTTTCTAAGTATTTGTATGAGTTCACAATAATACGGGTACGCATACCTATCATAGATATGAATTTACGATATTCAGGAGAACTGCCAACTGTTAATAGTTAATAGTGTTGATACATATTATTTCTATTTACTACAATAAATGTACTTGTGTACACTCACTGTAAAGCATATATCCTCGTCCGTCGAATCTCGACTGTGTTTACGCATTAATGTGTGCTAATATTGTAATAATTCGAATGAGATCTATGTATAGCCGTATAGGTATAAGTAAATAAGTTGTATTACTATTAAAAATATATTTCATAAAATACTTAAATCTTTTTACATTAAATTAAAAATTTATAACATATTTAATCACTGGTGAAAAAATGAATGTATTACGAAAAAAAGCATTAAATGTATAAAAAATTAGTATGCGAATGCCGCGTATGAAATATTTTCAAATTTCGCCCCCTTTGCCCCTCGTTAAACACGCCTCTGGTAGCATCACCAAACAATTTTTTTTTTTATTCAATTTTGTTTCTGGCTCCTTGACTATAGAGTAGACAAATTGCTAATGTAGGTAAAATACATTTTAGTTTAAAATAATTATATTTCATATACCGTATGTCTACGAAAAGTGGGTATACTCTATAACTCAGTTACCTACCTACATTACTCAGTAAGCTATATTATGTAGTCCTTATACGTGTTTTAGCATTTTGTCTGGGGTAGACTGATGATCCAAAAGTCTAGTTTTGCCTAATCGATATAAGTAGATATTTTTTGTGTCATTAATTATTATAATAGGTATTAATTTTTGTTTGAATAATTACTAAAAATTAAATTAAGATAATATTGTACAGTGTACAACTACTACAACTAGTCATCTAGGTACATCAACCGTTGATGTACCTAGATTAAAGAAAAATTACAAAATCTTAATAATTGGATCAATAATCGGATGCTCACCTATTATCTATTGTGTGAGAGTAATGCATACTATGGTGCAAGTGTCAAGTAAAAATTATAATAGTAACATTGTAACACGTAGAAGGAGGTTTTTTGGAATAATTTTGCTACTTTAGGTTAAGTTAGGTTTTAATGTTTTATCCATCGCTTCAAAAACAATGGCTCGGACGACTGCACGAGAGCCCCGCTTACCCGAAACTGCAGGGGCCCTGTTGTTGAATTCAGCGATCATGCAAATATTGCATATAAAAATATGTATGATACTATGATGTACAATACTATTCGTTTATATGTCTATATCTATTTATATATATAAATAATATATATAACAATGATGAAGATGAGACATTTACTTTTGGAAGTTTACTTAAATAATATTATGCTTATGTATATTTGTCTTCAAAGTTTAAATTCTATAGTAAAAATAAAATTTTAGTTTCGTAATTTTGTTTCTATGTAATCTGTAATATTATTGATAATTATTATTTATTATTTTGTAGTTTTCATATGTTTCATAGTTTATTATTAAACTAAATACTAATCATTAGGTAATCACGGGTTCGCGTTAATATTAGATATATACATGTATTATAATTTAATGTTAGTATTTATAAATTATAAATAATGTCTTGCCGCAGCCCATAAGCAATAGTTATTTATAAAAATATTTTTGACTGCATAATATTCAGCTATGATTTCAGATATTTTGTTAATGTTGTTGTAGTCGATTGTTGTTGCTGCCACAGCAAACTAATTAGACATAGTTCGCGATATCTTTGGTGTTATACTGTTGTAATGTTGTATGTTTGGTTATTTATTTATTTACTGTGGTGAATGTGCACAATTAATTTATAATTATTGATCATGAAACTTATATTAACTAAATTATATAATAGTATATTAATGATTACAATAAAGGTACGTTTTATATTATAATCCATATTGCTAAAAATCGCATAGGTATACATTTTTTGGGGCCCTCTTAAAAAACAAATCCATGGGCCTTTGGTGTGCCAGGCCGACACTGCATCAACGAATGACTTATACTGCAGGCCTGGGTTGGGGCGGCTAGCTACCGAGATTTTCTCGATAGGATGGATATAAGTAGGTAGATATTTTTTGTGTCATTAATTATATTATTATTTGTTGTTTGATTAATTACTAAAAATTAAATTAAGATAATATTGTATAGTGTATAACTACTAACTAGCCACATCAACTAGGTACAATATGTACATCAACGAATGACTTATACTGCAGGCCTGGGTTTGGGCGGCTAGCCACCGAGATTTTCTCTGTAGGGTCGCTCAAAATATTGGCCGGTTATAATATGAGTGTTTGGTCGAAGTTTTATTTTTATATGATAATAATAAATAAGTAGAAAATATAATTGAATCGAATTATTAAACCGTACATGTTAGGTACCCAGTAGCTGTAGCAGTAATCAAACGTTAGAAATCCTAAAACTCTGAGGCCCGATACCTTGCCTATATTCAGCGGGCGGCGTTGGACTTACCTACGTTTTCAAATACAAAAAATAACAATAAAATAAAATCGAAAACAATTGCAGTCGAACTTGTTATTCAAATTGAGGTTGCTTCTCGTGATATCACTTATAACTAAGGATCAACATTTCATGTACCTATACGGTCATTTGTTTAAGAGTTGAACCAAAAACCAAAATCGATTTTTCTGGAAAAATTTTGATTTTGACCCCCCCAAAGTAGGTACCAACTGGATTCACTCTCCTTTCAGAAAAGATACTGTTGAAGAAAATCCAAGCACGTTTACTGTCCTAAAAGGTGATGACAGACACAAAAAAAAAATATAAAAACACACATCATTGTAAAATCAATACATTTATCGTTCCACTCAGAATCTAAAACATATGGTACAGTAAGGTATCTAAAGTTAACTGGCAATAATAAGTTCCTACATAAGAAAAAAAAATTAAATGTTATATTGAAAAATAATTAATATATTTTTAAAAATATTTACACTTTAACTATTTTCTATTTTATTTATTCATTGTAGACCTTCTACACAGGGGCGTAATTACGGGGGGGGATATGGGGGATAGATCCCCCCCATGAGCTGTATTTATATATTGTCTTATACCTACAAATAGTTCAAATAAAAACTTATAAATTATTACGAAACTAAAAAAAAAAAAAAGTTTAGAAGTTGTGTACCCGTATATAAATATTTACCCGTTAACGATAAGCATGATTTCAAAATAAATGGTCTGATTCATTTTAATTCTTATTTATTAATAAACATTGGGTGCCTTGCCACACACTATACCTAATTTTGGGCATAAATCTAGTTTAGGGGCCAAGCGATTTTTTCAATTTTTTTTATCGAAACTTATGTATCTCATCGAGTTAAGAACGATGGTGCAAACAGAATTTGTCGCTCTCATTTAGTTCCGAAGTTATGGCCTTCCAAAGTTTTCGATTTTACGTTTATACGCATGCGCGCAACACTACTATAATGACGCGCGGAGAACCATTTTTGTTATTTTTTGGTACAAACGTATTCGGTATACCTTTTTTTTTTTGAAACTTATGTAGTTACCTATGTATTATGTACTCTGTGACATACTTGAGGTGGTGTTGCATAGCAAGTCGGGGGATATTTTCGATTTGCGGAGCGGAGCGACGGCGCCGAGGAGCGTAGCGACGAGTGCCGATACACGCGTAATGACTGCCCATATACTACGACATAACTTTTCCTGTAACCTACTTAAGGTGGTGTTAATGACTTACGCCTAATGACTTTGAATTGCCATAACTTTTGAACGGTAAGTTTCCGGAAATTTGTCCGAGCTCAGAGCAGCGAGCGAGTGGCCACGCTTGCAGATAATATACATCAATTATAATTTGAAAAATACGTAAGATTAGATAAAAATTATTAAGTGTTTATAACATATATGTAGTAAAACCCATGTATTAATCGGGATACGTAGATAAAAGTTAGGTAAGTCTATACGCGCCTGCTGAAAGGTTAAAAAACAAAAATGGTCCTCCGCGCGTCATTATAGTAGTGTTGCGCGCATGCGTATAAACGTAAAATCGAAAACTTTGGAAGGCCATAACTTCGGAACTAAATGAGAGCGACAAATTCTGATTGCACCATCGTTCTTAACTCGATGAGATACATAAGTTTCGATAAAAAAAATTGAAAAAATCGCTTGGCCCCTAAACTAGATTTGTTCCATAAAAATGTAACTAAGATTTACATTTCGTAGAACGAATAATAGCCATAGATACTAGGTACTAAGAACGCGCGCCGACACAAAGTATCTACATTGATTATTGCGATAACGTATAAACAGTAAACACTACACAGTAGGTATACACACCGACACACCACACACCGTGTCATTCTCGCATATTCACAGTGTCACTGTGTCAGTTACATTTTTATAAGCTAAAAGCAAAATGGAGCAAAAAAAAAAGAAAATTACCAGCAACTAGCAGTACTTTATTGAATTTTTTTAAAAAGAAGCCTGGGCCTGACGTAAGTATTACAATTTAAAATACTAAACATTATTAGACCCGGAATTAAATGTTTAAATATTATGTATGACGTATTCAACTTATTATAAAAATTAGCATTACAACTCGCGCTAAAATTATGCAAAATTAAATTAACACCAGTTAAAAAAAGTACCTATTAAAAATATAATTGCAGTCACTGCAATTTATTCAATAACTATTAGTTATGTCTTGGCTTAGGGACTTCTAGCATTTGCATACTTTTTTTAATTATTGTTAAATATAGCGGAGTGCGAAATAAATTCGTTTCTCGGTGCCATGATATCAGATCTAAAATTTGAATGTGCATATTTTTGCATATTTGATAGATTTTGCAGAAGAGTGTATATTTTAAAAATGTTATGCTTATTTTGCATATTTTGACAAAATTTTCAAATTTCAAATTAAAAACTATAGATACATATAAAATTTCATATCCAAAAAACTTCTCATATCTCGTTATAATTTAAAATATTAAGTGGTGAAGTGGAAAATTTGGAAGGTTTGCCTGAAGATATGACAAATGATGATTTGGCATACTTTAATTATGCTCCAATTACTTCTGTAGATGTTGAACGGAGTTTCTCAATTTACAAAAATGTATTGTCCAGTAGTCGTCGGAGATTTACATTCGAAAACATAAGAAAGTATTTAATCGTACAATGTAATTTTCAAGAAACTCAAATTGATGGAGAATTAATTATGTAATTTTTACAGAAAACATATTTTTTTTTATATAAAACAACTGTTTTATTTAAGTAGCAAACAAAGTTATGTCATTTAAAAATATTGTAATATTTATATATTTTACTGTATTTTATTTTGTTTTTAACTATTTATTTTCAATTATTTTATTTTACTTTTAATTCTCGGTTTAATTTTGCAAAATCTTAAGGTAAATTTCAATTGAAAAAATAAATAATAAATTTGAAAAAATTCAATTTTTAAATTTGTTTTTAATGCATATAAATGCATATTTTAGTGCTTATAAATGCATATTTTAATGATTTTAGAAGCATATTTGCATGCATATTTGTGTATTTTTTAGAGCTATAAGTCCCTAAGCCTAGTTATGTCATATTAATTATTATAAAACATTTAAATGAGTTTATTAAAATATTAAAACATATTTGTAAATGTATAATGTTATGTAATATAGAATGATTATATTTAGATGTGTTGAGTTATTAAATTATACAAAATATAGATAAGGGGGTGTGGGCCGTGGGGGTAAAGGCCCCCACAAGTTTACCCTACAAATTTATTTTGATCCCCCCCCCATTAAACATTCTCAGTTACGCCACTGCTTCTACATAGCACAGTTTAGCTTTAAAATAATTTAAGAAATATTTTTCAGAAAAATACTTTAGTTTTGTTTCAAAATTATTTTTAAAACGTGTCCATAAGTCAATTTTTAAAAATAATAAGACATTTTAATTTGAGCTAATATAAAAGTCTAATGTTCGTTACTTAAATTGTTAGTTAAATTTACCGAGATAAATATTTATGTTAATAGTTCATTGATTGTTTATTTGGACTTTAAAAAAAAAAACCATCCTGGTTATTTAATTATTTTGGATGTCTAGATTTTTAAGGGTTTTTACAGCATCATATATAAATATGACAGATTCAAAGCCCTGCACTCTACAGTATAAATATATGATTTTGTTAGGGGGGTACAGTTAATTGGTCATTTGATACATTGGTCGGTTAGGAAATTAGTCGTTTTCATATAATATATTATGTAAAAATAATAATTTGTCTTAATTTTAAAAACTGCTGTAAGTACCTACTATTTAACTAGAAATATTTGAAATTACCAAACTTATATAAAATAAATTAATCCTGCGGGTTATCCAAATTTGTATAAGAATTAATAATTTGAAATACGATATAAAAATACAAAAGGAAACCTACACTATTGTGCATAGGAAAAACTCTGTAACGTTGCCATTTTCAATTTTGAACTACCTATATTGTACAAAAAATATTTATTTAAATAATTATAATGATACAAAATTTGGTAAAAATTAAAAAAATAACATTATTTCATAGTAAATAATAGTCACATTTCATAAATATCTGTTTATCGAACACAGATATTATTTCTATAATAATTTTAGAATTGTATCTTAATTATCTTATATTTTCCCTCATTGCTAAATGTTTAAACTTTAAAACGTCATAGTAGGTATATTAAGGAAAAAACAAATATTTATTGCTCCGGAACTCATTTTTTAATCAATAAAGCTGGGCTTAGCTCGACGCTCATTTAAGTTTGATAACATAAATTACAAAATGTTGGCAACGTCACATAAAATATCCTATGCTCAATCGTGTTGCTAAAAAGGTAAATGCTCAACAGTGCTTTACCGGTTAACATGAGCGCCCGCAGGGGGGTGCCAAGGGGGCCATTGCTCCCCCTGGGAATTTTAAACTGCATGTACTTTAATATCAATATCGCTATAACTAATATTAGATTATAAATAATTTTTATCTTGCCCCGGTTGGGATTTTATCCTGAGAGCGCACTTGCCGGCGAAGGCCGTCTATCAGCCTATAATATAAAAAATACAAATCGTACATATAAAACATAATTTTACAATCAATACATTCATTGTACTACATTTAAACAATTCGTCAAAATTAAAATTCTAAAATTCGATTTGCAATTGATTTGCTAATTATTAACGTTGGTTTCATGACCATGCATATTATCTATATTAATTATTATTTTTGTACTTTTGTGTTAATTATACAATTAGCACTAGGCGATCACAGTCAACTGAAATGCGTGCACACAGTAATTGAGGTACATACTAAATTGAGATACATTCAAACCGAGATACATCTATATAGGTAGCGTGTATATGATATATAGAATTTGCCACAAAAAAAAAATTGCACGCTGTCGAAGCCGAGATATTCAGCTATTAGCTAATTCTTGTGTGTTATTAAGATGATTTGTACATGCTGTTATTCAAAATGTGTGCATTTAATGTCGAATAGGTACTGTAGTTCAATGCTTTTGTTGTAATTTTTAATATCTAAGCAAGTTCTTACCAGGGTTATGATACTTCTTTTTCAAGATTTTATCTAAATAATTTGGAATTGTGAAATTATTAGGTAAACGATTTTGTAGAAATTAAGATATTTTTACATATTTTAGCAAGATTTCTGTATTTATGTAAGTAAGCAGGTAGCTATGTTTTTATCAAAATAATGATATTTTTACGTATATATTCCCTATGACGTGTTTATTCGTATAGGTCCCTAAGACTTAATAGTTATTATGAAATTTGTACTTCTTGTTTTTATTGAAAATATGCTATATTTTATGTACTCTTTTATTAATGCCTATTAAAAAATCATTAATAATTAAAATGAAAACTATTATTCATTAGTCATTACTAATGATTTGCATCAAAGTTTTCTTGGTTCGTTATTTCCATTTTCTCATAAATGTGAATTTAATGTTATTTGATATGTCAAAAAGCGTGAAAATTTAAAAAAGTTCTCCTAATATATTGTTAGAATAGCAGTTAAAAAATATTAAAAATACCTGGGCATAGTTTTTTTTTACAAATATTTAAAGTTCAAATTTTGACAAAATATATCAAATTTAAAATTGATTTTGTAGCTAAAAATGTATAAAATGTTCAACTTTTATAACTTTTATTGAATATTTTAAACTAGGTTCCACGTAAATAGGTTATATATAATACATAAATAAATTTACTAACAACAATATCATCAAATATTTTTATTATACTTCATAATATCATAGGCCGACTGACCAAACTCGTCTGTTATTTTTGGGTAAATCTTGGGTAGGGATTCACCTCGAAGCCACGAAAGGTCTTAACTGGGCTTAACTATGAATTTGGATAAAACAGCATACCTATATGAAGTTTTCAATAAACAAGCTTAATAATTACGACTTTCCTTTAATAATTCATAATTGCAGAGATCAATTGAATTGCATTATGCAACATTGTATATCTGTTACTGTGAATGACCGCAGTTGGTGAATGCTGACATTCACCGGTTAATGTCGTCGTACACTAAAATCATTGGTGAATGTTGATTTATTGATTAAATTTGTGATCTTAGTAAACATTCACTAGTGAATGTCAACATTTATACAACGATATTGGTAAATGTTGGTAATGCCGATATTATTTAATCTAACTTAGGAATAACGGAATGGTCACAATTATAAATAATTATCTTATAGTACTTACTATGCTGTATAAGGTATTGTACAAATTGATAATTTTTATAAAGTGTTATATTGCCTTACCCCACTACTCTTATTATATCTGGATAACCTCCATGTTATGCTGTCTTGCTATAATTTATTGTTGTATTGTCATAACCTAGTTATATATTTTTATTTTAAATAACATTTTACTCAAGCGATTTTTTTTTTTAATGGAAAACATGCGCGAATTATTTTATAATAAATTTAATGATTTAATATCTAAAATATACATTCATCGTTTCACTCAGAATCTAAAAAAAAATGATAATTCTTTTTTTCTAAACAGATTCTGAAAACAGTGATCGAGAAAATCAAGAGTCGAATGATGACGAACAACACAAAACAAAAAATATCAAGCGTACGTATTAACTATTAATAGATAAACTAATAAACGAAACTTAATTTATTCAAATCACTTAATTTGTAGATAAATCAATTTCTAGTAGAAAAGAAAAAATAATTTTGAATAGAGAAGTAGCAATCACCAATCTTCAAGCACAAGCTCTAAAAATGTTGCGAACTTCAAAACAAAAGTTTCAGCCGTCTAATGTTGGAGAAACCGTCAGTATTCGAGTTCCAGATGTTGATTGTAGTAAGATGGGTCCCCAAAATATTTTAGCTGTAGTATTAGGTATAGTAGATAATAATTTTTATAAATTAGCTACCAAAAACGGTGTTATAAATCGATTATACATCAGAAACCAGTTTTCAGTGTGTAAAGAAAATTTAATATCAATCACTCATGTATAGGTAAAGGGATCAACAAATTTCTTTAAGGGAAGTTTCTACATAAAATTCGTTGATTGGTGGGCAAGAATATACAAGCTGTAACTGTAAAACAAAGTGTACTACAAAAAAGTGTAAATGTAGAAATGTTGGCATTTTATGTAGTACACAATGTCGACAGTTTGTCATGCTGTAATAAGTAATATTATAAAACAGTCATAATTTAAATAGGTTCCTAATAATTATACAAATATAATATAGTATAATATTGTATATAATAAAATATATTATATATATATAAATATATAATATATTATATAAATATATTATTATTATATAATAATAAAAATAATAATAATTTCTTTGATTTAATTAAACATATTATGTTGCTTCTAATACATACCTATGTCAACATTAACCAAAATCTTGTGTATGTCAACATTGACCAAAATCCTAACGTAAATGTCAACATCCACTAGTAAATGTCTGTATTATTTTAATTGTTCAACATTCACTAATTCGTTAGGTGTATGTTGACATTCACCAGGTGACTGTCAGTATTCACCAATTGCGGACATTCACAGTAACGTGTCCATTAAATAAATTTCAAAAATTCATTATATAGGTATTATTTTTGATAATAATTTGAGGTGGGACTTTCATATCAAAAACTTGATAGGAAAACTTAGATATTCATTATATAGATTCGTTAAACTGAAAGATATTTTACCAATACTTTAAGTAGGTACCATTTATTTTGCATTTATCAGTCTGTTAGTCAGTATGGCCTACTAGTTTGGGGATAGGTGTCAAAGATAACTTTTTAAAATGTCTTCAATCCAATCAAAATAATGTTTTAAGAATTATATTAAACAAAAAGTCTTTAACTGGTTCATCAAAAATAAATTAAGCAATTTAAGGATTTCTTCCGATAAGATATTTATACAAAAAATTCGCAATGTTATATTATATTATAAAAAAAAATTAACTAACCCCTCTAACAACACAGATCTTTCACAACTAAGAGAGCATAGAGCATATAATTTACCTGTGAAGTACATGAAAAAATCTTTTGGTCCTTCTTTTGTAGATTATTTAGGTCCAACTTTCTTTTAACCAAATGCCAACTCTATCTAAAAAAAAATATTCATGATGTGTACTTAATGGGAAAAAAGTAGTCTATAAGCGGCTATTTTCTGATTTGATTACTCCTTAATTTAGAGCCCGTATTTCAGTGAGTTTAATTTTATTCAAATATTTTAATATTTAAATTATAAATTATAATAATTTATTCAAAATATATTGTATCTGGTTCATTTGGCATTCTTATTTATGTTTTTATTATGTTTACTATTTATTGTATTTTCTTTGTATTGTCCATCAGTTTTGCCTTTAATTTTTTTATTTTATAAAGCTGTCTCTTTTCTTAATTTTAAGCAAAAAGGTGTATCCTAATACCTATTTATTTTGTTTTTAAATTAAGCTTTTATAATATATAGGTTATATAGGTACAATTTAAAGGAGTAGGTATGTTTATTTATCTATATGATGATTTAAAATTTTTTATTTTCTGATAATTCCTATTCAAAATAGTAGATACTTTACTAGCACTAATAATCAGATCAGTTTTTTTTATGATTAAATGTATCTACTAACATGTCTACATCATTATCAATAATTATATTTTTCCAATCATAAGAGGAAATTAAATTATTTAAAAAATTGTAATTAATAATTTTTATTGTAAATTTCATATTTGATTCATTGTTTTTTCTTTATGAATAAAATCCTTTTTAATAAAAAATGCCAAACTAAAGTGATCCCTAATATTAGTTTTAATTACAAATTAATTTGCACAAATTTTTAATAATGAAAATGAAAACTATTATTTATTACTAATCATTTTGTATCAAAGTTTTCTTGGTTCGTTATTTCCATTTTCTTATAAATTTTATGTATAAATTACTTAATTAGTTAGTATTGGTCAGTATTTAATAACACTATTAACACTATTACATTAATAAATTATAAATAATATAACATTTTGACTCGTTTATTTTGTTTATTTTTCTATTAATGTCTATAAAATTTTATTTGTTTGGTCAAAATGCATGAAAATGTTATTCAATTTTAAAAAAATATTAAAAATACATGAACACAATTTATTTTTACAAACATTTAAAGTTGAAATTTTGAATAAGTGTAATTTAAAATTTATAAATGATTATGTAGCTAAAAATTGTAAAAATGTTCAATTTTTATAACTAAGGATTGAACATTTTAAACAAGGTTCCACGTAAAAAGGTTATACAAAAATTACTTCATTAACAATAATATCACCAAATATAGTTTCTTATACTTAGTAACATCATTGGCTGACTGACTGTTCTTGCTTAGAATAGTTTTTATCATACAGTAACATTATATTATTGAATTCAAATTTAATATCATCCATTACAGTGACCACTTGTAACTTACTGTACAGCAGAGCAACACCCAAATTCCAACCTTTTTTTTTTTATTTCAAAATGAAAACCATAATCAAGCATTTAGAGTTTGCTTATTTTGATACTTCCACTTTCTTATAAATGTGAGGTTAGTATTTAATAATACTAATTTCATTAACAAATTATAAATAATAAATGTATCTAATATAATTCAAGTAATTGCAAATTTACAAATTTAACTTAAACATTTATACATACCTAATAATATATTTTGTTAATATAGGAACATTATACAAATTTTAATTTAATGTATTAGTAATTATTTTATTATCTAAATTAGATGGATCATAAACATCAAAACATGTTTATATGTGATGAAGCACAAGTCATTCCATCTTTTCACAACCGATGAGATGGAACAGTTTTAACTTTTATTTCTTATTTGAGAAATACTATGTGGTAAGCCAATCTTTTTTTTTTATAATAATTATATAATACAATTTATTTTCTTGCGAACAACAAAATACAAAATAAATAACAAATTAATACAAGCTGCAAACTCCCCTATAAGCATAAATGCTTGTGGTGGGGATAAAGAATTTTAGTTCAGTATATACAGTATAGTTAATTGAACAAAAAAAAAAGGACAAAAATACATTAGAAACCTATATAATAACCATGTAAAAATATATAGTACCTACCTACCTAAATATATTTTTAAGTAAAGAATAGAACAAAATATAAATACATAGATAAGAATATAGGATTATAGTAACAGAAGTTTAGAGTAATCTATTTTTTTTATAAATAACTTAGACATATGTATATTAAAAAAGTCATAAATATTAATTTTGCATAATCTACAAATTCTAAAGGAGAATTTACAAAATATCACATCATTGTAAGAAAATAAAGTAATTAATTTAATTTAAGTAAAAACAAGTTATATTAGATTAATTGTAACCTTATACATAACATTATATTTTTGATTGTATACTAGGCAGAGAGATTTTTCTAATTTATATTTTTCAAATAGCATGACCTTTGTTTTTGAAATAATATATTAATGGATCCACCCACACAGCACAAATATATCTAATGGTTATACAGTGGATGTACTTTTCAGATATCAATAATATCCATTAAATATTTATGACGTTCGTATGGACATCTATCAGATCTCCAAATGTCCGTTTTTTTTCCATTTTTGGATATGCGATTTCAATATCCATTAGTTATTTGTTTAAATTAACCATGAAATGTCCTATGTTATCTAATGGATAACCATAGGTTATTTTTTTTTTTTTACTTATTTATATGTCCATTGGATGATAATTTGAGTTATTTTTTTAAAGTATTATATAAGAATACAATAACAAATAAAGATTATGTTTATTAAATTACTGTTTTAATGAATAACAACAAGTTCAACATATTATTGATTTATTTTTTAAGTCATATTCTTTCATATATATATCTTGAACATTTAGGTACTTATTATAATATAAAAAACAATATTACTAATATTCAGTTTTTGAATAGCACCATATATATCATATTATAAAATAGACAATCACTATATTTCAGTCTTTGAAATTAACATCATATTATAAAATAAACAATCACTATATTTCAGTCTTTGAAATGATCCTTTTCATAAAATTATAAAATATAAACACAATATAAATGTATTTCAGTCTTTGGAATTAACATCAGTTTGAAACTATTAATACCTACATATAAAATTTAAAAAGTAATACATACAAATACATATTATATTATAACCAAAATTCATTATTTAAATATTTTAGTGCTTTATATTTGATAATTATCTTGATTTTTTTTTAGGTACTATACAAACAAAAAAAAATTTAGTTTTGTTTACTATTACATTGTCTTAAATTACTTAAAAAACAATTTTTTATAAAATATCTAGGTATAAAAGATAAATAATTAAAAATTATAAAAGTGTATGATTAATTATCTACTAAATCCCTAAATCATTTGCTGCATCATCTTTTTGTTTGAGTAATCTGAAATAATTATAAAATATTTAAGAAATTACTCTGAAAATATTCATCATATCTGATGTTTATACTTGTTTTTGTATCTAGCTTCAGCATGTCTCATCCAGTTCTTAATAGAATGAATAACATCAGACTCTTTTGAATCTTTGACGTTTTTGAATACATCATCTGTATAAAAATAATTGAATGATTGTATTAAACAATATGAACCATAAAAACAATTAAGCATCAGTAGAACTATATCTTACCAATAATTATCTTGGACAACAATAAACTTGACAATGGTTTTTTTCCTTTGGCTCCAGTCCAGTTATATGATGCAGCAAATTTGTCAGTGAAGAGTTTTCTTAATATTAATTTTGTTACATCGTCAGTTTTAATACCTCCTATTTTACAAACAGCATTGAACTAGAACAAAATACCAGTCTTGTAAAAAATACTTTAAAAATTGTATTTAAACACAAACAAATATAATATTAATTCAATAAGTATTTGAAATACAATAAATTACTTGTCAGTTTTCGTGTATTTAAATACTTTTTTTCACTTTAAAATTGTAATATCATATATTAGTATAAGAGTTAGAACTTATTGTAGGTACTACCTACAACTTAATTATTTATACACACACATTTATCATAGTAATTAACATATTTACCAATTTTTTTTTGTAAATCATGTCATTTTTTAGCTTTTCTTCCAAACTAATTAAATGTATTTCTTCGGAAAGTGGAAAATCGTTAAAAATGTCTTCAATTCCTTCATCATCAATATCATCTGCAGGCTGTGATGAACAGACACTGCTAATTTTTTCATCTAGACGTTTTAGAGTTAGTTTAATAAAAGCTAAATTCTTCAATACTTTTTCTTGAAATTCTGTTACAAATTATAAAATAATATGATAAAAATTAAATTATTAAATTATAATATGACAAATGTTACATTTTTTTATTTGCTTTAATTAAATATTAAGTTCTAATTAATATTCTCTATTATACTCTAATTGTTTCTGCATAAATTAATTTAATATTAAATACAGTAGGAAAACACATAGGTACCTCTATTAGATATTATTTCGGAATAGTTGTTCTGATCATTTATGTGTTGATATTTTGAATGATTAATTGGCGAACCTTTAAAACCAATTGACTCAGCTGACTCTGCAGGTTGATGGTAAGAATTGACCAATTGCTTTTTGATATGTTGACTATACAAGGTTTTTTCTTTAGGCTTTTGAATTTCAGAAGTTGTAGCGTTATTATGATAAAGTGTCGATACCTACATCTAAAATATTACCGAACAAACAAAATAATTTAGGGTTTTAAATATATTAAATGTACTCTATAGGTATAAAAAAATACTGATATTTCTTTTTTTTAAAGTAAATACCTTCTTCGTCCGAAGAGTGCACATCATATATCTTTCTTGGTTTTTTAATATCGCCAGCCGATTCATCAGTAAATAGTTTTGATTTTACTTTTAATTTTTTCTTTACAGAACTATTGTTAGAATGATTTGAATCGACAGAAGAATCAGTACATTTTAGTGCCCGAGTCTCATCTTCATCTACTGTGAATAGTAAAGACATAGGTATAATAATATATTATAATATGTTTGTTAAAATTATAATAAGATTAGGTTATTACTGTAAGAATTGCATATTTTTACTACTATTATAAGAATTTACCCAAAAATTGAGATTTATCCGATTTTAACGTTGAAGATGATGCTTGTATGTACATTTGCTGATCCGTTGGTTTAGGTATAGGTTTAATTTTTTTTATGATTGATGTACATTTTTCATCAGTTGAGTCATCAGATGAAGTATAAGCTCTTTTGTGGCGTAGTTTTCTGTTCACTTTATCTTTTTCGACATCAGTTGTTAGTGGTACATCACGGTCTTCTGCTTTCTTCAGTTTCTTCATGCCTTTGTCAAAATTATCTAATTTTGATTTTATTAAATTTTATTAAACAAATTCATACATTTAAAACAAAGTATACATATATATATATATATAGTTCTAATTAATATACCATAAGTTCCTAAAATTGTTGACCCATATTTAAGCCATTCTGGTTTAGCTACCATATTTTTTTTGACTGCCGAGATGTAATGCCTGTTGCTTGAAAAAAAATTATACGGTGGCCAGTAACAAGCCATATTTCCATCATCATCAATGGGTACCCAACACTTGGGAACAATTTGAATGGTCTCATCATCATATTCAACAACACTCCATTGATGAGTTATGTTATCCATTATTAAAAGTAAGGCAATCTAAACATTTTATATGCAACAAAAATAAATAAAATTCAATAACTACATGATATGTGCAATATTATACCTTTGTAATATTATTATTTTATTATTTATACATTTATATGTGCAACTATTTACAATTATACTAGGTTAATACCTGTTGTAATAATATTATTATGTTATATATACATTTTTTTCTTTCAATAATTATTTTATTGTGTACAATCACTGTGTAAAATGGGAAACACTGCAAAACCATTATTGCCATTATAATTCCATGGTAAAGTTATACACTTAGGTATATTGCACATCAGATATAGGCCAAACTGAAATATTTTGAGCTAGACATGTTACCATATAACAGTTTAATAAAGAGGACTGACAAGGCACTTCATACAAATTCACTTTATTTAAATAAGGTTTTCCTAAAATCACCATGGTTTTGAGATAATTATTAAATACATAATTAGGAACTTCTACAATAGTGTTATTAATCATACAAACATTATCAGGACTTTTTACGGAAATAATGCAATTATTAATTTTTGCTTTTTTAAACTGCCTATTTATGTCAGATGTGCTCCATCAACATGATTTTCAGAAAATATATCTTGTTCTTTGAGTGTAGATAGTTTCACAATAGATTTCTCACTATATCTTCTATGAATTTGTTGTATAGGCCGTTCCGATTTTCTTAGCTGCATTTTTAAGATTCTAAGGCAGTTTTCAAACTGAAAAGCCCTGTAACTATCAACAGGCCCCAGTAATTTAACTTCATTTACTATATGCAATAAACCATAGATCGGATGGATATTATGGGATACGTATTGTTTCCCATACAAAACTTTGAAAGTGTCTACAAAATGTTCTAGAAGTTCATGAATCATGGGCATAATCTGCAAAAACATCAAGTAAATGTTGACTACTAATAATTCTTAATGCAACATGAAGGGTTAATATATGAGAGTAAACTTGGGGATGCAAGACATTGTACAACACAACAGGTGCAGTATATAATAGTAGCTGGCGTAACTCAGTTGCTTTCCATCTCTTTAAAAATTACAACATAATTCATAAGATTAATAATGATAAATATACCTCATATATATTGTAAGGATTAAAAAATCAGAACTAGTTGTTCATAAAATGTACATTTTATTGGACCATAGTTAGTATTGTTTTTCCCCTACAAAACTATTCATTTATTTTTAATTATTTATTTTATACATATAAACGGGTTTCCCCTTTAGCATTAAAGTAAAAATACAACAATTAGTATAATAGTAGGACAATAAATAACTTACAAATATTATATGTAATACAATAAAAAAAATAAAACATCGAAAAAGTATATTAAGTTATTACAGTTATTTATGTTATATAACAGTTTATTAACAGTATATTTTAACAGTAATTTTAAACAATACCTACATTAAAACAAATTATCATCAAATGAGTGGTCTTCATTGGCGAGTGACATCATATGGCTTAGAGGCCCGTTTGTTAAAAAATAGCCAAGCCATGAGAGATATTTAATTGGTATCTATGTTTAAAGTTAACTATGCTATGTTTATGCCTTCCATAATATTATTATAGTCATTTGATAATAAAAATTGATAAAAAAAACATGTTATTTAAATTTTTAAATTAGGTACCTACATAAATTAACATTTAAAACTTCTCTGGCCTAAATGTTTTCTACGCCTACCACAATGAGGCAGGTATATATAATTACAATACATTTTTCACACTAAAAATTAAAACAAAATTAAATAATGTATATTATTTATATAATCGTACATACACATTATACATACAATAAATGTGCATACAAACATACATACAAATACATACAAATATGTACCTATGTGTATATAAATGCCTTTCTTTTTAAGAATGGATTATTTTTTCTTCTTGTTTTTTCTGCAGTTTGGGCAAAACCATTCTCCTTCGGGCTTGGTTATTAAATTAACACATTTGAAATGGAACCATTCAATATCACACTAAAATAGTAAAACCAAGCAGTTAAAAAGTATAATCTATAAAAACCAAACTAATGAAACAACGTTTACTATACAAATTGAATGTTATTAAACTTTTAAGGGTTAGGTACAATATTAAGAAAGGTGTTTATGTAGAATATAAGGAAATAATGTATATAAATAACTATTAAATTAAAAATAAAATTCTTACATCTGGGTTAGTACAGCCTATCATTTCACCGAAGGATACTTTTTTGCACAGACAAAATGTTGGTTCATTGGGATCGATAGGCATGTCTACATATGCTGAAAGTGCGATTCCATCACCAAATGAAGCACCAGACGTAACCGCAACATTGTCAACGCTGTTGGTTGAGTTTGATTGATCAGTAGATGGTTCACTTTTTATTTTTAAACATCCTAAAAATATTTAAATACAATAAAATAAATTTAAACAATAGGTACTATAATTATTTTATCCAATTACCTTTTTTTGGATTTAAATATTGTTTATCGTTAAGGGCTTTTTCTTGTATTTCGGCCTTCAATTGAACTCTCTCTTCAAACTTTGACATTTCATTGTCGAAATTTATAATACTTTTATCCACCTGAAACGTATGCACAATGGAATACAACAATATTCTAGGGTTAGGTACGTTAACAAATCAACATCTACATACCAATGTATAGTTTTGTATTGAAATCTGAACTTTATCATCAGATAACGATTTTACTTCGTCATACTTGGATTGTATACTTTTCATAATTTTTTTCTGTTTCTTTAAAGAGTATTTTTTGATATTTGAAGTATAATCGTTGGACATTTTGTCAATTTCAGCTATGAGCTTTGTGGATTTTGTGTCAAGGTCTAGCATCAGTTTTAAATTTTGTTCTAACTCTTCAGGAAGTTTGTTCAAACCTAAAATGGTAATCTGTTAGTTCTATTTTGGAATGCTATCCTGATAAAGTACTTACTGCTCTCAACGTCATCGAAGTATGGTGATGAAGCCATTATTGTTTAACTGGTTTAGAAAAGAATTCTAGTGAAAATAAATGAAGTACCTAAATCACTCTCTTAAACCATTATAATCTGGAATTTACTATGTTGTATCAACAAGTGAATTCACACTGCTACGTAGACAACTATTCGTATATACAAGAACACCGTGGTTTCTGAAAACAAAACACAGAGCTGTGATTGGCTGAATTTAGAAGTTAGGTTAGGGTAGTAGTATCACCATAGTATTACCATATCATAGTTTAGATATCATATTGAAGAATCTAATCTTACTCGTGGCCACGGATATAGATACTATGGTTTGCACGGCGGCCCATATCGGATCACAGCACAATGTTCTTATCAATTCTGACAAAAATTCACGTTTTACTAGAGCCCTCTACAACCACTACCAGGTTACGGTAACCAACCTGGTTAACTAGCCACTGGAGCGCTAGTATTTCTCGACTTTTCTTGTATAGATACTATCATAGCTTGAAACCGGTTACCGGTTTTTAACGGAAAAAGGTTACCATGACCAATTTTGGGTCTGGTAACCGCTTCCCGGTTTGTAAGTTTAAATGTTGAGAAGCGGTTAACAATTACAAGTAACCACCAAGTTCAATTAATGTTGAACGTGAAGCGGTAACCTTTTTTTTAAAAAACCGGTCAATTCGACAAAACCGGAAATATCAAAAAAAATATAACGTTATATTTGATTTTTATATTTTGTTTTTTGAAATTGTATTCTATTTTTTTGATTAATAATTTTATTTACAAGATAATAAATGTAATGTAGCCAATGTAGGTAATAATAAATACGGTTAAATGTGGTATATTGTCTGTAGCCCTAATAATAAGTAATAATCAACAATCGTAGATACTAAGTACGATTCATTGGTCCATAGCACGGACTAAGACATAGGCGCAATTTCAACATAAAAACTGAGGGTGCTTAAGCTCTGCATTTCCTGGGTATTTAAATTAAATTATACCTATGAGGCACTTATGACTTTTTTGAAAAAAAATGGTTTTATGACAATTTAACATTGAATAGTTATAGTGCATTAGGTACATTTTATAAAAATTAATACAATAGTAAATTTTAATTTATTAAAAATTTAAAACAAATTATTTATATTTTATTCAAAAAATATGACAAATAAATATTAGTGTACAAGGGGTGTAACAGACAGACTTGACAAAAAAAAAAAAAAATGAAGCTACTTAAATGTGTGACAAAAATTGTTAAAATTATAAAAAAACATAATAAATATTGATTAGAACAAAAGTTATTCCAAAAGTCAGTTATACTTATATCTGTACCTACTATATTATATAATTCGGCATACACAATCACTCAGGCTGTCGGAAACTTGGAACTCCAGTGAACACCAACTGACAAGTAATTCGTATATCGTAATTATGTTTTTGTCTGAATTAGATGTGGGCACTGAAATGTTTCTATTAGTAAATACTCGCGATACTATAAATTGTCGTAGAGCTGAGTCGCTGCTGAACGTGATAACACTGATAATAATATAACCGACTACAACGACCGGGCTTAGTAGAAACATTGGAAAATAATGATTTATATTCTAAATAGATTTTAATTCGATAAAATTACAATTGTCGAGTTCATTGTTTCATTCATTATACTCTGATACCCTCATGTCTGATGATAAACTGTTTTTGGTTTTTTTTTTTTGTAAAGAGAAGTTTTGATACATAAACACATATTTATTAGATGGTGCTAATTTTAAAATTGAGGGTGCTAATACCCCCTAAGCCCCCCCCTATTTGCGCCTATGGACTAAGATATACAGGACTGGACACGACCAGGTTGGAGGGTGTGGGGGGTTGACTACGAAATGTTTTACAACAGGCAGTGTTCGGGGGGATATTTTCCTTTTAGCATTACTAGCGCCGTCTTAGTGGATACTTTTGGAACTAGATGACAATAATGTGAAGCACGGTTATCTACACAGGTTGGCGCACGGCGTGTTATCGCTGGTCGATGCGGCGAACGCAGTGAACTAAAGCGCTAGTAGTCACAAGGCCTAACTGGTTACCGGCTGGACGAGTTCACTCGTGATGAAATAATTCTAATCGTGATTATAAATTATAATTTTTTTAATTACTTTATTTGAAAGCTGAGTACTTAATTAGTATCTAATGTAACTTAATTACATAAAAAAATAATTCCCCCAACACTTGACTTATACTTCGAAAAACTCTCTAAATGACTGACGTCAGCAAATAATAATTAATGACTACAAGTTTTTCTTACCCAGTTATAATTTATTTTATTTATAAAATATCTGTAAAATAAAATATCAAATAAACATAATATGTTATTATTACTTTGTTCATTACTTATTCTTTATGTAATAAAACCTATTTAGTAGTTAGTTTACTTAATAACTAATTTTATACCTAACTAATTTACAGTTTATAGTAATTTTATTTTTGTTTTTTCATCCCAGTAATGATTCTTGTAGCCTGAAAACCAAAAAAAAAAAAAATAATGAAAAAAAGGTAATATATTTGTTAATTCAGCTTTGGATGATGCATTATGATCACTGTCCAATGTTTACTGATATTAAACTCACCAACAGATGCTAAATACATAAATAAAGGAATACATATACTATAATATACCAACTTACATAATTTATATTTATTTCAACTTATGAACTAAATTTAAAGCTATATTAAAACATAACTTTACATTTTATCATTAGATAATTTAATTTTACTTGATTTTAATATTTCTTAAATACTACTGAATATTGAATATAATAACTAACTAATTGTTATAAAATTAACTAATTTTTTTGTACCTTTTCTGTGTTGCTTTTGTAGCCTGAAGTACATCCAACTATACAACACTTAGCCACCATCGCAATAAAACTACCTACTACCAATTAAGTAATGACAAAAAGACATACAGCCATACAGATTACAGAACAATATTGTCGAAATTAGAAAATTATTTTGTTCGTCTTTTTCGTGCAGGTATCATGTTATCTACAGGTAGGTGTCGGTTGCGTTCTTATCACCTTTTCACGGTCTACAATAATTGTGGAATGTTTTTAATTCGTATTTTAAGTCGTTTGGACGATATTAACGAATTGAATAAAAAACTTCGATTTCCCAGTACATACAAATGTAAACGTAGGCTCACTGACTACTAGCGCTAATAGTTCGCCAACCTGTGTAGATAACCGTGGTCCATAGACATACTATACAGAACATGATGATTATTATTTATTTTATTTTATTGTTATTGACGACGTTGATTAACACTTTTCCATGAACTATTTTTTAATCGATGGTTATAGGTAATTTACTAATTTAATTTAAATTTATATTTATCCATAGCTTCAAATGATAAAATATAGCCATATACCTAGTAGGGCTGTTCGATTATTTTTTTTACCACTCGATTATTAATTTTACGTTTTATCGATTATTTCGATTAATCGAAAATTAAAAATCAAGCCAAAAATTGATTTCATAACGACTAATTAATCGATAAAGCGATTTTTTAATGACTGAATAACCGATTAATCGATTTTTTTAATGACCGAGTAACCGATTAATCGATTTTTTTAATGACTGATTAACCGATGAATCGATATTTTTACTAAGGGCAAATTGATTCCTTAACTTCTACACAATTTTAAACAAGATTTGCAGTAAGTCATTTAGATGTAGATGTCCACTTGTATATTATCCTTAAGGGGTATGAATACTATTGAAATAATCTATAAAAATGTACTTTTGTATTTCCAATAATATGGTTTATTAAGTGGTTTGAGAGTAAAAACACCTATTATCAATATTGTAGAAGAGAAGTTAATCTGTGCCTGTATAGAAGTCAAATTTTAATATTTGTAATTACTAAACTCAATAATTCAAATTCAAAAAGTAAAATATCATAAGTTTTAGAGTTAAATATTGGACATTGAAAATAAAATATCAAAAATCGACTCCTATACAAGCCTAGATAAACTCCTTCTCTTAAATTTGTATAATAGGTGTTCATACTGTAATGTCACTCAGTAAGCTATATTATTGGAAATACGAAACTAAGTTTCAGTGTTTCACTAAAATTCACATTTGTAATTAGAGTGTAAAATGTTCCACTAATGACATGTGCGTGCACGTGCGGGTGTGCTCCACTATTTATTTTATACACAGTCACCCACACTAATAATCACTTACTACGCACACATTTACACGACCTGCATGCACACCATTAGAAAATTGCCTATACCGAACTCCTTAAGCCGCATTCCCACGACTGGTGTACTTGTCAAATACGCCAATAATTGTACATTTGGCCAGTGCACGATGACCCTCAGTTCACACGACTGGTGTACTTGACAAGTACGCCAATACTTGAGCACTTGTACAAGTAGCCAAGTACACTGTTCCCACTGCTGGCTGTTATAGCAAATATTGGTGGTGGGGGGGCACACTTAAATAATAATATTTTCAATTTTTTGTTTTTGGGAAATTTAAGTTAGAAATTAGTCTAGTCCTAATCGTTGTGTGGTAAAGACTTAGGTACCTACTAGATAGCTTATTATTTATTATTGTAGTTTAACACAATTTAATAAATAATTTATTGGACTATGATAAGTGAAAACGACAAAGCACTAGTTTGTGCTTCATTTATTGTGATGTGTGGTGAATATTTAAAAAATAAGAAAAAAATCAAAAGTCCAAAGAAGAGAAGGTGGTGGATGACGACAATACATCAAAGTCGCAAGAAGTAAGTTTATTACGTTTTAAATCCTTATAGCTACCAATGTATATATATTTTGTATATATAAAATACTAGAATATTAAATAGTCAATATATACTTTTATTTCATATTCAAAATAAGTTTTACTATTTAAAATGATTTACTTGTTTACTACGTAAGTATTACGATTTACGGATCCGCAATAATATATTCTACCTACAGTGTAGCTGCTGAATAGCGGACAATTTCCCCCCGGACATTTTCCCCCCGACTGTTTTTGGCGTAGTAGGACATTTTCCCCCCAATATAAATTCGATGCGGACATTTTCCCCCCATTTTTTTTTTAAGTTTATTATTTATTATTAATTAATAAGAAATTATTTTTTTTCAGTAATATATAATTTTTTTTTATAAATATAATAAATTATACTATAATTACCTATTATAGTAGATGTATATTTTTGATCAATTCAACTACTTGAAACAATAAAACAATAGTAATATTATATTTAAAAGATTGTCTAAATAAAAAATAATAGTACCTACTATTTTTATGTCTTATTATATTTATGAAAAAAAAAAAATGAAATTTTAACCCTAATTACTTACCTATACACAATTACTTTACGTTTTTATTATATTTATGAAAAATATTAAAAGTGGCATTCGGGGACTGCCGCGATAAAGCTATTGCATATTAAGGGGATTCGATCCAGCGTATTTATTTCATGATTTAGACCTAAAAGCCTGACAAAAATACGCCTACTTAGAATTATCAGATTTCAATTCTGTAAAAAGATTCGAGTTCATTGACAATTTTCCTAGGTTATTGTGGGATTAAATTTTCGATATTTTTTTTAGAATTCACGTTAAATCATATATCGATTTCTCAATTTTTTGAAAATTGTTTGTGTCTTTCTTTAAAAAGTTAAACAGTTATTCAAAAATCGACTCCCACAATAACCTAGAAAAAAGAACGATGAATTCAAATATGTTTACAGAACTAAAATCCGATCATTCTAAGTTATCGTATTTTTGTCAGGCTTTTAGGTCTCAATTGATTGAAATTAGTTTCTCGTTGGAACAAATATTTTATTATGTGACATGTGCATGCGGGTGCGAACCACTGATTCCGAACGTATCTACGCACACTAATGATCATTTACTTCGCACACAAACACACTGCGAAACGACTATAATACATCGAATTGCCTATACACGACCCCTTATTAAATCACCGGATCGAATCCCCTTAAATAAATAAGAAGTTGATATAATTTTAAATTTTTTTATTATTCTATTTATTTAGGAATTTGTATCATAGAAACTATATAGTTTATGTTTTTATTGCTATAATATATTATATTTTATATATATTATTATAAATATATAAAATTAATAATATATTATTATATATTATATATTTATATATATCAATTTATTTCTATAGCAACCCATAACAAAACCATTATATTTATAAGCGCTTGATGTTCATAGTCGACAGTCGTTGTTATTTAAAAATAAATATCTGTTATCAAAATTAAATTATAATTTAGCTATGCGTTGCTATGGTCACCAGGTTGCTATAGTATGTATAAATAAACAAAGTGGTCACGCTTTTTCGTTACGAAAAATTTTTTTTCAGTCACTACACCAGACCTGCGATAAAAGCTATGCAATAGCTTAAAAAAAATATGAAATTTTTAACCTATTTTACTTATTTCCATTTTTTCGTATGTCTTATTATATTTATGAAAAAAAAAAATGAAATTTATAGTATACATTTATAAAGTTAATTGTAGTAGGTATAATTGATTATATTTATGAAAAAAAAATAATTAAAAAAAAAGGGGGGAAAATGTCCGCATCGGAACATTTTTCGGGGGAAAATGTCCTACTACGCCAAAAACAGTCGGGGGGAAAATGTCCGGGGGGAAATTGTCCGGATACCGTAGCTGCTAACTATATTTTAAGTTAAAATAAGAACTTATATAACCATTGGAACATATTATTGTTTAATGATTATGATATAATACTTTGATAGGTACAATGCCACAAATCTCATGGAGGACCTAAGACGAGAACCATCTGGTAAATTTGAAAACTTTTGCAGGATGTCGGCCACTGACTTTGAATTTTTACTTAGTAAAATTGGACCAGTAATTAAAAAAAATGATACAATTATGAGAGAAGCAATCCCTGTACAAGAAAGGTTACCACACATTAGCTTTTTTTTCAAATAATTATTATTATCTAATATACTTTAAAATAAATTATTAAAGGTTAGCAGTGACACTCAGGTTTTTGGCTTCCGGTGACAGTTTTAGAAGTTTATCTTATTTATTTAAATTTTCTTCCCAAACTGTTTCCCGATGCGTGTTTGATGTTTGTGACGCATTGATAGATGTACTTAAGGATGAAATCAAGGTAAGATTACATGAACGTGTTTAATTTTCAATAATTTACGATATATACTGTAATCATAAATATCATCAAATACTTATTAAATAAAAAAATCTTGTCCTCATTAATTGTCCAAATAAAAACTTAAACTATTAGTTATTACTTAACTTGTTACTAACTTTGAATAACTTAATATTTAATAAATTGCTTTTTGTTATTATTTTAAATAAATATAACAAAACTAAAAACCGAGAATTCTAAAATCGTTATGTAAATAAAATATAACCTTGAATATAAAGAGTAGGTATAATAAAATACTTAAATATAAAAATATTAACCTTTATAAAACATTACTAATATCCATGTTGAGTATTACCAGTATTGGATTCATCGGTAGTCATTCCAGATATCTGTGAAATATTCTGAGGATGTTGGAACTGTTGGGCGTAAGAAAAAGGAGATGGTTGAGAATAGAACGAAGATGCTGAATTGATAGAAGTAGGAAAATTATACGAGTTATATGAAGCAGTCGGAACATTTTGTTGCAGATTTTCCAATTGGTAATTAGGTTGAGAAGTTGTGGGTAGCTGATTTTCAATTTGAAATTTTGTTTTCAAAATTAAAGTATCCATTTCGTGCATAAGAAAATACTGTGTTTTTTCATCAAATTCACTTAATTTTTCACCAAGAAGTTCCCCGTAAAGTTGGCATCGATTTTTTTTTGGTTTATCACAAACAGTTTTCATAATATTGTAGGCGTCCTCCATACGCTTTTCAATAACATCAGTAGAATCAAGTTTACGTTTTTTATTATTTTTTCGAGTGGGTGGTGTACAACTTTCCACAATACTTGTACTGATATCCACATTTTCTTCGGCACTACAGTTATCAAACATATCTGCAGATGATGACATGTCCTCTTCTAAGCCCTAACAAGGAAAAATAAATGGTTGTTTTAAAACTAAAATGGTGGGCAAGTGGATATTGCTCTGCTGTATAGTAGGTTACAAGTGGGTCACTGTAATGGATGGTATTACATTTGAATTCAATGATATAATATCATTGTATACGAAAAACGATTCTGAGCGAAGACGGTTAGTCTTATAAATAATAATATCTTACTGAGTGTATTTGATGGTATTATTGTGAATAAAATAATTAATTTTAGTATTAGGCATTAGTATTTTCTACAGAAGGTTAAATTCATTTTTTCCAAAAAAAATACATTTTAAAATATTATTGCCTGTATATAAAATATAACAATATTGAATATTATACTCTAAAATCTACTAAAATCATTTTTCTTGGTTTTAATATGTAATTTCGTCGAAATTTGAATTTAAAATGTCAGTAATAATAAACTGTTTTTATATATTTTTTAGATTTTTTAGTTATAGTATGAATTATTTATGAGAATCTTTGTTTTAAATTTTCAATCCATAGTTATAAAAACTGTACATTTTATAATATTTTAATTACAATGGTTAATAATTTTCGAGATTTTTAAATTTTGTCAATATTTCAACTTAAAATGCTTATAAAAAGAAGTGTGCCTTTGTATTTTTAATATTTTTCAAATGCTATTGTAACAATATATCACACTCAACGCTCCGCGCTCATTCAAACCCCATCATTAAAAGCTTATCATCTACCTCTATCATTCCTAGAAGGTTAAAAAGGCAATGGCCAAGAGATCTCCTCAACACATAACTAAAAAAAAAAAAAAAAACATCAATTAAATAAACTTATACCCTAATTTCTGGTCAGGTGGCACTGCTGGGAGCCTTCCTTCTCTTGTTACTTTTTTTTTACATATTACTTATTACTCTGTCACCACACTTACTTATTATACACTTATGTATAGATTGTAAATATACTTTATTTTAATAAAAAAAAAAAAAAAAAAAAAAACAATATATCAGGAGACTTGTATTCAATTTTCACGTTTTTTGGCCCAACAAATAAAATTTTATTGTTATTTATAGAAAAAAAAACTAAAACAATTGGAAACTGAAAATGTCCGTAAACAGCTCATAATAGGTCAAAATATTTTGAAAATGTTATGGTGTGTAGAAAATGCTTTATAATAACATTCAGTCAAAATGTCATGTATATACTGTAATTTCTTTTAGAATTACACTAAAAACCAAAATCGATTTTGTCAAAAATTGGTTTTGCGTAAATATTCCCGTTTTTTCCTTAATTTTTCATTTGTTTTTCACGGCGCTTTTGGAAACTACTAGGAAATATTCCCCCCTCCCCCCAAAGTACCAATACTAAATTCACTTTCCTGTTAGAAAAGGTACTGTTAAAGAAAATACTAGCTTTGTTAAAAGGTGGCAATAGACACAAAAAAAAAATAACCAAAAAAAAAAAAAAAAAAACACACCAGTAAAATCAATACATTCATCGCTCCGCTCAGAATCTAAAATAATTCTTCTTTTAGAATATGTATTCTGTTAAATCACATTTTTATTATAAAACACTTATAAGTTATATAACACATTTTCTGTTATAATATTTTCGACCTTTAACAAATGGTTCTAAAAATTATTTTTCGACAAAATAGATTTCAATCTTATTTTTCTGGTAAAAAAACTGTAAAATGTAATAGAAGGCTGTTGAAAAATATTAAAAATACATAGGCACAATAGTTCTTTAATTTTTTCCTCTACTATATCAGTATATGTTAGATTTTTTAAATTAACATAATTTTGTAAAATTTTTTTGAGTCTAAATATTTTAAATAATTATTAAACTTTTACTTTAACTCTTATAAAAAGTGTATGTAGCTTACGCATTTTTTACTTTATTTTTTAAAAATATTGTTGAACGATATAATTTACGTATTATATACTTAAAACAAAAATTAAAACTATTTTGTACATTTTCAAGATACCACAAACCACGGAAGAGTGGAAAATTATCGAAAAAGATTTTTCCGAAAAATGGAACTTTCCTCATTGCTGTGGATCCATAGATGGCAAACATGTTGTTATTCAGTCACCTATACATAGTGGCTCTGAGTTCATAAACTATAAAGGAACATTCAGTGTAGTTTTGTTTGCTTTGGTGGATGCTAATTACAATTTTTTATATGCAAATATAGGATGCCAAGGGAGAATAAGTGACGGTGGTGTGTTTAAAAATACCGCTTTGAACAAAAGTATAGAACAAAATGAGATTATGTTTCCACCAGATGAACCATTACCTTTAAGAGAATTGCATGTTCCGTACCTGCTTGTTGCGGATGATGCATTTGCATTTACTCCGCGTATAATGAAACCGTACTCCGGAGTGTATGAAAAAGGTAGTAAAGAAAGAGTATTCAACTATCGGCTATCTCGTGCCCGACGTGTTGTTGAGAATGTGTTTGGGATAATGTCTTCAGTATTTCGTGTGATGAGAAAACCAATGTTACTCGAACCCGAGAAAGTAACAAATATTACCTTAACCTGTGCATTGTTACATAATTTTTTAAGAAAAAGTAAAAGTTCCTCTTCTAAATATTCACCAAATGGGATATTTGATATCGAAAACGAAGAAGGGCAGATTATTCCTGGTACGTGGAGACAAGAACAGAATAGCATGGCATCATTACTACCCATTCGCAACATACCCAGAAGACCCGGAACGGAAGCTAAAATAATAAGAGATGAATACGCAACATATTTTTCAACAAACGGAAAAGTACCATGGCAAGATAAATATTAATGTAATAAGATAATAATAATGTTATTTTAAATACCATCTTAGTTAGGTATTTTTTAATAATTTAATTTATATAATATTACCTATCGGCTATCATATTATATTATTTGCATATAATAATACACTGTACGTCTGTACATAGCAAGGTAAATAAATAATGACATTTTTTATTTTAAGTCTGTATAATAAAATATTCTGAATATTATATTTTATAATAAATTATAATATTACAGTACCTAAAAATAAGCTTTGTTTTATATTTATTGTACTTTTATCTAGGTATTTATTTAGAAATGTGTTTAATTTTTATATTTTATTATTAATCGACATTCAAGTGGTTAAGTTCCTATTGATAGTTAAATAAAATATGTACCTGTGTGCTTATTGTTGACCTAGGCTGACATGCTCCAAATAAAAATTTTGCCATGGTTTCATAGGCGAACCAATTTGGTTTGTAAACGTCTTCGGCACTTGAGCCTGTTTTCATACTACCCTTGACTTTACTCAACAGTGGTCTAAAGGTAGACATGAGTGACTCCTTTTTCTTCTTTAGCTCTTGTACTGTGCATTGAAGGCTGAAAGACTTTTGAATATTTGACCACGCATCGGAGACTGCATTTCGGTCTCTGTGTTTTAAATGTTTTGCATTCCAAATTACCGATTCTTGTTCGTATAGTCTTAAAAATTCAAGTACGGAATCATTTGACCACTCCATATTATTATTTAATTTAACAATGTGAAGTACTAAAATGAGTTGTTCCTTACACACTGAAAAACTGATGACTGATATTAAATACCACGGTCACAAATTCAAAATATGGAAACATGAACGTAGGTAATAATATTTTTCTAAAAATAACTGGATTATTCTGATCATTATAAATAAAATTACTTATTAAAATTAAAATTAAATAAACTCCGCATTCACTCACAAAAACAAACAATAAATCTAATTTAATTTAATTTATGAAACTAAAATAGACAATGAAGAACTTGTGATATTAATTAAATACAAATATTAATTATTATATAACCACAAAAATTGATTTTGAATACCTACCTATATTTTAATTTAAAAAAACGTAAGTATTGGTGCAGAGAGGGTATCATATAAAGTATATAGTACCTACGTAGATTTCTATAGAAAAATGCTAATCTATCAACTATCGATCTCAAATGTGTGCATATAAACATTGCCAATTTTTTAAAAAAATATAACATTGTACATTAAAAAAATTATTATATTATTAATAATACCTATAAGCTTTGGCGCCACTTTTACTGCTGTTTTTCCTGGTCAACACGAACCGGTCGTGGGATCAGTATTACAAGTATATTGGCCGATCCTTTGACTTGTGTCACATTTACCGACAATCGCCGGGAACGACACCAGTGACAAATAATTGTACAAGTATACCGATCCGACGGCATGGCAAGTAACCACCAGTACCAAATATTGGCCAAGTACACCAGTCGTGGGAATGCGGCTTTAGAAACGGTCGGTATGCATACCCCTTAATACATTCCCAATCATTGAACTCAAAACATCATAATTTTAGGCATATAGGTATTTATTTTTTAATGTAGCTTGTCCTTGAAACGTCTTATAATTTTAAAAAGTTCTAAATTGTAATACAAACAGATGTCAGATAAACGAACAATATTTTCTCCGAATGAAAATACCGAATGCGGACATTAGGACACAATGCCGGATAAATGATTGCAATTATCTAATCGTTAATCCGATAAAGTATTAAACGGTCGCAATCATAATATCAATAAACGCAGTATCGCAGTTCGTCACAATCTATCGCAGTTCATTGCAATTTGTCGCAATTCGTACCTACATAATATAGTAAAATATAAAATTAATTCGGTCAAAAAATGCATAGTGAAAGTTGAGAATTTATTTTAATAGTACCTTAATAAGTTCAAATTTATCTACCATAAGCTTCTCCGAAATGCATTTAAACGATTAAAATGTACTAAACGATGATGCAAAGTTTATTTAAGAATTTGTAACAACCAAAATGTTGTATGGGAATCGTACAATCTCAATCATAACCACGATCCAGATGAAGAAAACAAACTTGAACGCCAAATTATTAGTAAAGGACTGAAAAGAAAAGCTATCGAAAATATACGTGAACGCCAGTGGCGGCTCTTGGTAGTTTCATATATGGTAGTGCGATAAATTTGTAAATAAAATAAAGATCTCAATTAATAATAATCAATATTATGTGAATAATATTCCTAATATCACTATTATGGATAACAAGTACCTACTTCACAATCATTGCTATTGGTCGGTATTTCTTTAGCTTTAATTAGACGTAAATATCGAACTCTGCGAGCTGTAAATACAAAATCGCAGGTCGCCGCCGTAAATGTACGACGATAATTATCGCACAGTAATATAGTATAGTCTCGCCGCGCTGCCGCGACCTGCGGACCGCAGTCCCAGTCGTAAGTTCCACAAATCGTGCTTATGCCCATAGATACTATAGCGTACAGGTCGCCGCCGGAAATGTGCTACGAAAATTACCGCACCAAAATAATATTATAGTCCCGCCGCTGCCGTGTGCCGCCGCCGTTGCGGCACATCTCAATATAATCATAATTTGATAATATAACCCGTATGGCCGTATAACAGACATATTTTCTGTGCGCCTTGGGCAGTTGGGCCGCCTCACCATATAGTATCTACACAGTATACACGAAAGTACGAGTCTCATGTTACAGACGTTGGTCGCTCGGCTTTCGTTTAATATTTAGATTATTTCTTATTGCAATGGAATAATTGCCGGGTTAAGATGGTATTTTTCTCTGCAAAAAATCTAGGTTTTGTCAAGTGGGTAACTACCGAATTTAAATTAGTATCCCCTTTGAAAGCACTTTATTTCTCGCTTGTTAGACCTATCTTAGAATATGGCTCTGTCATCTGGGACCCTCAAACGGCTTGTAATTCAGTCATAATTGAAAGAGTTCAGAGAAAATGTTTGAACTACGTTGGTAACACTTTAAAAATTGAGTGACCCAACCACGACTATACGCCAGTTCTAAATTCCTTTAAACTAGACACTTTAGAAAACCGTAGGCAAGCAGCAAACCTCACCTTTTTGGCCAAATTATTGCAGGAGAAAATCGACTCACGGTACTTACTATCCCAAGTATTTTTTAATGTTCCAGTCCAAACCTCTCGCCATCCTGTTCCCTTTTCACTTACCACCTCTTCAACTAACTATGGTCAAAATGAACCACTACGTCACTGCATGTATGTAGCTAATCTAGACCCTTCCTTCTCACTTAATATTTTTTAATTTTCCTATATAAAATCTATTTATTGTACTAAATTGTATTATTGTAAATTGGGCGAAAGCCCATGTTGTATCATAAAATAAAATTAAAATTAAAATTAAAATAAAATAAAATAACTGTTAGCAGCTATTGTGTTGTTCGTATGTATTGTATCTTGTGTGTGGCTAGAGCTGGTCCGGTTTTAGTCGGTCTTTTTATTTAAAAATAATGAATGGTCCAGTCTTTTTTGGTCTATTTATTTAAAAGAATACATGGTCCAGTATTTGCCGGTCTTTTTATTTAAAAGAACACACGGTCCAGTCTTCGTCGGTCCTTTAATTTTGGAAATTACATCGGTTCAGTTATGGTCCTATTCTAGTATCTACAATTAAACGTCGGAAGTACTAGGAAATAGAATTAGTATGATTTGTTATTATTATTTTTACTTTTCTCGGAATGACGGCCCCTATGTCAAATATCGTCGTTAATAGGTATTAGATACTGTATAGCAATAATATTTGTATTTTACTATTATTATTGTTATTATTATTTTAATTAAACTACTGAGCGACTTCTGTGACTAATGAGTACTGAGTACTACCTAGTACCTAGTATGCAATAGCTATTAACTAGGTAATTGATTATAAATTCTATAGTAATAAACTGAACGTCGCACGATGACTGTTGATATTAATTAATTTTGGGTTTACTGATCATTCGTAAATCGTAATAACATATTTTGTTATAAATATAATATAGACGATAGTCATAATATGATAAACATCACCTAGCCGTCTAGTCTACTCCATATTCCCTACTTAAAATATTTAGTTTTGAATTGGTACAGTAGTAAACACAATAATAAGAAATTATTAATTGAAAAATTATTTTACATTTTAATGTTTCTATTTTTCAATCATTTCTACTTTGGCTGTGTGAAGTGACAGTACTGAGTACTCACTACCTAGTACCTACTCTAGTACCTAGTACCTACCAGCAGATTTTAATATAACCGATTGTTATCTCCAATATTTGGTAAGTTGTATATTAAGGGGTATGAATACTATTGAAAAAATCTATAAAAATGTACTTTTGTATTTCCAATAATATGGTTTATTAAGTGGTTTGAGAGTAAAAACACCTATTATCAATATTGTAGAAGAGAAGTTAATCTGTGCCTGTATAGAAGTCAAATTTTAATATTTGTAATAACTAAACTCAATAATTCAAATTCAAAAAGTAAAATATCATAAGTTTTAGAGTTAAATATTGGACATTGAAAATAAAATATCGAAAATCGACTCCTATACAAGCCTAGATAAACTCCTTCTCTTCAATTTGTATAATAGGTGTTCATACTGTAATGTCACTCAGTAAGCTATATTATTGGAAATACGAAACTAAGTTTCAGTGTTTCACTAAAATTCACATTTGTAATTAGAGTGTAAAATGTTCCACTAATGACATGTGCGTGCACGTGCGGGTGTGCTCCACTATTTATTTTATACACAGTCACCCACACTAATAATCACTTACTACGCACACATTTACACGACCTGCATGCACACCATTAGAAAATTGCCTATACCGAACTCCTTAGAAACGGTCGGTATGCATACCACTTAAATAAAATAGTATTTATTGCGTTGTTTATATTATATACATTAGACTAGAGATGGAGAATTTACGTAAAAAAAGCGGGTAAGTGGATGTCGCTCTGCTGTACATTAGGGGGTGGGATGGACCTCGGTCATAGAGTAGGTCACTGTAATGTGTTTGTTAATTTTAATGCAATGATAGGTATCATTATTGAATACAAAAAACGATTCTGAACGGGGATGATTTGTCAGTCTAGGATATAGGTATTATTATATTTAAATATTGTTATTATTTTATTTTAACGCGTGAATTTTGATTTCGTTAAAAATTAAACACTCGTAAAATTTTTTTAATTGAATAATCATCAATTTTTTTTATAATTTATTATTCTACGCTCAACTTATGGACAACCTAGTATTAAATTTTCAATTCTTAGCTTTTAATCAAAAATGATTTATAAATTTTTTTTAATTAGCAAATATTCATGATTTTGACGAATTTTGTCAATACATGCATTTCAAACGTTAATAAAAAAAATTTGTGCCTATGTTTTTTTATAATTTTTGAATGACAGTAAGATCAACTCATGTGGAATCATTTATTAAATTTTCAAGTATTTTGTCCCAGCGAATTTTTTTTGACAAAATTAAAAAAAAAAATATTAAAATAATCGAATATTTCAAATGCCTATAAATAGATTAAAAATTAGTGAAATATCTTGAAAATAAAATTATATAATGAAAATGCCAATCTAAACAACTGGTAACATTTTCAAGTTTCTATGACTTATACTTTTTGAATAGTAAATATCGAAAATCATTTTTCGATACATCGTTATTTTACGCAATTTTGTAAAAATTTAAATTTCAGACGTTCATAAAATTTTTTTCTAAAATCACGATCGAGTTTTTTTTTAAAGTTCTTGAAGAAAAAGTTATGGATGACCTTGTGTTGAAGTTTTTAACCTTAGGTATAAAAAGAAAAAAATTTTATGAATTTTTAACTGCCAAATTACTTGCATATTTTCGCGATTTTGGCATAATTCGTAATAATTTGAACTATTATCGCTTATAAAAAAATTGTGACAAACGATTTTCGATTTTTTACACTAAGAACAACTCATAAATAACCTTGTATTACATTTTCAAGATTTTTTGGAGAGCCAAATTTTTTTTATTCATACTTCAAAAAAATAAACTTTAAAAATTCGAAAAATTAAATTGTCTATAAATAGCTCAAAATAAGTCAAAGCTAAAAAACGTATCTTATAGTAACTAGGTGCGGCACAGTAAAATCCATAATTTTTCTAGCATATTATAAATGTTATATATTTTAATTTGAAATATGAAACATTTTTTTTGTGATTATTATAATAAACGGTTAAAAGAAATTAAGTTGTACTTATTTTCCGATATTATAGGTACATATAACAATACATTATATGTACTTACCAACTGTATTAGTACAGTTATTCAGTACTTTTTATAAATATAGGTGTAATATAAATCGTAGGTAGATCGTAGATACACCTACAAAATTATATGAAATACTACTAAATTAATTAATTAAAGAAATTATTCTTAAAAACAAATTTCAACTATATTAATATATTCTTTTTAGAAATGAGGTAACCCGATAATTTCCTCAATTCATATTTTGTTAAAACTAAACATAGTTTTTATTTGAATTATAATGTCTTTATTAATGTTAATATTCTCATATCGAGGTTCATGAACAGTCACTAAACATTTTAGGAATCAATAGTGAGTTGATCCCTTTAACACAGGGATGGAAAACGTTTTTGAAAACGTTTTTAAAAAACGTTATTAAACGGAAAAAAATGAAAAACGAAAACAATTAATAAAACGAAAACGAAAAAAACGAAAAACGAAAACAATTAATAAAACGAAAACGAAACAAAACAAAAAATGAAAACAATTAATAAAACGAAAACGAAATAAAACAAAAAACGAAAACAAAAACGTAAAACGGAAATAAATTATAGTATTATACATTATTTAATTATTTTTGCTCAATGTGTAAGTGCAGATTTTTTATTTTTATTCAAAGATGTATTTTACATTTTTATTTTATTTAATATTTTAGTATTTTACCATTTTAATTACCAATATGTTAATTTTCTGAGTTATTATTACTGGATTATTTTTATTATTTACTCTAGAAATCTGAAATAGTGTTTCACTTTAGTCTTTGAGACTTAAGTCTTTACTTTTGGGTTTTTAATCTTTACCAATGCACTTTTAAAATTTAAATATTAAGGATAATTAATTTGAATTTTTAACTTTCAAATGCATTTCTATATTGCGCGGTACTATTATAACTTAAAAGTTAAAATTCACGAGTTATAAGCTATAGTTACTAGCTATAAGAATATATTATATATAAAAAAAAAAAATTATCAAAAACGTTATTTGGAAACAATAAGAAAATAACGTTTTTAAAAACGTTAATCAAAAACGCTATGGAAAAATAACGTTTTTAAAAACGTTAATCAAAAACGATATTGAAAAATAACGTTTTTAAAAACGTTAATCAAAAACGTAATAATCAAAAATGTTTAAAAACGTTAAACAAAAACGATATTTTTTAAATCAATAAACAAAAACGAAAACGAAAAAATTAAAAACGTTTTCCATCCCTGCTTTAACATGACATTTTATTGAACCATTAAATTACTACATTTTTCATGCAACCCGGCATTAGTCTTTATCAAATGTTTCAATCTAAACCAGTCTCGGTATTGTTCTAAGAAGTAAAAGTAAAATCGGTCAGCACCAATCGATCTTGATTCTACGGTGAAATTTTTTTTAAATTTAATTAATGTAATTTTGGTCCTGATAAAAATATTTTTTTTTTAACAGTCCAGTCTCAGTCTTTTTTAAAAATTTAAAAATAAAACGGTCCGGTCCCAGTCTTTTTCAACTGCCTAAAATAAATCAGTCTAGTCGCGGTCCAGTTAAATTATTTCAATGATAGTCCAGTCCAGTCTTGGTCTTAATTAAATTAACTAGTCCGGTCTGGTCCAAAAAAATATGGACCATGCAGAGCTACTGGCCACGTAAGTGTTTGATAACTGTAAGAGCTACAGCTCATGCAATTAGTCTTATATATTTATACATCAAATTAAATTAATTATTGTATTTATTAGAAGCCGTCTGAGGCCATAAATTGTTTTTTGCTATCACTGAATCCTAAGGTACATATATAGTTCATATTTTCGTTATACACTGTCGACTCTTTGTATTTATGATTGAATACCATCTGTATGGTTTTATGTAAGGATATATTGGATTTTAAGTTGTCCAAGGATTAAGAACACTTTTTATTATAATATGTGTTAGTGTTTTTATATGCATATTATTGCAAGCTACATTTTATATGACATGTGTATGCCTTTATAAATTTATGAACGTTTATTTGTTGATATTATTGGTTTATTTATTTTGTTTGCTTATATATTTGAGGTTAATCTCTCTTTAAGAGCAGTAGAGTCGGAGTATCAGAATGAATCCTGCCCGCTTCAAAACTCGAGATTCATTAACTGCAAGTACATTCTGATGATTCGACGTCAGGATAAACAATGAAACATCAGGCAGCGCCTAAGATGTGGTTTATCGATTTATTTATATCGTGTATTGGTGAATGTCTATGTACTTGATGTTAATCTCTCTCCAGGCGTCCATCTGATTGGTTTTGCTGACGATCTTGCGGTTGTTGGCACTGCCAGGACCGGCGAGCTCCTGGAGGAACTGGTCAACCCCACCGACGAGATGATCGATAGATGGATGTCAAGTAGTGGGCTGGAGCTCACTCATCACAAGACAGAGGCTGTCATGCTCACAAAGAAGTGGGCATACAACCCTCCCATACTCACCATCGGTGGCTCACAAATCGTCTTAAGCGATCATGTGAGATACCTCGGGGTCATCCTGGACAAACGTCTCTCCTTCGTTAAGCACGCTGAAGCAGTTGCAAAAAAGGCTTAGGTCTCAGCGTTAGCCCTGTCAAGATTGATGCTAAACGTCAGTGATCCCTGCCAATGGAAGATAAGGCTCCTAATCTCAGTTGTAGAGAGCCGACTCCTGTACGCCAAGCCCGTCTGGTCAGCTGCGGTCAGCTCCAAGGCTAAAGCCAAGACCATCATGAGGAGGTAACAGAGAGCTGCCGCCCTGCGGTTCATAAGGGCTTACAGAACGGTTTTGGATGAAGCGGCCTTCCTTCTTGCCGACATGCCTCCGGTTGACCTAGTAGCTGAGGAAAGAGCTAGAATCAAAGTTAGATCAGCTGAAGACCCTCCACCGGACGTTCCTCCCCTAACCAAACACAGGCTCAAAAAAGAGGAGAGAAAGACCACCATCAGAGATTGGCAATTGGGATGGTCAAACACGTTGAAGGCTGCTTGGACGAGGCACCTCATCCCTGACATCGAGAGATGGAAGTATCGAACGACCCCGAGAGTCCCGTATACGTACCACTACCACATGACGCAGGCCCTAACGGAGCACGGCTCCTTTCAGTGGTACTTTCACCGCATGGGCAGGGCCCCGAGCCCGCGCTGCATGCATTGCCCTGGCGCCTCGGACACAGCTGAGCACACACTCTTACGCTGTGTCAACTGGGAAGGCTGCAGAACCGAGCTCCGGAACCGCCTTGGCCACCCACCGGGCACGGCGGTCATTCCAGACATCCTGTGCGGCCCGATCTTCGAGGACCACCCCGCGAACCACCAGGAGAAGGCGGTTATCCTACGCAATCCGGAAGAAACGTTCAGGCTCTTCTATAAAATGGTAGAAGACATCCTAACGTTGAAGGAAATTGAGGAGAGGGCTCGCCAGGCCACAGACGCTACAAATGACGGATGAGCCCCAGAAAGGGAGCGGCGGGATCCAGTTGGCTCAAGAAGAGGAGGCTCATAACGGGAATCCCAGGACGGCTGGAAGCCGGTCTTGAAGAGGATCACACACGAGATGTCTAGGGCGGTTGGCTTAGGCCGGCCTGAGAAGACATCTTAAGGCAAAAATTAAAAAAAATTAAATATCGACATGAGAAGGGGTAAAGCGGGGTCTGTCCCGGTTATCCCCATGCGGCTTCGGCCACTGTACATACCATTGTGAGGCACCATGGTTTTTTGGTACACACATACACACCAGCACTCACTGAGGAAAGTGTACCAATCCCCGTGCGAGCCCAATCTCAAAGATGTAAATATTTTCTTAAATAAACGATGCTGCATGAGAGGGCCAAGATGTGCAAACAGTACGGCCCTCAAGTAGTGGTTATACATAAAAAAAAAAAAAGTAGTGTAGTAAATGATAATGACACTTTTTTTTTACTTTGAATAATAAAATGAATAAACCAAAATGAAGTCATACCTGGTGTTAGAACAAACGCAATAGTTAAGTTGACTTCGTGGAGAAAGATAAATTTCAGATTAAGAAAAATTGCACAGTAGCACGTAGTTGCTAAAAAATTAAACACTTAAAAATCCATAGGCACAGTTTTTTTTTATAAGCATTTAAAGATCAAATTTTGACAAAATTTATCAAAATCTCGAAAATTATCAATCATTGTAATTAATAAATTATAAAATGTTCAGTTTTTATAGCTAAGGATTGCAAATTCAACACAAAGGTTCTCGTAAATAGTTCATACTGTAACCAAAAGATCTAAAAAATATATGAACACACTTATTTTTTACAGACATTTTAAATTCAAATTTGGACGAAATTACATATTAAAAAACCTAGAATAACTATTTTAGTTATTTTGTTGTGATTGAATAATATTATTCGTGGGTACTTGAAACTTCTAAAGTGTACTATTATATATCTATGATAGTATCACGGTTTTTGTTGATGTATAACGTGTTATAAGTATCTAATGGATATTGTGATATGATTAATTTGGAATTTATTATAGGTACCTATTATAGGTCAATTTTTTGTTTAATACCATAGACATGTATATAATATGTCTTATACATAGACTGACATACCGTCACCGCTCAGAATCGTTTTTCTTATACAATGATATTATATCATTGAATTCAAATTTAATACCATCCATTATACAGTGACCCACTTGTAACCTACTGTACAGCAGAGCGACACCCACTTGCCCACCTTTTTTTTTTACCTATATTTTATCATTTTAAATAAAGAAAAATAAACGTTATTAACTAAGTAGGTAGGTACCTACTAGGTATCATGGAAGATTCTAGGTAGATAGTACCTAAGACCTAAGTTATAAATTAGTTACTTATGTTTTTTTTGTATAGTTTACCTACTATTAAAAATCTAATATTGGAATACTGGAAATATAATATTGGAATATTGGAGGTACCTAGTTAAAATTGCTAAAAATTAACTGCAAATTAAATTTCAATAAGAAAGGGAAACATAAAAAAGGTGGGCAAGTGGGTGTCGCTCTGCTGTACAGCAGGTTACAAGTGGGTCACTGTATAATGGATGGTATTAAATTTGAATTCAATGATATAATATCATTGTATAAGATAAACGATAAATATATAGATAAGATAAATTTGCAATCCTTAGCTATAAAAACTGAACATTTTATCCTTTATTAATTACAATGATTGATAATTTTCGAGATTTTGATAAATTTTGTCAAAATTCGATCTTTAAATGCTTATAAAAAAAAACTGTGCCTATGTATTTTTAATATTTTTCAACTGATATTGTAACAATATATCAGGAGCCTTGTATTACATTTTTACACTTTTTGGCCCAACAGATAAAACTTTATTGATATTTATAGAAAAAATAACTAAAAAAAATTGAAAGCGGTAAATATCCGTAAATAGCTCAAAAAGAGTCAAAATATTTTCAAAATTGTATGGTGTATAGGAAATGCTAATTTAGACATTCAGTGAAATTTTCATGTATCTAAAGTTATTCGTTTTTGAATTACAACAAAAAAAGGAAATCGCTACATGAGAAATCAAGTGAATATTCAATGTTGTAAAAATTTGAATTTCAAACGCTCATAAAAATTTAATTTGACTTTCTTATAGACATTTTTTTTGTTGATAAAGGTAGATAATCTTATAAGGAATTTTGTATTACATTTTTAAATCTTAGATTTAAAAAAAAAAATTTTTACGAATTCTTTTTTTTTTTTTTTTATAATTTTTATTTACAATCTGTTACAATAAAATGAACAATAAGTAAAGTAGATAATAGAATGAGGAAAGGCTTGAGGAGAGGACGGATTTAAGAAGCCTTCCAGTGAAGACACTTTGCGAATTCTTAACTCAAAATAATTTGCTAATTTTCGTGATTTTTCCATATTTTGTCAATTTTTGAACTTTAAATAATTATAAAAAAAATTGTGACTAAGGATTTTTAATATTTTTCATCTGCCTTTGAAACAATATATTAGGAGCCTTCTATTAAATTTTCAAGTTTTCGCAACCAACAAATAAAATTGTATTGATATTTTTAGAAAAAAAAACTAAAAAAAAAAATGGAAAATGAAAATGTCCCTAAACAGTTCAAAATAAATCAAAACATTTTGAAAATGTTATGGTGTATAGAAAATGCAAATAAAAACAACCAGTGAAAATTTCATGTATCTACGGTCATTTGTTTTAAAGTTACACCAAAAACCAAATTCAATTTTCTGAAAAATCGATTTTGCGTAAAAATTCCCGTTTTTCCTTAATTTTTATGTTGTTTTTCCCGGCGCTTGTGAAAACTACTGGAAAATGTTTACTTTTGACCCCCCAAAGTACCAACGAGATTCACTTTCCTATCAGAAAAGCTACTGATGAAGAAAATCCAAGCACTTTTACTGTCCTAAAAAGTGATGACAAACACAAAAAAAAATTTAAAAATTTAAAAAAAAAAACACACATCATTGTAAAATCAATACATTCATCGTTTCACTCAGAATCTAAAATGAATTAACTTTATGCCCCCCCCCCCCCAAAAAAAAAAAATTTAGCCACCACTTCTATGGTATTAAAAAAAATGTGTTGGAAAGGGGTGCCATAAATATTGTGCCCGGGGGCGAAAATTCCCTAAATACGGCCCTGCGTACAGTGCGCATATGTAGGTGTAAATATTATATGCTGTTTTTTAATGGGATAGAAAGCCGGTTGCGTAATAATGTATTGGTGTTGCGTAACGTTATTTTATTTTTATTATTTCTTTATGCCTAAATATGGTTATGTTATAGTCGTCTCGTACTGTTAATTGCTTATTGTGGAGATGTTAAATGATGATGTAATCGTTAAGGAGTGTATGATTACTTAATATTATTTTATATTGTGTAATAGGTATATTTTAATAAAATTGTGTTAGAGTTTTAACACCCAAGTATGATCGTTTTGGTATATTCATTCTATAAGTTTATTTAAGTATATAAGAGTATATTATTTATATATTACATCTTCATTGCAGTATAACTGACGATTTTAGTTAAATTTTAAATATTAATTGGGACGGATTATCAGAAAATGTATTAATAAAAATAGAGAATTTGAGTTCCCTATTCAAAATTAAAAATGTTACACAGTCAGTTGATTTTTTTTAATGATAAAATTGATCAATTGATCAATTTATTTTTCAATGAATTCTAACCTAACTTTAGTACCAATAAAAATTGTAAATTAAAACATTGGATTTCGGCTAGTAGCTGGTCTCGTTCCCTCAATTAGAACAAGGTGTAATATGTATAATAAGACTCTTAAACACCTATTTAATGTTACTAAAATTATTATATTTTGTACAGGAATAGGTATAAACTTGCCAATAATTTGTTTTATTGTAATAAAATTAATGAAGCTGGTATGAATTTAAAAAAAGATGTGGGATTGTATTAACGAATCATCTAACACAAAAACTAATAAAAAAATAACCGTAAATGAAATATTGAATAGATAGTATAATACTATAATAGGTATAACTTCATAGTAATACGAAATTGCTTGAATTTTTAATACTCTTAATTAATATTTTTAATAATTAAATATAATTAATTTAAAATTAATAATAATCATATTTTAGCTTTTAAAAATGTATACTGCATAATAACTTTTATACTTTTTATACTCGACATTGTTGTTACTTTGCTATTAAAAAGACAAACTCAGTCAAATAGTCGGACCTGTATCTTGCAGGCGATCGTTTAAAGTGGAATATACATTTTGTTAAGCCAATTTATAACTTAAGAAAATTTTCCTCTGTTTTTAAAACTCTAAAAAATTCTATGAGTGGTCAACTTTAAATTATAGTATACAAAATTAGAAATAAGCACATACTATTAAATTAGATACCTTATATTATGTTCATTAATTAAGCACTTATACAACAAGCCATGGTTTCACTCTACTATTTTATTATACTAAAACGAATTGAAAATATTTAATCTTACTTCCCTTCACTTTTTATTTGTATGTACCTAGGTATACTTTTATTGAAGCATAAGAATATGTGCTATTAGGTACTTCACTATACGCACTACTGACAGAATAGTGACATAACTCAAAATTGTCGATTTTTTGATTTTGATTGTTTCTAATATAAATTGCTCTACTCTATCTTTTATTCTTTTAGTCTATGTGATAAAATTTTGAAATTCACTAGAACTGACCTAAAACCTTTAATATGTCATTATGCTTGCTGAGCATTTTTATCACTTTTGTGCTTGAATAATGTCACACCTCAAAATTATTTTTATATATTGTGGTGTAACATTATTCTTGATTGACTTAAGGTCTATTCACACTACGACGGAACGGAGACGGACCGGAATCCGTCCGGAACCCGTCCGTGCCTGGAAAAAATATTGTTCCTGTATTTTTAAATATAAATGTTCATATTAGTCCGGAGCGACGACGGAACGGGGAAACGGGCCGTGGACGGGCGCTAAAAATATTCTTCGCGACGATTCTTTCACGGGTATCCGTCCGGGTTTTTCTTTGAATCGTTGTAGTGGGAATGAGTGGCCGGGCCGGATATGGATAGAATCGCATTTTGCTATAAATATTACTTATTAGTTCAGTTACTACACTATAGTTCAGTTACCAAGTGCAGTACTTCAGTATTACTATCAGTTGTCAGTTTTTCACTATAGTCATAAAATTTAAAATGAATGCTGAAAAATTAATTGAATGTGTGCGAGCACACTCTGGGCTGTACGATCTTGGTGATAAAAAATATAGCGATAGCACTTGGAAAGATCGTACTTGGAAAATTATAGGCGAAGAATTAAACCAACCAGGTATATTTAAAACATTTATATAAACAGTTATAATGCATACATAATATACTATACCTATGTCCTATATAGTAATAATTAAGTACCTACCTACTTATTTCATACAACTTAATAGCAATACTGTGCTTAAATAACGTATATTATTACAAAATGACATTTTTAAATTTTAAAACAAATTATTAAATTGTTTTCCTTATTTTATTATTAATAACAAACTGTAGTTTTTCTAAGTCTATAGATTTTTAATATATAATATAATAATATACTTAGGAGGTATCTGCTTAGTTAGTTACCTAAATTAAATGTATACATACTAATTAATAATAATAACTACACGTTTTTATTTATATTTAAGATAAAAATTAAAATTAAATGTACTCATTTTGCCACGAAACTGTTCCACTAGGTGAATTGAAAAAATCTGTAAAAAGCTCCCTTACATGAAATGCTTCTTGACTCGCATTTCCGCCTTGAAATTGTATAGTATTTAGCGTAGTTTCATTTAACGGTGTACCTTCAGTAACGTTCCGACTATACGAAGATTTACAATCGTATATTTTTATAAAGTTATGTAAGACACATGATGCTAGCACAATAAGATCGGCGTTTTCTGGGTTAGCTTGTATTCTCCTATTAAATATTCGAAATTTTTGAGTTAAAATCCCAAACGCATTTTCAACAACTCTTCTCGTGCGGCAATGTCGATAATTATAAATCCTCTTTTTTTCACAATCCAATTGTTTTCCGGGATAGGGTCGGAGTAAGTAGCTTTTAAGAGGAAATGCTTCATCGCCTAATATTACAAATGGCGCAGTATATGATGTTCCTGGAAGTGTAGAGCTGGATGGTACATTCATATTGTTTGTTTCAAGCATTTTACCTAACTTTGAGTTTATAAGTATTCCACCATCGCTATTTTTGCCATACGCACCTACATCTATAGCAATAAAATTATAGTGGGCATCAACGAGAGCCAAGAGCACAATGGAAAAGGTTTTCTTATAGTTAAAATATAATGATCCGCTATTGGGCGGGGCTTGTATAACTATATGTTTGCCATCCAAGGCTCCAATACAGTTCGGAAAATTCCAATGTGCCCAGAAATCTTCAGCAATTTCCCTCCACTTGTTTTCTGTGGGCACTGGCATAACTTCAGACATCAACTTTTTTATAATGGCTCTACATGTATCGATAACAATCGTATAAACAGTTGAATGACCCAGACGATAACTAAACGAAATGGTTTTTATGGAGTCTCCAGTGGCCAAATATCTAATAAATAATAATTTTTACATTAAAAAATATAAATTTGCTGAATATTGTATTAATTTAATTTTTTGTATACTAATCAAACTATATTATAAAAATTGTTTAATATTTTTTTTTTTTTTGATTAATATTGTCCTCGCAAATATTTATTGTATTTATTTATATAGTACCTAATGTTAACTTATTTAGTATTATTTATTTTTTCTATTGAACGATTGGCGTTGTTTATTAGCGTATAGACGTGTTTATACCTATGTAGATCACTTCATAGAGAGTGACTGCATTCTTTCTAATTTCCTAAATTTTACTATAATAAACAATTTTATTAAACTTTCAACGTAATGTTCAGTGTACCTAAGTACCTATCTATTTTATTTTACATGGTTATTAAATATTTAAACTATACCAACACATTACAATTAATAATTGAACATATTATATTAATTTTTCTATATAAAATAACAATTTAAGGTCATAAAATATTATGTCTATATCTACTAAAATATATATATTTACAAAATTATTTTATCCAGAAAATTACAGAAATGTTTGTATTATTATAGTATTGGATTATTTTTATTTTTATTTTAATATTAATATTTACGTATAAAACAATCAAAATTCCAAATTCCAAAATTGTTTAACTTGATGGGTTTTTTTTAAATGTACTGAGGAAAATTAAGTTATTTTAACTCTCAATTAAACTAGTTAAGTTCATAATTTACTGCAGACTAGTTAAGTTAAAAAGTTAAAAAAAAAAAATAACTTTTTAACTAGTTAATGCCAACCTATGGATTTTACGATGTGTATTTTTTTACTAGTAGATATTGTACCTAATGTAAAATTTTAAACTTCAGGTATAAGTCTAACAAATAATAAACAAACATTTTTTTAGCTTCAGCTTGTAAAGCAAGATGGATAAACATTCGTGACCAATATCGTAAAATCACAAATAAAAAAAAAACTACATCTGGTCAGGCAGCTAAAAAAATTCCTAAATATAAATTTGAGGAACAATTAAGTTTTTTGACACCTTACTTTCAAGAAAGGCCCACAGTCTCTAGTTTTGGTACCGAAGAGAGTGGAACAGAAGGAGAAGGAGAAGAAGAGTATGAACATCAATCCACATCTCAATATTTGAACGAATCAACAGGTCAAACATCAGTGCCCGTAGAAAGCTTAGGTAACAATCAAGTATTTCATAAAAAAAATTCTAAAACCTCTGGAAATTTTAAAAAAACTGCGGAAACAGCCTCGTCGACGGTGATGAAGTACTTATTGGAAACCAAAAAGAATGAAGAGAAAAAGACATCCGATCCAGTGAATGCATTTTTATTAGGCATTGGGAGCACAATGAAGACATTCGACCCATATTTTTTAAACTTGGCCAAGTCTAAAATTTTTAATATCGTCCAAGATATGGAAATGCAACAAATTATGAGAAAACAAAACCCGGTACCTCAGTTAAATATTGCACCGAACTATAATGCGCAGCCTATTTGGTCACCTCATAATTATCCACTGACCGGGACCAATATAGAAGGTCATAATTATCAACCAGGGGCCGACAGCATATTGGAGCGTGATTCATTATAATAACTAACTATTATTATCATTTTAATAAATATTTTAAATGACATTTAAATTAATCATGGTTCTTACTTCTTACCTCAATGTAACAGCTAAACGATGTCTGGGTGATATGCATTTCCGGAAGCGTGTATCTTGTCGTTGAATTTCACTTTCAATAGTATTCAGTAGTTTGTTAAAGCTGTACATGGTCATTCTAAAGTATTGATAAAATTTGGATTCATCATCGACAAGCTCTTTGTATAATGTGACGAATTCGCCTTCAAAAGTACGTTTCTGCCAAGCTGGATGTACCCAAACATTCCTTGTTCGTCTTTTTATTTTTAATTCTTCTTCTTCTTCATCTAAAAGTACTGCTATCATCAATAGCTCTTCATTCGACAAATTGGCCATTATTATATGATTGTTTTAAACTTCTCTACTAATGTCTGTATATAATATATTGTATAATACAATATCGACAAAAACCACACTGCAAAATCAGGAGTTAGACCTAACGATTTGCACGTTGGAGCACAAGTGATTTCTTATATGAAATGTTCATTTAACAACAACCTATGACCAATTCTACGAACAATAATTCGATTATTTTTAAATATTTCAATCACCAATAATAATTTAGTTATATTATTTTTGGTACAAAAATACCATAATATTTATTTAACTATATTCTTAGAATTAATGTCTTAATCGAAACACAATAGTTACGCAATATATTATATTTTTATATTTATAGTTTATACTAATATACGTGTAGACTGTGTCCATAGGAATTTGTGAAGGTGAGTGTTACATTTAAACTCAATAACATAAAATCATTGTAAACGAAAAATGATTCTGAGCAGACTGTCAGTCAGCCTATGATATTACTAGGCTAAGTATGTATATGTTATATGATATTATTGTAATTAAAATAATTTATTTTACTACTTATTAGGCTTTAGTACTTCAGTAGGTTAAATTAGTTTTAGCAGAAAAAAATTTAATTTAAAAATGCCATAGTGACATAGTGTCTATAAAATATACTAATACATTTTAAAAGTTCCAAGTACCCAGAAATAATATTTTTAAAATATACAACAAAACAACTAAAATCGCTTATCTTCGTCCAAATTTGAACTTTAAATAATTATAAAAAGTAAATGGTGTCAATGTACCTATTTTAAATATTTTTTAACTGATGCTATTGTAACAATGTGTGAAGAGCTTTAAATTATATTTTCAAAGTTTTTGTCCAACAAATGAAAATTTAAAACGTTACTTGCTATTGATTTGATGGTTTTTGATTATTTACTGAATCAAAACATTACTAGGTTCTAATAAAATAACTAAATAACATGTAACAATCAAACCGTTTTGAAATTAATTATTTATTTGTATTATGTATTAATTATAAATCAGACTATGCCACCAATATCACTAACTAATAAACTATAATACCTATCTATTCTATGAACATTTCACTTTTTTACCAAAAAAAGTTACACTATAAGTTAGAACTGCACTTTTTCACATCATTCCATATTTTCATACGATAATCAATAAAATCAATCTATAAAACCTTCTTAGTTCTGATGACATTCATATTTATCTATACATTTTATATTACATAATGGTTATGATAATTGACCCCGAAAAAAATTCAGGGGCTCTGGCCCCTAATCCCCTTTGTGTAAGCCCTGGGATATATATAATAATATATAATATGCTTAATTGAATTATAGAATAAAGAGTGTAATACAGTGGTTATAAAATCCGTTCCGTTAAGTGTGAACAGGTGACGCCAACGGATAAAATTCCGACCCGGGTCCGTCCCGTCACCGTTCCGTCGTAGTGTGAATAGACCTTTAACTATATGACTTGGTGCAATTTCATTATTAGCAAAACGACACAAACTATGTTTATGTAGATTACCTAGGTACCTACTTAGTATTATTATTACTGTGGGGATTTTGTACAATACGATAAGATTTACCTTTTGCATGTTATACATATTTTATAAAACAAGTGCTTTTTCACACACACGTTGATCGTTTGATAATTCTTAATTTTTTTTTTTTTTTGAAATAATATTATTTGTATTTACCATATTAACAAAAATTATAAATACAAGTTACAAACAGAAAAAAAATAGTTGATTATTTTGACCCCAGTAAGCAATTGCTTGTGGTGGGACAAAAGAGTTAACAACTTATATAAAGAAAATTATCTGAAGAGAAAAAAAAAGACATATTTTAAACTTAATAAATAAATACAAATCTCAAAAGAAAAAGAACTGAATGTTATAAGTACAGAGCATCAAAAACATAATTTTAACATTACCACTAACACAAAAATATTACAATGCTTTAAAATCATTAACAATATTTTTTTTTTAATTCCAAAGGTAAGGAATTGTAAAAAATTGGATCTAAGTAATCTTTGTAGATTTCTTACCAAATTCTTTATTTTTGTAAAGTATAGTAGTATCAAGAAATCTCTTTTATTTACTTGCTTAGTTAAATAACATGTATTGGAGACCAATAAAATACTAGATAACTTATACAGACCCCTAACTGGCTGTACTTTAAAAGCTTTGTAATTTAATGATATAGACCCTTGTATTTCTTTTTTATTCATACACATTCTAGCAGCTAGGTTTTGTTGAACCAATAGTGGTTTTATTGTGTTATCTGCACATCCGCCCCAAACTATAAGACAGTATTGCATAATAGACTTGTACAAAGATTCATACAAGGTACGCATAACATCTAATGGTAGAATTTTATTTAATTTATAAAATTTAAATATTATTGACCTCAGACGCATTAATAAGTCTTCAATGTGAACAGCCCATCTTAAATTCCAATCAATAATTAAATCCAAATATTTTGTACGAGTTACCCTAGTTATCATCTGACAGTTACAAACGGAAGAATCTGTATTATTACAAGAATGTATAAGTATATCATTGATAGGCATATTATGAATGTTATTAATGGAGAAAGCAATGAAATTTGTTTTGTTAATATTTAAGGTTAGTTTCTACTATTTAATTTTTTTTTGTACTGTACTTAGACCCCAAGTTGCCTTTTTGTGCACCGCATACAAACTTATATCCGAAAAAAGAATACAGTTGTCATCAGCATATGTTACCATTGAGCCACCTATATTTAAATCACAAATACAGTTTATGTATAAATTAAATAAAATTGAACCCAAAACACTGCCTTGTGGTTCACCACAAACAATTTGTCTCTCCCTACTGACAGTATTGTTTAATGACTCTATCTGAGTCCTACTGTGCAGATAGCTAGAAAACCAACTAAGACTTTCTCCTTTTATGAAAAAATTAGGTAGAATATTTATTAAAATATTGTGGTCTACAGCGTCGAAAGCTTTTGCTAGATCAAGAAAGATTGCTATCACTTTTTTACTTTTATCTAGATTTTCATATATGAATTTAGTTGTCGAAAATAACGCATTAGTTGTGCTTCTACCTGGACAAAAACCAAACAGATTGTTTGATAGTAGTTTGTTAGTTTCCAAGTAAGAAATAAGTCTGAATTTTATTATTTATTCAGATTTTTGAAAAATTGCATAGCATAGAAATAGGTCTATAGTTTGAAACTAGTTCTTTGTTACCTGATTTGTATAGTGGCTTGACAATTGGCTGTCGTAAATTTATTTGGGAAAATACCTTGTTTTAAACAAACATTGAACATAAATGTTAGAGGTTTCACAATATGATTTTAAATTACTTTTAAAGTTTTAACGGAAATTCCATCAAAGCCGGGAGCTGATTTTTCTTTTAGATATTGTATATTTTTAATCACTTCTTCAGTCTCAATTGGTATTAAAAATGTTCCATTAAAAGAAAAATTACAAGTTTCATTACTTTGTTCTAGAGGTGTTTGTTTAAAATTTCCTGATAAATCATTTCCAACATTTATGAAAAAATCATTAAATATGTTTGCGGCAAGTACTGGGTATTTATGTACATTTATAATTTGATCATTAGAATTAATTTTATTAATAGTTTCATTATTGTTTTTTTTGCTCCAGTAATTTCATTAACTAAGTTCCAAGTTAATTTTGTGTTTCCCATAAGTGTTTTTAAATAGCTGATTACCAAAAGTTGTGTTTCCTGAGTAGTCACTATTCATTCAGTAGGTAATGTGAATTATAGGTAGGTACTCATAGTCATAACGCAAGAAAAAATATTTCTTAATTAAGAACAACTTTTGCATAATTGAGACCACATTACTATGTATTCATAAATGTCTAGGTTGGATTTAAAATTAATTCTCAAGAGTTTTATAATCCCAATAGTTATAAACAGCTTATTATCGATAGGTACCATTCTAAATAAATTGTGAACTAAATGCATAATATATAAATAATAGGATACGTTTTACACTATAGTTAAGATTTTTATTGTATAAAATTATATTTATATGACTTACTATAGTTATGAAATATAATTTTTTTAAATGTAACTTTAATTTTTCATGCATGTATGAGAAATGTACTTAGTTGATTAGAACTCTGATCTCCATACAACCATTGGCTTGGAGGTAACCAACTTCTTTAGTTGTAATGGTATTTGTTCTTATTGTGGTAGCTTAAATTTTATTTAATAAATACACAAATTTAATATCCCATATGACCAGAAAGAACCAATTAAGGAAATATTATCCTTTTAATATTTATTTTAAATAGGAAGTACCGTGAGAATTGTCTGATGTCAACTATTTCAAATAAGTGAGGTATTAATAATCTATAGTTTATGCTCATCTAGCATCCTTGGGTGGAAGTATATTAAATAGTGTCTACAAGTAGAACTACTATGTTGTTTATCATATCGATTTCTATTGACGGTACCTAAATAATAATACTGGTTGCAAAACTGCCAATGTAGCAATGTATAATATTGAAAAATATTAAGAAGCTAACTTCGAACAAAATGATATTCACAGATTTAAATTTTCCACTAGGTGGATTTTTTGTTGACTTCGAATGATTTGCACACATGTCACATACTCATAGTTTAGAACGCGGAATGATATATTCATAATATAACAACCACCTTCGCGAATCGTCGTGAAATGTGAATTTTTAGAATATTATTAGGAATTATTTAGAATATTACCTACCTATTATATTATAGTACCTACATAGTACATAATATATACTATAATGTTTACTATATTTTAATATCAAGTGGCCTGTTCGTGACTAGAGCGTCGTGATAACACTCATTCATGGATATCACGGACTAAGATATATATGTATATTATCTTAGTCCGTAATAGATATTAACAATATTATTGTACCGTTATATATAGAATTTGAAAGTATTTACAAAAACAATTTTAGAGCAAATTATTCCCCAAGTCGTATAAATATCTTTTGAAATACTTCTCTATTCTATGGAGGACAATATTTTGGTCTTGAAATGTCGGCATTAATTAGATATTAATAACGAAAAACCTACATAATATTGTTCGGTGATAGGCATATTACCGTATTTTGGCATATTATTCCATAATTTTACATTTTGGCGCGTGTCGACTGTTGATGGCTTCCTGATCAAATATTAGTTTATCATTTTTGAACCGAGCTCGTGTTCGTTTCATTCTACTTTTGCTAGACAGCGTGTTCCGTGTGCCTGTGCCTTTAGTTTTGTTTATCGTTTTATTGAAAGACGTCATCGACGATACTTAGGTAAGTACCTACGTCTTATTTTATGTCGATTTCGCGGAAACCGTACAAATTATGTGTTCTACTATGGAACTAAAAGCGTTTGGTTATCTCGTTGATTGAACTTTTAACTCATTAGCGTGTTAGTAAATAATACTGTATATTGCACTAGGTTCTGTTGTAGTTTTATATGATACTCCATTTGTACGTAAGTGTAGGCACCGAAGTAGGTACTTGATGTGGAAATATTATGACCAGTCGTAAAAAGTTCATTATTTTTACTCCTAACTATCTTGTTATGAATTTTGTTAATTTTTTCATCATAAACTTAGATTCCAAATTCATTTGTTTGATAGGTATAACAATATCATATTATTTTACTCTAATATTAATATTTTCTTCAAATACCCATGTAACTATTTTTACGAATACCGGGAAACGAATACCTACCGACTCATCAAGTATTTACAATTATTGCTATTTAAATACAAATGTAGATAATTGCTTTGCTCTGTCTTCCTAAGTAAAATATATATGTGTCCTGTGTTATAGATCACTGTATATCAGTGGCGGCGGGATATAGGATTATTTGAAGCATTTCCTATCCATGTCTGAAATGGGTGGGTTGGTGTCGTGTATAAACACCTCAACATAAATATCATGGCAAATATTATTAATAATTATTATTAATGACACCTGCTCCTTATTTTAATTCAATGAAGGGTGGTGGTAAAATTATTTTCCATATACAATATGCTTCAAAACCTCCACAATTTCCCACCACCCCTGCTGTGTGTTATAAAAGTATTTTTTAAAACAAATTATTTTAATAGCATTATTTTTTACATCAACAGGACTTAGTTATTTGTTTTTTGGGCATTTGTTATTGATAACATTAAAAATGGTGTCAGTTGTACCTACTGTTGTGTTTAATTATGTTAAAAAAAATAATGTTTTAATCCCGGTGTTATTTACTTATAGTTACTTACAAATAATTAAAAAATCAAATTTAGATTTTTATAATTAATAAATTAGAACTATTTTTGACAAATTGATATTAATTGTTTTACCAATTAAATTTGTCGTCTAAACTATTATCTATGTAATATGTTGAATACTATTAATAGGTAATAATAATTCCATAATGAATTTTTAATTTTTATTATTTATTAATTTATTGATAGAATGAGAGAATATTAGATCACATTTTTTTTAATGCACTTAAATGGTTGTATAAAATAATACTAGGTTATACCAACTATTTTGCCAAATTTAAGTAGGTATAAATATCAACATTTTTTCTTATTTACCATGTTTAGATTTTATCTTTCACTGCATAGAATATGTATACTATTTCAAAGATAGACTAATATAGTTCCTATCATGTAGGTAACAATAATTATTTGGATTGTAATAAAGTTACTGTCCAATGAAAAAATAACCTATTTTCAAATTTTTATTGATGATAATTGACTCCACATCTGCTTGTGTTTGTTACATGGAAAGTATGTACAATATTAATACTTTTTTGCTATATTTAGTTGGAAATTATTATAATTGATTTTACTATGGTTTTACTATTACGTTATTTAATTTTTCTTTTGAAATTTGTTAGACCAATTATTCAAATAAGAACATAAATTCTTCTAAATACAAATGTTTGATGTAAGTCAATGAATAACATTATTTTTTAAAAATGTATAAGTAATAACTGTGAATCTCTATCCCAGAAGTTGAAGTGTCTTGAAAACAAATTTTGAAAAATTATTCCTAATAGTTTATAGTTTAAATAGTAATAATCTGTCCCTTACAATTAGGTTTATAACTATTAATTATATTAACTTAACAAATTAAATATTCTTTTTTTTTTTTGGAATACCCACTTATGAAATAGGTACCTATCATGTGTATTTTGTATACATTTTTATAGGTACATTTTAAATGAAAATATTATCTTAATTAAACAATTTTATCTGGAAAATATAATAAGAAAAATATGTTAGGTATTTGAATTGAATCTTAAAAAAAAACATCACATCTTATTTGTTGAAAAATAATGTAATTCAGGTATTCAGTACCTACTATTTTATTATTTTTATTCTTCAAGAAGATAATGGGCCCACGAATATGTTCAGGAGTTCACTATTTTAAATATAAATTCATCAAATAGTTAATATAAATTAAATAAATACAATTTGCAATATACATTTCTCACATAAATAAAATATCAATATAAATAAATACAAATTTTTTTTTTCATTTAATATAATATTATTGTGTACTATTATGTAAAACATTTTATAGTAAAATAATACAATATATGGCAATAGACCTAAAATTATCAATAATTACTAAAATCATCTAACCAATATAATTATATAATCAGTAGATATGCAATAAGCGTATACATTTGTTTTAAATCTGTCTATATTTTGATCTTGTTATAACCAAAGTGTAATTTTTTTTTTTAAGAATTTTAAAGGAGGTGCTATGGTCTTGTACGTTTTTGAACTGATATATTATTAATATGTGTATTGTGTTAATTTTTTGTGTATAGTTGGTACTTAAATATTAGATATTTTTCTAGTATTATGTCCATGTTCAGTTTTAAAAGTAAGATTATTTTTAATTATGTTAAGTACCGAAGCTTTATAAAATAATTTTTTACTGATAGTACATTGATAATATCTTTGTATAAGTATATTGTGTGGTATCTTTAATCTATTTTTAGAATAATTTTTAGTATTTTTTTAATGGTTATATAGTTGCTAAATACCTACCTCCCCATATAGAACTATCATAATTAATTATTGATTCTATCAATGGTTGATACACTACTTTAATTTTATTAAGTTCTAAGATATTTATTACATTGTTAAATGCATAGGTACCTACATTATTTTTCTTAAAGGTACGGTTTCGTTTCCGCAGTTGACTGCAGCAGTCATACAAAATACCGGTGCAGTCAACTGCAGACTACTGGTGCTCAGACCAGTCTTGCAGTCGACTGCTGCAGTCAACTGCGTTAACGAAACCGTACCTTAAGTTATTTGTGACAAGTTTTGTGTGGTCATTAATTTAATGGCACATACCTATACCTAAATATTTGCAGTTTTTAATTATTTTTACAAAGATTTGGCATGTACATATATTTTGATTTTAACACATAATTTCATGTATACATAGACTTGATTCAAATTAACTATATGTATAATGTGGTAAATTGTAGATTTTTTCTAAGTTTATGAATAAATTAATTTCACATAGCCACTTTTCGATTTTATTCAAATCTGAATGTATTGCTGGCAAAATACTTTATCCCAGGACTGACCTTCAACAAAAAATACTGTATCATCTGTGTTGCAGACTAGTTTTCCATTTGTTTTCAAATAATTTATTTGGTTTATATGTATATAAACAGTGTAAATGATCCATTGAGGTACACCACATATTATTGAAGTTTCTTTACTTTTAGTTATTTAGTTATTTCATTGTTTATTTGTTGTTTTCTATTTTTAAATATGAACTTAATAAATTGTAAGCTGTTCTATTGATACCAAATGTGTTAAAATGTTGTAGTAATATTTTATGATCTATAGTATCAAATGCTAAAAAAATTCCAAGGTGGACATTTTTTTTTTATTTTCAAAGGAATTATGAATGTAGCTTGATACTGTTGCAATTTCTTGTTCAGTACTTTTACCAAGTCTAGTGCTGAATTTTGTACATGATAGACGATTATTACATTCAAGGTAATGAACAATTTCTTTTTTAATAATTTTTTCAAAAGATTTAACAATATTTTATATTTTTGAGATTGGGTGATAATTTTCAATGTTATATATGTCATCCTTTCTGTGTACTGCTGTATTGGTGTTATTACTGAAATTTTAATGTATACTGGAATAGTAGATGTTGCTACAGCCAAATCAAAAATGTCTGATAGTGGTTTATCAGTGAATGTATATTTAATTTGAGCATTTTTACTATAATTCCATCTAATCCAGGTGAAGAATCGTCATTTAAAGCCTTAATTGTTTTTATAGTTTATTTGTCATTAATTAAGCCTATTTATTAAACAAAATGTTTATAGTATTTGAGATTATTTGTTCAGTACTTTTGTGTTATGAATATTTGATTTGGTAATTCATGTTTTTTTGCTGCGTTTGTAAAGTACTTGTTAATGCAATTCAATATTTCTTTTGATTAATATCTGAAGTGTGCAGTTTTTCACCAAATTTTTTATTTATAGTTTGAAAAAGGGAGTTTGAAGAATCTGTTCTAGATTAGTTTGAAGCATCTTTAATAATTTTCCAGTTAAAATTTCCTCGTTAAATAAATATGAGATAGTAAAGTACATATAGTTATATTTATAACTTAATAGTTTATTTTTTTTTTACACAAATTACGATAAAAAAAACAAAATAACCATTAATACTTTTTCCTGATTAACCTATTTATTATTATCATTGTTATTTTTTTTCCTCTTCTGTGCCACTGCTTTCCTGACAAATCCTTGAGATGCCCCATGAAGCTTCTGTGTAGAGTTTGAATACCTATGCTATACTTAATTGGCTCCAGCACAGCCTTTGGCTTTGTTGGTGATCCAACAATAATTATGAATTTTGTAGACATCTTCTAATGTTGTTTTTTGGAGAAATCAATAAATATTAAATTATTATTATTATATTATTAAGTGAGGGAGTGGGTAAGGTCACCCCATATGTATACTCATGTAGTGAAGACAGGTAAGAAGTTATTACAGAAAAATCCAAATCAATTAAAATAGAATTTAGTATTACACTTGATTTTATAATTTATCAATTAATTAAATACTAGTGCCAATGAGAGAGCACTACTCGTTCTCTTGCATCCAAATGAACGAGCTCCTCGTTTTCATACCCAAATTTTTCCCACTCTACCCTATAGTTGTAGCAACGATGGTTGGGCGGTCAGAGTTGACGGCGGCCAGCGTACGGGAAGATTTAGTGGTGGAAATGTGCAAGATTGTACGAGTTTTGTATGCCGCCCAGTAGCACTCTCTCAATGGCACAAGTATAGTATTGGGTTATTAAATATATCCATATTCTTTACTTTACCAATATTAACATAGCAGATATACTTGAATGTGGAAATAAATAGGATATTTGTTGGTTTAACATGCAGTGACTTGGTGAACAAAGTTCTATGATGCCTAGGCGTATTGGTAGACATTTTTTATGGGGGGTGGTTGATTGGATGCATTGCGGTAAGCAATAACAAAAAACAAAAATTAAATTTACAGTCTTTTTATAGTATTATATTTAGCTTAATCTTTAAGGTTCATTTGGTTTTTTCAACATTATTTTTAAGTAACTCAAGTAGTTTTCAAAGGCAAAAGCTAACCAATTATTAAGTGGCTAAAACTTGTTATAAACTTGTTATTAAGTGTGTTGAATCGTGAATGTTGTAAAAAATTTGGTTATGCCCTTAAATAATCTCAAAATCTTTCACACAATTAATAGTTAATGTAAACAGAATTTGTGTTTAAATGTTGGTTTAAGTGTATTATATATTATGCAATGAGTAAGATTGGATTTTTTTCTTGTATATGAAATATACATTGGTAACGCTGTAGTTACAGCGTACTAACTGCTTGATTTAACCAATTACAGCTCTGTATTTTTTTTTTTCAGAAATCACGGTGTACCTACTGAGCAGTATACAATATACAATAAAAGTAGGGTAGTTGTCTACATAGCAGTGTGAAGTTACCTGTTGATAAAACAGCAAATCCCAGATTGTGGTTGTTAAAGAGTGTGTTATATTTAATTTTTTGCTAATCCATAAAATAATAATGGCTTCAGAGCCACATTTGGATGAATTAAGAAACAGTAAGTACTTTATCGGGATAGCATTTCTACGAAGTACTAACAGATTGCCAATTTAGGTTTGAACAACCTTCCTGAAGAGTTACAACGAAACTTCAGTCTGATGCAAGAACTCGACTTGAGATCTCAAAAAGTGATGAACAACATTGATAATATCGCCAACAATTATTTGTCAAATGCCAAAGAATATTCGTTGGACGAAAAGAAAGTAACTATGGCAAACATAACTCATCAGTTTAATATAGCCAAAGAATATAGCGACGACAAGGTGCAGTTGTCTATAGAATCATATGAACTGGTATGTAGATTTTGATTTGTTAATATAACCCTAGAATTCATCTACTTCATTCTACCTACATTTCAGGTGGATAAATATATTCAGAAGTTGGATACAGAACTATTGAAATTTAATGGAAAAATTAAATTGCAAACTGACGTTGCCATCAAAGCTAAAATGAATTTACCACCGAAAAAAGGTTTTTGGATAACATAATTTAATAGTCTTGTTTATGTTTATTTTATTGTATTTCAACATTTTTAGAAGGTTCAAAAACAACAAGTGCACCACCTTCAGTCAGTGCTGTCACTGTTCGATCAAAACCAACCAATAGTGTAGACGATGTTGCAGTTGAGACTGGTTGCTTTTCTGGTGCTTCAGTTGGTGATGGAATTTCACATTCGGCTTATGTAGACATGCCTATCGATCCCAATGAACCAACATTTTGTCTGTGCAAACAAGTATCCTTTGGTGAAATGATAGGCTGTGATAACCCAGATGTAAGCATTTTGTTTTTAATTTAATGGTTGTTTATTGTTTCCTTCTATTTTATATAAACACCTTATTTAATATTGAAACCAATAAAGTTTAATAACGTTCAATTTTTATTGTAAACATGGTTTCATTGTTTTTTTTTTTTTTTGTTGTTGTATAGTATACTTTTTAACTGTAAGATTTTATATTTTAGTGTGCAATTGAATGGTTTCACTTTGCTTGTCTCTGTTTAAATACCAAGCCCAAAGGAAAATGGTTTTGTCCAAACTGTGTAAAAGACAAGAAGAAAAAATAACACATTCTTAAAAAGAAATGTATTTTTATTTTATGTATACATAGGTACATATTTGTGTGTTTATGTATGTATATTTATGAATATATAAATGATTACATTATTGAATTTTGTGTTACTTTTTAATGTGAACAATTGATTATAATCATACATATATAAGTAATATGATTTTGGATAAAACATTGCCACCGCCAAGGTATATGCAAATATCTATTACATTCAGTGTCTTAATTTACCTTTTTTTTTAATGATTGCTTAATTGATAGTAATATCCACAATAGAGCCTATTTTTGGGCAAACTTTCTATCAATTATGGCAGTCAGGTATTCTACCTTAATGACTTAGCACATTGTATTTCTCAAATAAGAGATAACAGTTTAAGCTGCTCCATCTCATTGATTGTCAAAAGATAGAATGACTTGTGCTTTATCACATATAAACATTTTTATGATACATCTAATTTAGATAATAAAAAAAAACAATTCCTAATACATTAAATTGAAATTGGTACAATGTTCTTATACTAGCAAAAGATATTGGTAAGTAAAATGTTTAAATTAAATTTGTAAATTTGCAATTACTTGAATTATATTAGGTACATTTATTATTTATAATTTATTAATGAAATAGTTAATAAAATATATAAAATTTTCATATAATATACATAGGCAGATATCGTGTCATATTATTCAATAGTAATATTAAAAAAAAAAAAATAATAATTTATAATACATTAAAATACATTTTAAATAATTTGTTGTCACTCGTCATATATATTAGATATTAGATAATATTTAAAAAAAAAAAAAACATAGAATGAATCCTTGTCTTTGAGGTATTAAAGCGAGCTTTCTCACGACTTCATTAGGATTAACGTTAATTTCTTTTTGAATTGAAAGAAGAGCTAACCCAGTTAACCGATCTTCGCAAGTTGTGTTGCGCAAATATGTTTTGATGCGCCGTAAAGTAGACAGGTAGTGTCCTTTCTGCGGTTGCCGTAGACGGGGGTAAAGTTGCTAATATTTCCAACAGTTTTCTTATATTTGGTAAAAATCTTTCATCACATTCTAATTATAACTACTGCATTTGAAGGTTTTTTTTCAATGTTATTTTTTAGCCATTTTAATTTCCATGTAGAGAACTCTTCTATAAATACTGTAGAATCTGGCAATAAACTTTCATAAACGGTTATAGTATCTTTTGATAGATCTAGTAAATTTACATTAATACGACTTGGAATTACTTTTTCTAAGTTCGTTACTATTTATTTATGTTTTATAAAACGGTCTGCTAAATGAACAATGGTATTGTCTAAAAATTAATTAAATATTGTTTGTCTGTAATACTCTTCAGGTGATTGTGAAGGAGTATTATCCCGGTTTATTTGTTTTTAAAGTAGGTACAATTGCCGATGTGTTATCGTACACGCGCTCCGGTCAATCGCGCCTATTTATACGGATATAGGTACAATCGCTCACATGACACGAAACAATGAGCGTGTTCCACGATAGCGATGCAAAGACACCATATGAAAATAGCCTGATCAATTTCCACATATTATATATTATATTATGTACAACTTTTATTAATAATTATTTTTATTTTTAGAGGGGAACACCCCTCCCCCGATAGGCATTCTCCTGGAAATAAGCAAACTCTAAATGCTTGATTATGATTTTCATTTTGAAATAAAAAAAAAAAGGTTGGCATTTGGGTGTTGCTCTGCTGTACAGTAAGTTACAAGTGAGTCACTGTAATGGATGCTGTTTAATTTCAATTCAATAATATAATGTTACTGTATAATAAAAACTATTCTGAGCAGACAGTCAGTCATCCTATGATGTTACTAAGTATATACTATATTTGATGATATTATTGTTAATAAAGTAATTTATATATAACTTATTTACATTGAACCTTGTTTAAAATTTTCAATCCTTAGTTATAAAAGTTAAACATTTTATAAATTTTAAATTTGATACACTTAGTCAAAATGTCAACTTTAAATGTTTGTAAAAATAAATTGTGCTTATGTATTTTTAATATTTTTTAACTAGGTACTATTGAAACAATATATTAGGACGATTGTATAACTTTTTCATGCATATTGGCTCTACAAATAAAATAAAATTTTATAGACATTTATAGAAAAATAAACAGAATAAATGAGTCAAAATGTTATCAAGTATGGGAAATGGGAATTGATAAAGTAAGCATATGGTGTAAATTTCAAGTAATCTATGGTTATTCGTTTTTGTATTACCACAAAGTAAGAAAATTGTTACTTGAGAAATTGAGTGAATATCCAATATAGTAAAAATTTTAAATTCAAACGCTCATAAAAATGCAATTGGAATTTCTTATGGTTATTTATTTATTTTTTGATAAAGGTAGACAAACCTAATATAAGGAATCTTGTATTTTATTATTGCACCACCGTTTTCATCGTCAAAAAACTACATATGTATGAATAAAATGGTGCTCTGCTGTACAGTAGGTTACAAGTGGGTCACTGTATAATGGATGGTATTAAATTTGAATTCAATGATATAATATCATTGTATAAAGAAAACGATTCTGAGAGGAGAAGGTAAGTCAGTCTACGTTTAAAACATATTATATTCATATCTATGGTATTAAAAAAAATTGACCTATAATAGGCACCTACCTATAATAAATTCCAAATTAATCATAGATATCACAATATTCATTAGGTACTTATAACGAGTTATACACTTATATACATCAACAACAAACCCTGATACTATCATAGATATATGATAGTGTACTTTAGAAGTTTCAAGTACCCACGAATAATATACACTCACAACAAAATAACTAAAATAGTTATTCTTATTTCTAGGTTTTTTATTATGTAATTTCGTCCAAATTTGAACTTAAAATTACTATAAAAATAAAAAATGCTTATGTAATTTTTAGATTTTAGATTCTGAGCGGAGCGATTTCAAAGGCAGATGAATAATATTAAAAATCCTTAGTCACAATTTTTTTTTATAAGCATTTAAAGTTCAAAAATTGACAAAATATGGAAAAATCACGAAAATTAGCAAATTATTTTGAGTTAAGAATTCGTAAAAATTTTTCTTTTTAAATCTAAGATTTGAAAATGAAACACAAGATTCCTTATAAGATTATCTACCTTTATCAATAAAAAAATCTCTACCGGACAGTCAAATTAAATTTTTATGAGCGTTTGAAATTCAAATTTTTACAACATTGGATTTTCACTCGATTTCTCATGTAGCGATTTCCTTATTTTGTTGTAATTCAAAAACGAATAACTGTAGATACATGAAAATTTCACTGAATGTTTATATTAGCATTTCCTATACACCATACAATTTTGAAAATATTTTGACTCTTTTTGAGCTGTTTACGGACATTTTCAGTTTTCAATTTTTTTAGTTTTTTTTTTTATAATTGTCAATAAAATTTTATTTGGTGGGCTAAAAAGTCTGAAAATTTAATACAAGCTTTCTTATATATTGTTACAATATCAGTTGAAAAATTTGAAAAATTCATAGGCACGATTTTTTTTTATAAGCATTTAAAGTTGGAATTTTGACAAAATTTATCAAAATCTCGAAAATTATCAATCGTTGGAATTAAAAAATTATAAAATGTTCAGTTTTTATAACTAAGAGTTGAAAATTTAAAACAAAGATTCTCTTAAATAATTCATACTTTAACCAAAAAATCTAAAAAATATATAAACACACTTATTTTTTACAGACATTTTAATTTCAAATTTAGACAAAATTTCATATTTAAACCAAGAATTACGATTTTAGTTATTTTGTTGTGATTGTATAATATTATTCGTGGGTACTTGAAATTTCTAAAGTAATCTACTATATATATCTATGATAGTATCAGGGTTTGTTGTTGGTGTATAACGCGTTATAAGTACCTAATGGATATTGTGATATGATTAATTTGGAATTCATTATAGGTCAATTTTTTTTAATACCATAGATATGTATATAATATGTCTTATACCTAGAAGGACATACCGTCTCCGCTCAGAATCGTTTTTCTTATACAATGATATTATATCATTGAATTCAAATTTAATACCATCCATTATACAGTGACCCACTTGTAACCTACTGTACAGCATAGCGACACCCACTTGCCCACCTTTTTTGGTAACAGAATTAACTACTTACGTGGTATCTTGTTTTAAATTTTCAATCCTTAGATATAAAAGTTGAACATTTTATAAATTTTTAACTAAAAAATAATTATTCAATTTTAAATTTGATAAATTTTGTCAAAATTCAATCTTTAAATACTTATAAAAAAAAATTGTGCCTATGTATTTTTAATATTTTTCAACTGATATTGTAAAAATATATAAAACTTTAAGGATATTTATAGAAAAAAAAAACTAAAAAATTGAAAACTGTAATTGTCCGTAAACAGCTCAAAAAGAGTCAAAATATTTTCAAAATTGTATGGTGTGTAGGAACTGCTAATATAAACATTCAGTGAAATTTTCAAGTATCTATAGTCATTCGTTTTTTAATTACAACAAAAAAGAAAATCGTTACATGACAAATCGAGTGAATATCAAATGTTGTAAAAATATGAATTCCAAATGCTTATAAAATTTAATTTGAGTTTCTTGCAGACATTTTTTTTTTTTGATAAAGGTAGACAAACTTTGAGGAATCTTGTATTACATTTTAAAATCTTAGATTTTAAAAGAAAATTATTTATGAATTTTTAACTCGAAATAATTTTCAAATTTTCGTCATTTTGACGTATTTTGTCAATATTTGAACTTTAAACGCTGAAACTGAAAATGTCCGTAAAGAGCTCAAAATAAGTCAAAATATTTGGAAAATTTAATGGTGTAAATGCTAATATAAACATTCAGTCAAAATGTCATGTATACCTATGGTCATTTTTTTAAGAGTTGCACCAATAACCGAAATTGATTTTCTCGAAAACATATTTTGTTTAAAAATTCCCGTTTTTCCTTAATTTTTCTTTCGTTTTTCACGGCGCTTATGAAAACTATTGGGACATTTTTGCTTTTGACCCCCCCCCCCAAAGTACCAACTAGATTCACTTTCCTATCAGAAAATATACTGTTGAAGAAAATCCAAGCACTTTTACTGTCCTAACACGTGAGACAGACACAAAAAAAAAAAAAACACATCATTGTAAAATCAATACGTCATTCATCGTTCCACTCCGAATCTAAAAAAAAATAAGTTTTAAAGAAAGATATCCCGTATATTTATAATAAATAATAATAATAATTATTATTATACAATGATGTGATGAGGTGTGCTACCTATAACCCTATCTTTAATAACTGACTATTATAATTTGTACAGCTTCATTAAAAGGTTTTTTTACGTGTTTTTTTTTGTCTTAGTAGTACACCCAAATAGTAATAGGTATAGTATATTATACAATATATCATATATTATGATTATATATTATGAACAACTCATTGAAATAAAAAACAAATAATATATGAAATATTCTTCTTTTAATTTAAATAAGTAACTTTAGTTTTACTTTGGCCTTGAATAAAAATTAATATTAATTAAGATATATTTTATGTACGAAATAATAAATATTCTTCTATCGTAATGAGATATATGTCTCATTGACCATTGTAGACCAAAAAAACTTTGTCTAATTAAAACGCATTTGATTTTTTTACATTCTCATGACAAATATACACACCAATGTTAACATAGTGATTTGTTTAATACGAATTTAAAATATAAACAACTTGCCAAGTTAGGAATTTAGGATATATAATTATTTTATAAATACGAATTAATTAACAGTATTGAAAACTAAAACAAAAAACCTATTTTTATCAGTATTTTGGAAACCGACGGAAACACGATTTTCCATTGGATTAAACAATTATTTAAAATCTTACCTCCAAATATCAACAGTTTTCTATTAACCATAATTAAATTATTTCACTTTTCTTATTGATGAACATGTTTCACCGTAAACCCCACTCCAATAACCTATTTTCGATCTTGCTATAAGGCATTTTCAAAAACTTAGAATTCTATATTATCAGAAAAACCCCGAGAACGACCGGTTTTTGTACATTACATTAGAGTTTAAATTACTTTTATACGGTAGTAAACTACTGCTATAGGAACATTAAAACTTCATAAGCTTGATTATTTGTAAAACTTACACTTTTATCAGCATTTACAGCTTTTTCTAAATCATTTGGCCAATAATTAGGTCCACCCTTAAATTAAAAGAAATACCTACCTAATAATGTAATATTACAAACATTATCTATACTATAGGTATCTACAATAATAAATTAACTTACTGACTTGTTTACATAAAATAGTAAAAAATTATGATCAGAACATGAGTAGCTAGGTATTGTTTCAGACTTTCAGTAGGTACTATGTATTTTTTAAAATATTATATTTTACTGTTCTCATTTACCGCAAATAAATGTTTACAAAAACCGCATAAGCCATATTTTTGAGGGAAAATCTAAGTTATAAATGATCTTTAGTAGGTACGCCTAATAGTTATTTAAAATAAGATCATTCGATCCGTCAGATAATGCCATTTCATTGTCACTATGGAGCAGTGGAGTGTCGTTCATCGTGTGTACGACGCGTTAGTGAAAAACAATGAAACGGTAGTTAATGTGCAGCGAGCAATCAGACAGTCAGACGGTAAGACTCCGTATTCGCGGGAGTTGTTACAGTACGTTTGGAATCATTTTGGTTTTTTTTTTATTATTTGTCTACCCACTTCATAGTTGTTTTTCCATTGAGAGCAGCACCTCGAAGTCCGAAGCTGAAGTGCAGTCTGATGGAGCGCCGCACCTTAACTACTGATTCATTGTTTTCACAAATGCGCCGTACGCAAAAACATGTTGAGATACACTCCACTACGCAACAACTACGTGACAACGAAATGGCATTATCTGACGGATCGAATGAGCTTATCTAACCCTTCCTATTCACATTCAACGTTGAGAAAAACCTGTCTATTTTTGTCCCTATTCCCATATCCCACCCTGTACTAGCTATTATGTTCACGGATGCATCAAGTTTAATTTTAATGTATATTAAGTGTATAATAACGTACTTACATTTTGTAGCAACAATGCGTCAATTCGTACCTAACATAAAAACCGCTGATAAAAGTTAGTATCACAGTTTAAATATAAGGTGATTTTCACAAAAAAAATCTTATAATAATTAATCATAACCTAAAAAAATTATCAATTATATAAGTGCACAACTTCGAAACACTTCATGTCTATAGTGTCCACAGCTTCAAACCACAACTAATTTTTCATTATCACTAAAACCAAAATTTCTATTAATATTATTTACAATATTACCTACCCCTATTTACAATTACTATACTTGACCCTAAACATTTTTTTATTATTTATTTTGGTTTTTCCATATTTTTAATGTTGATCCCTTAAAAGTATCAACTAGCTTCACTTGCCAATCAGAATTAAAAGTTCAAAGTTATGAAGAATTTAAGTAAAAAATCGAAGCATATTATAGATTCTAAGAGGAGTGATATTCATCACCAGGGCTCGTAAGTTCATGCATCTGCATGTTTTTTTTGCTACACAGGAAAACATGCTAACTGAGATACAAATCCGTTTCATAACAATAGTAATATTGATATGAAGTTTGATAGTGCATGTTTTTGCATGTTTTGGGTGTAAAGTCATATTTGGCATATAGTTGATTTTTTACAGTCGTTAGTGCATATTATTTCATAAAAATATTTTTTAGACAAATATTTGAAGAGTTCCTTCCGATTTTTGATATCTTGTTCCAATCGTCCAATATAGCATGGTAAATTATAACGGTTTTTAAATTTTTTATTGATTAATTATTTAGCTAATTAATAAAAATATCGAAAATCAGGCTTCTTACGATTGTAAAAAAAGTTCTTCTCTACAATTTTTATAATAGGTATTTTTACTGTAAACCACTTCAATAAGCCGTATTACTTGAATTACGAAACCATGGTTTTATGCCATATTTTGTCTACTAGTGTGCCCTCTTAAGTTGGAAAACATAAAAAAAAACACTTACAAAATATATATTACTAAATTATCTCAAAATGAAATACTTAATATTTCATTCCAAATGTTTTCATTGTTGGTGCTGAATAAGGGTGTACACAAATTAAACAAAAATGACTACTTAATTAAAATTTATAAAGATGACAAAGCTATTTGAACTTCACAAGTATTCTTATTATTTTAAAATTTGGTCATGTTTTTTTTGTATGCATATTTTGAGTGCATAATTTAAAAATGTTAAGGCATATAAATGCATATTTTCGAACTTTTAAGCGCATATTTTAATGCATATTTTGACAATTTTTAGTGCATGAATGCATGCTTATTTATGTGTTTTTTAGTGCATGAAGTTACGAGCCCTGTTCATCACTATATTGATTTTACAATAATGATATATGTTTTTTTTGTGTATGTCATCACTCATCAGCTGTTGGGAACAGTACCTACAACTGTAGAAATTCTTAAATTTTCAACTTAGTGGATACCGAGTTTCTATTAGAAAATTTTATCATGTTGGTACCTACATAGAGTGATCAAAAAATTCCTATTGTACTTTTCTAAATAACAGGGAATAACAAAAAAACAACTGGTAAGTGGATGTTGCTCTGCTATACAGTAGCCAGTATAGGTTACAAGTGTTTCAATGTACAATGGATTGTATTAAACTTTTATTCAATGATATAATAACCGCCAAGCTGAGACGGTTTGTGACTTGTGAGGCTGGATTTTTTATATTGTTATTATATATTAGTCTATAAGTTGAATTAATATTATATTATAATTATTTTTTATTCGTTGCTATGGTGATAAACAAAGTGTTAGAAATTAAAATCTCATATTTAGATATTTAGCGGTTTTTTGTAATTTATCGGTAGTTTTTCCCGTGGCATTAAATAGCTATTGAGAAAATCGAAAAATGACTTCTCTAAAGTACCATCTTGATCCAATTTTCTAAAAGATAAGGGACTATATGTTGAAATCGAAACACTTCTTCTGGAAGAAATTTTGTATACAGGATAAAAAAAAAATGAATAAAAAATATTGTAAACTCACTAGTTTCCTAGCTCCGCTCAAAATCTAAAAATTTAGGAAAAACAGGAATTGTTACCCAAACCAATATTCGACAAAATCTATTTTATTTTTTTGTTGTAACTTAAAACGAATAACGTTAGATACAAAGTTCACCAAATGTATAATTAGGTAGGTAGTCGAGATATGCAATAAATAAACATCAACTAGTGTGCAGGTCAGTCAGATCACCGTCGGTCCGTGTAAAATACGTTCGGCCGTGGAGATTAACAAATAAAAGTTACCTCGGTGTTAAGTAACTTTGACCTATATTTTTTTTATAGTTACTTATCTGGCCGCAACCGATTTGGGCCCCCTGACTATTTTTATTTACATAATTATGCATAATTTTATATTATTTTTATTGTATACCTATTATATTAATATTGTTATAACAATTTCTATTTATTCTAGAAATCGTTTATTCTAGAGGAATATATCTTTAAGATTTATTGATAACTACTTATGTATTTTCAATAGATCTTAAAGCATTATGTAAATATCTTCTACCATAGGTTCTGTGTAAATTTATTTTTTTAGTTAAAATTATATAATAATTATGCTCCAAATAATTTATGCAAGCCTAAATTGTTTTATTTACCTATTTCACATATCTTATTGGCTGTCATATAGTAATTATATAGCAAATGTATGCTAACATAATATGCATAATACAATCTTATAATCATATTGTATGGTTTGTGTGTCAATTGTAGGTGCTTTTAAAGATAGCTTATAAATTAAAATGAGATTAAATATAAATACTGCAATGAACATATATTACAATAATTTGGAAAATTACACTGATATGTCGATTGCTGTTGAAACTGAGGATTTGCCTGAATGTACTAATTGTCAAATGCCTACTAAATCTGTAAATCGTACAAGGTCTTCTGATATAGACTTTTAATTAAATACAGGTAAGATACTTAAATTGTATTAAGTGTTTAATATGAATAAAAAATGTGTATAGCCATAAGACATTTTGTAAAACATGGCAGAGTGGCATACATTTTCATTGATCCTAATAATAATACCTACCTAAATTTAAAACTAATACCGAGGTGCGCAAATGATCACTTAACGTCGCTTAACATCTAATAAATCAATATTGAGGTAATAGTCAATTAAACATCATTTAATGGCCCATTATTCATTTATTAAATATTATTGAACCATTAGATTAATCATTTTTTCTTACAACATAGCATAATAATATTTTTGGTGGTGTATTTATAAAATGTATTAGATAGGTAAGGTTAAGTTTATCTATTACATTTTATAATTTATATTAAATTTTCACATAGGTATAGATTACACCTTGGAAGATGAGGCTGCAGAACATGTCTATTGAGATTATTACTAATGACTTTAGTGAAGGTTTTCTTCCAAAAATGGCTATTGTTTCTGGAATCAACATAGGTAAATTAATAGGTTACTTTAATCAAAAATATTAAGTTTATGAAGTAAATTATTGTTTTTATAAAATTGAATAAAACTTTTTTTGGCTAGTCCTAGTGTCCTACAAATTCTTTACTCCCACAACGATTTTTTGAAGGTACATTAAAAGATAATAGATCTTCATTGAAAAATAGATTTGACACCTAGGAAACGTTTATTGTATAATGTGACCAAGGATAAGCAAAGAAATTTTGTGTTGAGTCAACGTTATGCCAGTGCTTAGAAATGCATTCTAAAAGCTGAAAAAAAATTATCTATAGTAATTCCAAGCAACTGAACAAACTAAATTCATTTATATTGAATTTTATTGACTCACAAATACGTAAGTATGCAATCACAAAAACCTCCAGGTAGGCGTTTCAGTGTAGATGACAAAGTAGTTGCATTGTCATTATATAAGTAGAGTGGTAAAGCTTACAAAATGTTTTCTAAAGTATTCTCTCATCTATAGCGCAAGTGCATCATCTTTTAATTTATTCATGCACTAACCATATTAATCGTATATTAAGTAAAGGTGAACAACTAATAACAGAAGATCATATAAAATTGTCTGCAAATACTTATTTTCAAAAATACTCAAAGAAAAGGATTGCATGGCAGAGATAAAATGTTAATAAATAATTATGTATAATAACTAATTATTGTAAGCATATAGGTAATATGTATAATTATTAATTTTAAGAGGTGTATGCTCTGATACTGTATTTACAAAAAACACGACTGATTGTAGTGGCCCCTTATTTCTTAATTATTAAGTTGATTAAAAAAATATTGATATATTAAAAAATTTTAAAAATTAACTACTTGGCCTAGATACATATTTTTACCATCAAAATTGTTTTTATAATCAAATTTACAAAATGGCAATTTGGAATTTTTGAATAATTTTTATTTTTAGGATAAAAAATAAAAATAATTTTTTTTAACATTATTATTACCATCATTATATAATTATTATTATTTATTATTATTATTCAATAATATATAAGCTAATAATATTACACTATACATAACATTGATCAGGCATCTTCCACCACATGCGTTGGTGGTGTAATGGTCAGCATAGTTGCCTTCCAAGCAGTTGATCCGGGTTCGATTCCCGGCCATCGCAGATATTTTTTGCAGTTCAAAAAACCTTTTGCGTTTAGTTAATTTTTTAGCTTTTATTATACTTGTCTCTAAGCCAAGGGTCACAGGCGATGAACAATTTTTTAACGGCCCCCTTTTAAAAGAACTTAATATTTTGAAAAAGAAAAATATTATTGTATTGACAATGACAATTTGACATGTATAATTTATAAAACAGTAACAACAATATGTTGGTATTTGAAATCAGACGCTAAAGGCTGGATATAAGCCGTACCAGTTTAGTAAATATGACAATTTTAATGATCTTTTCCTGTTTTTTCTTTACATATAATTTATGCAAATGACAAAATGAAAATCGGTAAAGTTTATACTTATAAGGTTGGAAAGACTTATTCGTACAATATCAACCCGTGCAAGTGATGCAAATGCACAATAATATTGTTCACTGTTGTTATTGCTTTACAAATAATACAATGTACAGTAATATGTTGGTAAAATAATTATTAATTTTCAAAATAATTACTTTATAAAAAAAAGGCCAGTTAAAAATTTGTTCGCCTCCTGTGACCCATGACTTAGAGTCCTTAGAGACTAGTATAATATGAACTAAATAACTGCGAAAAGTTTTAAATAGCAAAAAAAATTACTGCGATGGCCGGGAATCGAACCCGGATCAACTGCTTGGAAGGCAACTATGCTGACCATTACACCACCATCGCATGTCCAAAGGTCGCTGTTGGTCTAGTACTAATATTCGGTGGCACATAATTTTCGGGAAAATTGTCGTCAGGAATAATTAAATTCAGGAAAATATTTGTCATGAATGCTTTTATGACAGGAACAAATATTATCTAGAAAATATTTTAGAGGAAAATTATGCTTAGGAAAATAATATACAAGAATTCAAAAATCAGGAAACTAATTACGTAGGAAAATACTACAAAGGAAAATATTACAAGGGAAAATAAAAATCATTAAAATATTAAGTCTGTCCACCAAATTCAGACTTCCTTATCGTTTTCAGCATGCTTAACTAAATATGAACGTATTAAAAAAAAATAAAATTGAAAGAGGTGCTCTATCGTGTGCAATTTCGAGCAAATTTGAACTTAAAATGACTATAGAAATAAACTGTGCTTATGTATGGTTTAGATTTTTTGGTAACTGAATAAACTACTTACGCGGAATCTTTTTTTAAATTTTTATTCCTTAGATATAAAAGTTGAACATTTTATAAATTTTTTTTTTATTAAATACAAAAGAATTATTAAATTTTAAATTTGATAAATGTTGTCAAAATTCGATCTTTAAATGCTTAAAAAAAAATTGTGCCCTTGTATTTTAAATTTATTTCAGCTGATATTGTAACAATGTATCAAGAGTTTTGTATTAATTTTTACACTTTTTGGCCCAACGGATAAAACTTTATTGATATTTATAGAAAAAAAAACTAAAAAAATTGAAAACTGAAAATGTCCGTCAACAGCTCAAAAAGAGTCAAAATATTTTCAAAATTGTATGGTGTATAGAAAATTCTAATATAAACATTCAGTGAAATTTTCATGTATCTACAGTTATTCGTTTTTGAATTACAACAAAATAAGGAAATCGCTACATGAGAAATCGAGTGAATATCCAATGTTGTAAAAATTTGAATGTTCAACGCTCATAAAAATTTAATTTGACTGTATTATAGACATTTTTTTTTGATAAAGTTAGATAATCTTATAAGGAATCTTGTATTACATTTTAAAACCTTAGATTTAAAAAGAAAAATATTTACGAATTCTTAACTCAAAATAATTAGCTAATTTTCGTGATTTTTCCATATTTTGTCAATTTTTGAACTTTAAATAAATTATTATAATTATTATTAAGTAGGTACATAATATATTATTATATTTGTAAAGTGTCCAAGGGAGGGGTTGAACCCCCCCCCCCACCCGTGATACATAATATTACATAATGTCATAATGATTAATACACAGCGCCGGCGGGAGGTTTTGCGGGGCCCGGGGCAGATTATTTTGATGGACCCTAGCCTAATGTAATGTAAAAAAAAAAATTTTCGCAAGTCCTATTACTTATAGGTACTTCAGTACTTGTATGAAATTTTTTTCAGTTTTACATAACTTACCTATACATATTTTTTTTCATGTACCTACTCAATTAAACATTGTATAAAACGTTCACTTGTAAATATATATTTATTTCCTAAAACAGTTAAAACATAAAGCTACAAATATTATTTTGCTTATACACCTAATTTATTGGATACATTTTTCATATAAAAATAAAATATGTACAAGTTAAATGTTCATGTGAACTGCACTAAAGTACACTAAATACAAGTTTTACACAAAAATTAAAAAAAAACTCAAGATTTTAAAATTTCAAAATTGTTTTTTTCTAGCTTTGGCTGCAGCAAAAATTGCAATCAGCTCACTAAAATCTAATGAGTCGGTAATTTGTTGTTCAATCGATAGAGTAGCTAAGCTTGTTACACTGTGATAAAGTACTCCTTAAATAGTTTTTAATTATTTTCAATTTGGAAAAACTCCTTTCCGCACCAGCTGATGTTACAGGAATTGAGAGTATTATTCGGAGTGCTATCGAAATATTTGGAAAAGAACCACAACATTTTTTTAGTACTGAAAGAGCTTGAAAAGCTGTCGTTTCTTCAGAAATTATAGTACAAAAAATAAGTAATTCTTCATACAGTTCATAACAATTTATGTCTTTTAATTCACCATCAGTTAGAACGTTTTGTAGATCATGGCAACATTTTCTTAACTCTTCTTTTTCCATGAATTTTATTTTGCTAATCCGATATAAAAAAACCAAAGTTATTATTAAACGATTCAAGCTGTGAAAATCTCATATTCATAGAAACGATAGCTTGATCAACAATAGTTAAAAAATAATCTTGATAAAAAATAGTTTCCTCATTTTTAGATGGTTCATCTTGAGTTTCATACGAAAACGTTTTTTTTTTTTATTTCGTATACGGATTTTTTTAAAATCAGCAGAAACTCCTATAGCCTCTGCCAAATCTTTAGCAGTTGTTTTTGCAGATTTAAATCCAGTATTTCTATAGTCATTTAAAAATGAGAGTAGCCCATTTAACATACTAGCTGAAATATCTAAATCCATGTTCGGGCTCTGAAGACTTTTGCTTATTGTATTGACTTCAACTAACACGTCGGTTTTTTTTTAATACCTAATTTATTTTTACTCTCACTCGTTTATTATATGAAAAACCCACAAGCTGCAACTGCAGACGGCCAGCCGAGACTTGTATTTTTAAATTGAAAAACAAAATTGTGGTCTTACAAATTATCAAATACCATATATGCAGGCGCGGGGCCCCAAAATGGCGGGGCCCTGGGCAGATGCCCCTTCTGCCCTGCCCTTCCGCCGGCGCTGTTAATACATCTAATCATGTAGCATAAAATACAAATGTATCAAGGAATTGCCTATACAGTACTCCTACTTCACTGATATTTCCCGGTTTTGAAATTCCTGTGTATTATTTTCAGGTATAAATATTTTCCTGATTTTTAAATTCCTATAAATTATTTTCCCGTTTTTTATTTTTCTGTGTTTTAAATTCCTGCGAAATATTTTCCTGGTTATTATTTTCCAACAAATTATTTTTCCTATATTTTACTTTCCCGTTTTTGTCATTCCTCTAAATAACTTTTCTGGATTTTAGAGCCCCTCTAATATTCTAATAATACCTACATTTTAAGAGCATAATAATTTATTGTCATATATTTTAAGCGAATATAAAATGGTTTTAAAATTCAATTTTGTATTATACATTAAATACAGTTTAACAGACATTGAATTAAAATTAAAATACATTTTTACCATTACATCTATATTAACCGATGTGGTGTGCGCACACCTGTACACCTAGGCACAAGCCACCACTAAATAATACATATAAATAAAGATTTCTATGTATTACCTATTAAACACTTGTGATAAACACGTCGACAGTAAAATGTAGCAAGTTAGTATTAAGAATAATATAACAATATGGTTTATAAATAATATTTGTATTCCCAATCATATTAATATTATAATTTTTTATTGTAAAAAAAAAATTTACAAAACAAAATAAATTGTAAATCCATGGGTCCAACAAGTTACGTATTATTAAAAAGTAACTCGTTATGTAACTTTGTTAAACTAAGTACCTAACTTCACTTGTTAGCTTAACTTTAACTTTTAACTCGTTAATGTCCATACTTGTATTTTTACTTAGGTTTAGTGGATAAATGTAAATGTATGTACCTATTGAACTGATATATTTATAATTTAAGAATATTTTATATTTCAATGGTGTTATGAAAATATAGAAATTAGGATTACTTCATGTTTTCACATCCAAATAATATGTTGTTTCCATCTTACACACGCACGACATACCAAATTGATGTTCGCCAGTTTCAATAATGTGTAGTCAGTTTTGATACTAGAATGAATTGATAATGTTATCAAATAATGATAACATTATTTGTGTTCTCTAGTTGGTTTTTTACGGTATATTTATTTTCTAGTAAGTTATGTGTATGTAAATTATTAATATTTAAAAGTGCTCACAATTCACTGAAAATTAAAATATCTTAAAAAACTAACGAGAGAACACCAGTGCCGTGCTAACTCTCATTGGTGCCCCAGGGTAATAATATTTGGCGCCCCCTATAAACACACATATTTAAACCTTTGCCGCCCTTTAAAATGTTACAGATTATGTTCTTACTTTAAAGTTTGATAACAGGTCAATTCACTTTTATATTAAAAGCACGCTATTGAAACTGGTGAACAAAAATTTGACATGTCGTACTTGTTTAAGACGGAAATGGCATATTATATGTGTACGACGTCCTCTCAAATAACTCATAATACTGTATTCTTGAAATTTTGCCATTTTAAAATTATTACAGAGTTAGCAAGTAATTCACAAGAGTTTGCAAGACGATTTTAAAAATATTAATGTTGGTTCCTCGGCTAAGATGGGATTTCAAAGTTTAATACCCGGCCTTTAAATGTCGACCCAGAAATTCCAAACCTATTTTAAAAGAGTTCCAACAGATATCAAGAGCTTATCTTCCCCCGAGTGAGTTTTAATCCTGCGCGTCATTTGTACCTTCTAGATCCTTTCGCTATATAAGTGAATAACTATATATGAACATTGAAATATAAAAAGCAGCTCATTTGAAAAAAATTCTTTTTCATGTTGTTTACAATGTAAATGTTATAGGCACAAGTTCTGCGTTTATCGTTATTCAGAATAATGTTAATACCTATCAAATTTATTAATATTAAGTACCTACCTACCTAATATTAGTAATAACTAATAACTAATGCTGACAGGTAATTGGCCCGGTTACGGAATCTTATATAATCAATTATAATGCACCCGTATGTATGAAATAAATATTTCTACGAAACCAATATGGCTTTTGAATAAATGGATTTTAAATTATTTCGTTTAGCGTTATTTTTCGTTCAATGAAATTCTATAAATTACGTTATGCGTTATGTTTTGTTTAATGATATTATATAATATATTTTGTTAATCGTAGTGTTTTGTTTTGGAGTATTTAATTATTTTTTATTATCGCTTTCCGTTATAATTACGTTTACAAATTTCAATCTTTTTTGTCAAATATAACGTTTTCAAACCTTCTATTAAAAAGTATTTTGGATAAAACGTCCTAGAAGGTTATACAATTTAGAGTGGTTAGCAAGTGGACTAAGTAATCACAAAGTTAACTAGAAAATTATATTTTGTAATTTATATACTGAATTAAAACACATTTTTACTTAGGTATATATTATAAGTTATAATTATTTATAACTATCTATTTTATATAATTATCTATTTTTAACAATGAACAAAATGTTAAAAATGAAAGAACTGTATTTTTGAGTTTTTATTTTATTAGATTCTATCTATATAAGCATTAAGCTGATATTAAAAGGTGAAATTCATTTAGTATGGATATGGAAAAACTGAAAAGACATTGTCTTAATTCTTATAATTATTTATTATTATTTAATATGTACCTACTATACATATATTATCACTATTATATGAAGATTTATATTAAATACTTATATATTATTTTAGTATTTATATTTTATACTCATCTGAGTTCATTGGATGAATTCTAAGAATGGACACAAAATCAGAAAAGAAATATCACACACTCAAAATATTTAATTACATATTTACTATTTTTAAAACTATTTTATATAAATTACAATTTACAATTTTTGTGCTATTGTATATGCAATATAATATACTCAATGCCCAATTCTATTATTATTGATCGACTGATTTTCCATTCACCCGAGTGGCTAAGCGTATGTGAGGCACAATGGGGCAAAGCCACGAATCACGACGCAATCTAGTGGAGACGCTGGGCAACAAATGTGTACTTCAACAGTGACCTACTACAGTAGATAGCGCACCGCTTATTGTACAGTGTACAACGTTCACACTGGGATCCGCTTTCGATGACTGTTTGGAATTGTTTGGAATCAACGTTCATATTATTAGTATTGCAGTTGGTTGGTTAGTATTGAAATATTTGAGGCATATAAACCTGTGTTGTGTTTTTGCCTATTTTCAGTTCAAAATAGTTTGTTTGATAGCGGATTGCGTTGCGCTCAGCCCAGCGTCAGGGCCACTTGTTATTTTGAAAATGTACGCCACCGGCACAACTGTCCTACGAAAAAGAACTAAGTATTGCACTTTTCCTGAGAAAGAATTTAATAATCCAATTATTGTTTTCAGGATCGTTATATCGTAGACGTTATTAATAATAAAATATGTGTGTAGTGTAGTTTTTTTTAGATTTTCAGACTTAACTAACGCCAAACGAACAAAAACAAGTATGAATATATAGGTAACAAGCAATAGTAGTTGCCTACTCAATATTCCTTTTATATTGACCCCTAAAATCCATTCAGCGTCATCTGGAAACTTGTGAGATTGCACTATATTGTTGTGATTTGGTTATTGGCTTTAATTTTAGTAATACAATTATGCTCTGTTCTTTAACCAATAATATTTTATTAAAGTTCATAATACAATACATATTTTTTATTAGGAAAACTGATTGACTGGAACGCATTCAACAACCGTGTATTTTTGGAAAGCATATATAACCATCCTATACCATACCTATAACCATCGGAAGATAGCACAGCATATTCCGATCCGTGAACGAGTGTGGTATCTAAAATCATATTTCTTGGGACCTTTGTCGATCAACTTCCTTTTGCATTCTTATAATTAATTTACTGTCTCTTTTTTCGACTTTTTTTGGTATTTTTCATAACAGTTAAGTGACCATGAATTCGTGAAAAGGTAGGTATAATACAATTATTTTTCGATTTTCACTTTAAGATTACTTTAAGTTATATGAATTTAAAAAATAATGATGACTGTATTACCTATTTTATAGTTAACTAGTTTACCTGATTACTTAGTGTGGTAAATTAATGTTATTAAATGGCAAATTTAAGATTTTAAATAGTTAAGATAGGCGCCTATATGTTTTAATAGGTTCAAAATTGATTTCTCTCAATAAAAGTCCAGGAGCATCACTGACATGAAGTGATTTTATAAAATAAAATGTTCAGAAACGTAAAGCTTAAATTGTATTTATTTTGTCCACCGTTTTTTGGTTATCACTTATCAGCCGTAATAATATTTCACTTAACAACATAATTATTCTATCATACCGCTAAGTACAATACTACATCCAGTGGTCACTCGGAGAAAAAGTTCCACCCTTCACCCATAGGTTGAAACCTCTTTTACCATTACAGTGAGAGTGCACTTAAGTTAACTAACCAGAGAGGTTGGGGGGGCATTAAAATATTGAATTATGTTTCAATAAAGGTCAAATTATATCAGCATTGAAAATGATTAACGTAAAACAATAGAGTAAAATTTTAATGTATTGTTAAATCGTAATTGAAATTAATTTTCAACAGGAAAACAAAAAGTAACAGATAGTTTTCAAATGAATCAATGCGTTCTAGTAGGAGCACAAAAGTTGATAGAAGGGAGTGTGAGGGGGTGGGTTACAGATCCACCCACCAAAGATAATTTATATGATCTCAGAACAAAAGCAAAAAGTTGTACAAAAACTTAGAACAAAGTACCTATAGTTTATTTGAAAAATTTTCTATCAGCAAATGTTTGAAAAAGTCAATAATTCAATTGATTAGTAGATAGTCACTACTGATCAAGTTTATAAAAATGTAGACATTTTAGTAGTGAAATGATTAAAACAATTTAAGAGAGGCAAGGATTTTTCTCTAGCCTTTGTTCAATGCAAATAACACCTTGCAAATCAAAAAGTGTGCAATTTGCATGTTTTGAAAATATCATGCAATGATATATAGCATTATTATATTGTATTGCATATTGTATTTCTATTAAATAGTTGATGTCAATAATATAATATATGCATGAAGTACAATCAATTGTCGAGAAAAAAAATAATAATATAGAAAAAATAACATAAAAAAAAATGTCGACATACTAAAATTGTTTAATAGGTACCTACTTAATAATTATATACGTGTTTATATTTCATAACGATTAAATAGTCGGTACAAGTAGATAAATGGGGGCAACACAAAAATTATTTATAACTTAATATTAATTAAAATAAATTCGTTATTATCAATCTTATTTAACAATAATTAAATTATTAAAAGTACAATTGCTAATAATTATTATAAATTAAACTATAGTTGTACTTTTGTTCATAAAATAATATAGGAAATTATAGTTTAAAAAACTTGCCGTAATTTGTTTTATTTTAATAATCATACCAAGAGTATATGCAATATAGGTACCTACTTATCGTCGATTACATAAAATAAATGTCTATTTCATGTATTTTCGTTAAAATGTACAATCTACATATTATCCAATGAATGAAAATATTTATTTCACTAATTCACTTAGTGGATGTGTGATAACACGTCATATTAGGTATATATTTTATAGGTAATACTCAAGTGTGGCAATATAGCCCAATTTCCAATCACAATAACAAATATTGGTTTTCGACAGTTTTCTATTTGTCACATATTATAATATGTTCTCTATATATTAATTATTTAAAATATTGAACGATAAACTTATATTACGCAGGGGCGTACCTACTGAAGAGGATTTTATTGTGGGGGGAGGCATACTCTAAATATTGATCCGGGACAACTTGTTTTTGTCATCTTGTTGGAGTAATTTCATCATTAGGATTTAGGTTGTTAAAATGCTACTATCATATAAGTAAATAACAAATTAAATTTTTAATGCTTATTAAGGTCCCCACACACTGCTGCGGTGGCGATTACCGCTGGACGCGGTAACGGAAAAACGAAGCCGGTCACAATTTACCACCAAGACAAAAGAATTTTACCGCTACCGTTGCAGTGTGTGGTGTTTTAATGAAAATAAATACTCTTTAACATTAATGAGGTATAAAAAAAAGGTGGACAAGTGGGCACCGGACTGCTATACAATAAGTGTCCTAGTGGGTCACTTTCATGTAGGGATCGATTTTTAGAAGAATATTGGGCGATTGTATTAAAAATTAATTATAGCAATATCCTTTGATCACATTCTCAATCATAAAGTTTAAGGCTTAGACACACTTTTACGCTTTATACACAAAGTTAAGTACCTATCTATTAGAGAAGAACAACACAATTTTCCCATGGAAAAATAATAAAATAATATTATCATGCATACATGCTGCATGTAGACATGTAGTAATATAAATAATGATGTACTTATTATATACTTAATCAAATAGTGGTCGTACACCAGGTATTTGTAACTTTTAGCTCACTGGTTGGAAAAGGTTGGTGACCCCTACTGTAATGGATGTGTTAAAATAAAATGATTTTGATAATTTTTTTTTCAACTTTTGAAATTCAAATGCTTATAAAAACATTGCACATGTGTATTTCCGATATTTTTTAATTGGTATATGAAAAATGTATGTGGAACTTCATAATAAATTTTCAAACTTTTTGACACAGCAATAGAATTTCTACTGTCATTTATAGAGAAAGAAAAAACATTTAAAATTGGTTTATAATTCTGCAATGAAGGTGTATATTGTGACTAGGTTTCATTTTTGCTGTTGCTAGACATCCCCTGATAATCAAACTCATTAATTGCATAATCACATGCAAACAGCTAGAAAACACAAATTATATTGAGTAATCCTCTGCTTAGTATGATCAAAAATATTATAATATCATCATTCATCACAATATTATTTTTTTCGTCTAAAAAAAGGTATAGTATTTTTTCATGTTTTTTCCATTTTCTAACAAAAGAAGAACATGACTAAAAAAGACTAAATGAGCTGGGGCCGATGAGTATACAAATTGTAATAAATATAATTTTTGTAGGAAATGCCCATTTCAGAAAATAGGGAACAAAAGTTGATTAGCTTTGGTGATTTTTTTTTCGAGAACACCTTAAGTTTGATTTTTTATCATACTTTGATTAAAATTTCAACAATCAACAATTATTTAATTACGACTCTGGAACATTTATGTATTATAACGTATAATATACATGACTTCATAAAATATTAATACGGGTAAGGTAGTTTTGCACTTATTTTGAGAAAATTGGTTTGTAGTTCAAAAATTTCAATAATAATTGAATTGTACCTATTCAGGTTAACAGGTAATGTTTGAATGAACGAAACACATTTGGGAGAATGAGTATGAATTTATGTGTATAGATATTATTAATATAATATATTGTAAGTGATGAACATTGTCAAAACTCATAAATCATAATATTAAAAAATCAAATAATAAATTAATATCACAATATACAATTTACGTAGATAGGTACATACCTCCTAATTAATAATTATTTATGAACTCTAACTTTAAAATAATATTAGTACCTAGTTATAGTAACATTGTAATAGATACATAATATGGTAATGTATACAATATGTATAATATAGCAAAGACTAGTAAAATATAATCACATACGCATCAAAGACCATATCTCTTACGCAGATAAAAGTAATTTAACGACCACTCTGCCACGACCGTTTGAACTCTATTCGTTCCGATTATTACATAAAACATATCTAAGAAACATCAGTATTATATGTAAATGTTTAATATATTTATTATAATAATTGGGCACATATATCGCTTACAATTTAAATTAATGTTCTTTTTCAAAATTAATGTTTATAACTGGATAAACGAAAACAATAATAACCGTAGTCCGTTTTCCGTGTTTGACATAGATATTGAAACCTGTACCTACTGTAATACATAAATAGGGATTGTATATTTTCATTTCTTATTAATTAGATTTAAGTTTTTTTATTATTATGACACAATATTTATTACAATTTAAAATGCCACAACTGGAATAATTGCAAAAAATCAATAAAAAAAAAAGCGGAAAGAAGAAAATTAAAGAAAATATGAATTAGGTATTTTGAATCAGTATGGCATAATAGGAATTTATATTGTATACAAGTTTGGTTTTTATCTCATATAGGAAACGAATACATACCTAGCTGTAAAGTCCTGGCCCTAATAATGGCTATAATAATAACTTTTTTCAAATTACAATAAAAACTGATGAGCGTCGTCGTCATTAACAATACCTATTAATGGGCGATGCCATATCGTAGGTATAACCGATGTAACACCCAGTATAGTCATTTATAATTATTATACCTGGGGACCTCATATCAAAACTAAAAAACTCGCCCTAAACGAACGACTACGCTCAGTTAAACCACTAATATCTAACAAGCACACTAAACTAAACACCAAACTTCTTATATATAAATCATTAATCAAGCCCATGTGGACTTATGGCCTACAACTATGGGGCAGTGCAAAAATAACTAATGTAAATAAAATCCAAACCGTTCAAAATAAAATTTTAAGATTAATCACTAATGCCCCACCATATGTCTCCAACTACTCTCTGCACACAGATCTAAACATAAAAACAGTTCACGCTGAAGCAATAACATATTACAAAAGATTCCATAACAGACTTCCATACCATCCTAATCCCCTTATATCCAATTTAGCTTCTCGCACAATTCCAGGTAACCCCACTCGACGACTAAAAAGAAATTGGTGTCGTGATTTACTAAATGAATAATCCAAATAATTTTAAAAAATATATATATATATATATATATATATAAATAAACATTATAGGTAGTGCCTTCACTGGTTGGCTTCTTCCCTCACGTTTTCATGTACAAAATATTTTATCACATATTCTTATTGTGCCTAAGGGTACAGATTGTATATATCTTGTTAAAAATAAAAAAATAAAAAAAAAAAAAATTATAAAATATAAAATCAGAAGCCCGTGCAATCACTGTTTGCAAGATTTGAGAAACTGGACGACATATTAATAATGATGGATCATAATAATATCATCACAATGATATTATTTCGGACTTGAGTTTCATCAAGGATTAGTGGTCAACAGTGTTAGGTAACAGCATTACTACAAAAGAAAACCACCTCATTAGTCAATATGCTGTATAGTAGGCAAGTGTTGAGTGTAACTCGTCAATGAGTAAGTCACTGTAATGAAATAATGAATATTGTGTTAAAATTGAATTCAATAAAAATCATTGTATACAATGAAAAATGGAGACAGACCGTCGGCCTGTATTTCTAAGGGTAATTTATTATAATATAATATAATTATATTATTATAATAGCACTATATTTTTCTATTAGTTATGCGACGGTGTAATGAACTATTTTTTGCTAAAAAAAATTGCATGTAATAATATGAAGTATTAATAGAATATTATTGTCATATAATATTACAAGGCGTGTGTCAGTAGCACACAACTGTGTATATAAATAAGGTCTATGTATAGAATATAGTTTAAAAGTATTCTAAATATATTTTTAAATCTATTGTGTAAAGTAAATAACAATATACGATGTTTTGAACAGTTTCAAGTCTCTGTGATTATAGAATTTTTGAATTACGATAAAATAACTAAAATCGTTTTGTTTTCGTTTAAATATCCGATTTAGTCAACATTTTAACTTGAAATCCCTGTTTTAACAATAATAATTTGTAAATTTGTGTTTTTTTTTAAAGATTTTCTGGTTTCAGCCTGGAAAATTTATAAGAAATATTTTACAACATTTTCAACATTTTTTCTTCACAACAAAAAATAAAACTAAAAATATCCAAAATATAAAATGTTTATACTTAAATATTACAATTTACAAATTATAATAGAATCAATATTTTGAAAATTATTTATACGTATCTTGTCTCATAAATTCTAATATAATTGTTTTATCAAACATTCAAGTCTACTGCTTTCATTTTACTTTTTAGAATTAAAACAAAAGACAAATTTGATTTTGTTCAAAAACCGCTTTTGCGTGAAATCATTGTTTTTCACAAATGTTTTTTTCAATTATTTTGATTACCACAGGACATTTTTAGATACTTTTGATTCCCAAAAGATCCAACTAGATCCAGTTTTCAATCTAAAACACGCTATGAGTTGAAGGTCGAAGTATTTTTTCTATTCCAAAAGGTTACGACAGAAATAGAAAAAACAACAAGACTACAGATTATCGTAAGACCAATACAATACGTTTGAAATCAGTACTCGTAGAACAAATTATCTTTGCAATGACCCTATTTAAAGAACTATGATTAAAATTAACTTAGACCAAAGACTTTTGGAATTTTAGTCAAAAGTGATGAGTAAAATAAATTTTAAACACGGACCACACAACGTTTTGTTCTTACTTAATAATAATAATATGTATATTAATTATATTTTTATTTTGATGTTCTATCAGTAGGTACTTAAGCTATATAATACTTATAATGTTTTTTATATATACTAATTTGTTATCTAATACCTACCAATATTTATGTATTTGTCTCTGTTAATTGCCGTTATGCGTTGAAATATATAAATAAATAAATACAATATTCTTGCCACTCATAGAATAAAAAAATAATATCAATATCGATGGTAAGAATAGAATGTCTAATTAATTATTATCAAGTTTCTCGGCGGTCCTAATCTGGGTTCAGTTTTTTTCTTACCAAATATCGACCCGCACGTGTTGATTAGATAGTGCGTACAACATTGTACAAATAACAACTTCACGAAGTTATCATGGGGTTAAGGTACTCTCCGGATTCCCCTCGTTGGTCTCTCTTCGCCATTACACATTTCCACGGCACAGTTCTCCGAAATGTGGGGTGATGCCGACAATGTATAATAATACTTTTGTCGTATTCGAGTACACGCGCTCTTGTGCCCACACGTGTCGGTAAAAATAGTATACAGTGCGATTCACGTCAATCGTCAGCTGCTATCCATAGAACCATTTAATATATTACAAAGCACGTGCGTTGCACTCAGTGACGTTGTTCACACGTCATATCGTTCCGCTCGTTCTCCTACACCCATCCTCATATAGATGTAGCAGGTAACAATATTTTGTAGCCAACGTATAAAACTGAAACAATTTAGTGTGCATATAAAAATATATGAAAAATATAATCTCCATTATATTAGAAAAAAAAATAAAGGAAATCATTTTTTTTTGTTTTCCATATTATTAAATTGGAACCCTAGTTTCTGGCGTTTTTTTTTTTACTTCAACATAAAAATTTACTGTTAATACAATAAACCAAAAATGTCCTAGCTTTGAAAACTATGGATGCTATTGCCAGGGGAAACTGCTATCTTTGTCCATTACACGGCTCGATTTTATAACTCAAGTTTTCCCGAATCTCGATACGTGTGTTACGGATTTATGTGACGTGGATACTACGTAAATAGCCTACATTTATTATTCGAGTCACGGGACTAATATAATATTATTATATTTTCGTCGTTTTATGTTTTTCCGCGTTTGCATATTATGTCTCCGAATAGAGGACCCCTCCTGAGGGGTTATTGTCCTTTTGAAATATTCGTAAAAGAAAATCGTCAGAATAATGTCATAATGTTGTTTACGAAAGAGGACTGAGTTTGTTTTCCTTATACATTTATACTTACACGCTTTTGTCGAGGGACCTGGTGAGACCTGGCGCGAGAGCAAACAGAGGGTTCCAATAATTATACGCTTTTGAGTAGAAAAGGCTCAAGATATTATTTAACGATCACAACTAATGTAAACGCTTGAAGTAAGGTATGAAATAGGGGTTATGAGGTAAATACGAATATACGTAGGGTTATATGGTTGAACGATATAATACAGTAGGTACAATGTTTGTACACGATGATGGTCTGCACGCGTTGAATTTGGTTACATTTCGAAGTGTGTAACATCTGTATAGTAGGTATATTGTGTAAGTGCGTATATCACAATCATGGCGTCTAAAATAAGCAAAAACGGTGAAATAAAAAATAGCAAAATATACAAAAAAACAGAAAAACTGATACAGCAAAATCAATAATTGTATCGTTGATCAATTTCTTTTATAGTATTTCTTATATAGTCAAATTGGCTCCCGTTTTACGAATACCCGTCAATTCCAAACGGTTCCCGTTTTTGACTACAAAAAGTCCTTCGCACTTTATGCAGACTTAGGAGTGATCCAAAACAGGTGTGGTTAAAAATGTGTCAGTGTTTTTTAATTTTTTATGAAAGTAAATATATCGATTATTTAAAGTTTGATTGAAAAAATATCGTAGGTAATGTATATATTAAATTCATGTTTTTGTTGAAACATTTCAAATCGTATGAGTTCAGGCTAAGTCAAGTCAAGTCCACCACACAGTATCAATTTTAGAATTTAGAATTTTTGTTGTTGAATACTAGATCTATTTGGGAATATTAATAACGAATTTGTAGGGACGGGAGCAGTTCGGGATTCAAAAAACAATGGACGGGAATCATTTTAGTTGCACCGATTATTTAAATTTTTTTGTGATTAAAATTTTTTGTGATATATTAATGATGTTTGTATAAGTATATGGTAAGCTATAATAATTTTACAAGTATGTAAAGGAATGCACAATTTAAAAAAAATATACTAAATATATTATTATTTGAATTGACATTGTAAATTAATTATATGAGCTTTATCTTTAAGACAGCGGTCCTTGCTAGGATTTTGAAAACACTAAATATTAACTTTGAAATGACATAACCGGATTTTTTATTACCTGCCATTATTAGGCCAAGCTTACTCCACTCTACTTTTTTTTAAATAGTTTTGAGTTTTGAATATTTTGGTCTTCTCTTTTATGTCTGGATTTCATAACAGAGGATTAAATTACACTGTGTCTACAGCTCTGAGTGGTCGAGTATAAAAATGATAAGAAAATCTAATTTTATTTTGCATATATATATTCACTTAAGATTATTATTATAGTTTTTTTTTAATTTAAATAAATGTTTAATTTTCATTATTATTACAACGCATAATCTAATTGGTAGATTTTTTTATCGGAGAGAGCTGGCGTTGATAACTATTTGCCCTTAGGCTGCTAACTTACTATTATAATTACCTACATAGTACTGATATTATATTTATAATATAATATAATCGATGACGGATAATATTGTGTTTATAATATTTAGGTATACAAATATTTGGGTATTTCAATTTTACATTCACGTGTATATCGTAGGTATATCTGAATATTGCAGCGTAATGTACAAGTATGAAATATTTTACGTATTTTCAAATAGTATACAACCTATAATATACTATATTATAATACTCGTATATATTACATAATATATTCCAGTGGTGCAACCAGAATTTCAAGGGGGGAGGGGTCCATACTTGTTAGAACGTTAAGAAACGTTTTTCATACACACTATTTTGGGTAGTATACTTACCCATTAAAGGTATGGCAAAAGAGGGAGAGACGGTTCTATACCCTACCCTGGTCGTGCCACTGCAATATACAAACGGGCCTTACTAAGAAATTAAATCAACTTTTGTTCTCCACAAAGGAACATTAATTTTATATTTATATTTTATTTTATGACGTACCCCGTTATAAATCTTTAACACTACTATATAGCTTACCAAAAAAACATTTGTGCAATCGAATTCATGCTTTATTTACTGGGCTATGTGATGCATAAATTAAAGTATATATTATTATCAATTAAATAAAATTATTTTGAATCGTTATTGGCTTGGCCCACTCTGTCTATGAGTATTTTAAGTTGTTCGATATCCTCGGACTTTCACCATTCTGCGGTTCCATCCATTCCACATAATACCTACCATTATAATAATTTAAAAATAAATTAAAACACCTGACAAAAAATGAATCCGGGTTGTAGTTTGGTGACCTAATCGATTCATTGTTTCAGAAGAACAGAATAAATACTTCATGACAACATAATAAAATAATATTGGATTTCATCTCCCAGATTTGAAAGTCATGCCGGTCACAATATGTATATGTGATTAATGTACTTTCAAAAACGTTCAGAACAGTTTAGCTATGACTATACAGTATGCTCAGTGGTCGGCTCAAACATTTGGCCCTCGAACCACATCAGTGTAGCCCTCAAGAAACATTTATTCCTTCAAACATTTTAAAAATACAAATAAATAATTATTAAACGAAAAATAAATAAGTGCATCCTTGTAATATAGGTATCTAGTATTAAACACAGATAAATTATAATAATAATTATAATAAATAGAAGAAATAATAAATGTTGTCTTCATTTAATTTCTTCATTTTAGATTTAGTATTAAGTTGAGTAAAAAAAAGGTGTTCTGCCCGTGAACCTTTGATGCAAATATATGGCCCGTTGGTAATGAGTTCTTAGACCACTTCTTTATGCGGTTTACAACTGAATATTTCAGTTCAATATTCTCAGGTTGAAATTATACCATTATGAGGTGAAAGTAAGTATAGCCGTTAGGTATTACATGTAGATTAGGTACACCTACCGATTATACACATTTTTAGAAAATTTCTAAAATGTCTAGTTTATCCTTTCAGTACGTACACGTACAATGTTACTTGCTCTTTTTTGATGCGGGTTCTAGTGTAACGTTACGCCAACAACGGCCGTTTCGGGAAAACGATTTTTGCGGTAAGGGGTTTAAGTGGTGACATTTTGTGGTTACGTGAATGGTAACGAATTTGTTACCAAAGTGTAGTATTAATTTCAAAGAAAAAACTTTAGGTTATAATCCCTTAATTTTTTCTAAAGATTTGAGTAGAATATTTTTTTTATAAACAATTATTCTACCAAAAAGTTTCTAGAATTAATAAATCGTCAAAGTGACGTAGATATGTTTAAATTTACAAATTATCTAATAATCTAATTGTTCTCTTATTTGTTGTGTAATTTACTCTAACCTTATTCATTGATACTGGCGATATAGGATAAAAAAAATCATAAAACGTAATGAAAATTATAAAAATTTACAAATTAAAAATCTATTTATATACATTGTTTTAGTTAATGACCATAATAGTTTAGTTATTATTTACGTCTAATATGTGTATTGTGTATAAATAAAATTTTAACAGTGTAGCGGATATCTCAAATCTCGATTATGGAATATAAAATAAACGTGGTTCAAATTTCGTAAAAACAGATTATTCTTGAACTCCAATATACTTTGACTCGGCTTACATTTTTTTTAACACTTATTCTCAATTACCGTTATTTTTTTTAGTAACTTGTATTTAAAAAAACACTGATATGGTTGTTTCATATATATTGTTTTATGTAAATTTCACAATCAGAGATTCAATTTTTTAATAATGTTCGTTGTTTATTTGTGAACATGTTATCGCAATGAAAACGATCGATATAACGATCTTGTAAGTAGTGGTGATGGGATCAAAGATCAGTCATTAACGATCTATTATAATATTATATACCTACATATTGTATACTATAATACACTACAGAGACTATAATATAGGGTATAGTTATTATAGTTGTACACGTGTTACTAGTATAACATATACAAATTCATATTTTATCACTGTGTGCCTATGGCATTTGTATGCATTATATATCATAATAATATTATGCTGTATTGTAGTACAATACAATTAATTCGTTGTTCTAAACCAAACGATAAGTACTTATAAAACCGGTTGAAAAAAAATAACCACTAGCTTATGACCTCCACCTCCTCTCATTTTAAATGCTCTTGTAGAGTATGTGTGTGTGTGTGTGTGTGTGTGTGTATACTAGCTGCCTGCCTGATGTTGCCAGTCCCAAAATTTGTCTTTTTATAAACAAAAAATACTGTGGGTCAAGCTCTGGTTAGTTTCCCGGCGTGCGTCTCGATCTTCAGACAGTTGCAGTGCATATATCTTTGGTTGATCTACCAATGTTTCATTTTTTAGGTGCCATTTCAAATAATTTCGTGTACCTAATTAATGTTTGATGGAATATGAGACGTCCAAAGTGTACAATACATTAGTTAAACTAACAATATTATTACACACACACATATAATATTATATATATGTATACCTCTGAGAATTATGTCTAAATATTTTAAAATCAAGTGGAAGTTGGATATAGTAATATTATTATGTAGATAGTGAACCGGTCGAGTAAAACAATATAACTATATAAGTATTATATCAGCACCTATATAGGCGTATGACGTCACCAAAGCCACGAGTCGTTTCTATAACTCGTTGAGCTAGTTCATTAACTATAATGGTCACGGGTCCGGTTATCATGTATTATCTGTTATTGTTACCGAGCCACCTATTAGGGTTTAGATCATATACTTTGGTTGGAGCCACAGCGTATGATTTTGTTGCCGATATAGTGACGAGTCACTAAATTAGGTGATCGATGTTCGCAAGAGCAATGCAACTCCTCGCATAGTTATCCATAGGAACAATAGGTATCTGGGAATAAATATGCGAGAAGTCGCGTTGTGCATGCGCATATCGAATACCTAATTGGCAACTTGTCACTGATATCGGCAACGTTTTTTTGTATTGATGTAATACTCTGTGGCTCCATCCATGGTATATGATCTAAGCTAGCCACACAAGTACACAACACGTCGCTAGTAATTATATTGTAATAATATATTAGGTATGATACCTATATGCATAGTTGTACGAAATTGAGTGTCGGTTGATTTGGTCAGAGTGCAGTGCTAGCTATGAGGCCAAACAATAAATGTTGAATACCGATGATAAATTAAGTTTTATGAATTTACCATGACTTCATCACATTAACTTGTAAGTATGTATAAATATATATAATACGATTCAAAATATATTTATATTTATATATGCTGAGGTAGGAAACGGTTAAAATGAGGAGAAGAGGAACGCGACATCCGAGAATATTGATTGCATAATATAATATAATCAAAACAGTCAGTTATAATAATTAATAATCATGTTATATTAACAACGAAAACACGAAAACATAAAAAAAAAATACAAAATCTACACATAATAATATTAATATTATGTCGTTTGTTACAATTTACAACTTATAAACAATAAATAATGAGTTTTCGTTTTAACATCTTTACGTTTTCATATTATGCTATTTAATAAAATATTATCATGAAATTACTATGTTCGGTGAAAATATAAAATAAAAATGTAAGTAGGTCGGTAATATACGAGATTGATTAATTTTAGGCCAGAGAATTTAAAACTGCTACAGGCATTGTAATTGGATAGAATCAAATTTGATTTAAATGAAATTGCCCTCATGTAAAATCATCACCGCCGTCGTAACCTAAAATATAATACTATAACACGCTGTAATAAAGTCGGGAAACGGGATTAAAATATAGAAATCTTTAAAAATACTTATACGATATTTAGATGTCTTAACTTGGGGACCGTCGTCATATGGACGAAAATCGTTTTTAAATAATATTAAGTTCTAAGCAGTGTACAGCCCGATCACCATATTATGACATTATAGCCTCCGTAGACAAATAATAGTTAACATAAATTATTCCAAAGAGGACTTTTATAATAGATACTCCTGAATATGTACTGTAAATATACATTAGTACCTATGGAAAATGGCTATTATATCGTTCGATAGTGGTTTAAAAAAGTAAAACACAAGTTACACAATCACAAATATTAATCAATTAATTTAGGTATTATTTAGATATTGAAATATCTACTTCAAAATAGCGCACAAACAAAAGAGTTATTTGAAAAAAAAAGACATTTGTTGGTATTTTACAATATTTAATAATAATAATGTTGTATAATACGCTGGTGAAAAGTATAGAGTGCCGCTGTTGCACAACCGGTCAAATATTTAAATTAATCCATTCGCGTCATTAAATCGCAACGGTGTCAAAATCACGTTAGAAGAATCAAGCAGTATAATAGAACCGGTCTGTGTCATCGTCAATTTAGGTGTAATTTTGTTACCTACATAATATTTTTTGATTTTTATTAGTTATAAAAAATTCGTTGAAATTTTCTATTTCCAAACCCGTCGAAAGCGTTGGCGAACAACTCCGTACACTCGAATCATAATTTTGTTAACTGTCGTATCTTATTATGTGTATCCCAATTAACTTGCAGAATGGAGACGATACTGAGCCTCAAAATATGTGAACGCTACCCATCGAACTTTGGAATTGGGAAAATATAATTTATTTAATATGCGAATTTTCCGTAGATCGTAAAGATTTAAACCGTATCCTAACCTAACCTATAGGATAGTAAGATGCGTACGGTTATTAATACATAGAACAAATATAATATATAATACCTATAATATGATATTATATTATATCATATAACATATCTATATGTTCTGTATATTCGAGTATAATTGTACAGAGTGATTCAAAAGTCCTCGTCCGACTACGGCTCAGCATATACAATTCCTGTGTAGACGTCATCTTTATACCATTATTGTTAAGATTAGACAGTCGAGGTTATTTCGTTAACTTTTTATTTTATTTTTGTAGCCGATTAACAGCATCTTATGAGCGTTTGTAATGTTGGTAAACTGTCGTCGGTTAGTGCCGAGATAAGCGTATGAGAAAAACACCTTATCATAATATATTATGTGTACTTAATCTATAACCAGTGAGATCATAATATTGAATACTAAACACTTTATTGAAACTCGATTATTTACTATATAAGTACCAATTATTCATCCTAGCATAATTATTATTAAAATAAATATTCATTTTTGAAATCGGACGAAGACTTCTGTATGCTTCAGCTGTTAAATCTGCCTGGATATAATATTTCGGACGGAACGTGCAACGGCATAGATACTTGGGGCCATATTATATTTCGTGGGGGGAGGGCGAGAGTGAATATCAAAAAAAAAAAAATTAAGAATAACAATAATACGTCCCTATACAATCTCATATATCACGCTGCCACCCCTACCCAGCACGTGCGACATAACATAATATGATTCCACCAAAACTACCCTCAATCTCCGCCCCCGCCCCTGTCCTTTATATGGACACCCGCTTCATGGACAGCAGGGGCTGTTCGGTCGGCGGACTGTTGTAGACCACGGCCGCCGCTGCCGCTGCGTTTGCCGCCGCCCTCTCCGCCGGCCGTATGTCCCGGTTGTAGTCGTACTGCACCGGTCCCACGCACGTGCACGAGCAAACGGACACCTGGTCGACGTCGTCACCCGCGTCCCGGCCGACCGTGTGTCCGGCCAACAGTTTTCCGTTGACGGACGTCACCGCTTCGCCGTCAACGGTGATGACGTGCTGTGACACGCCTTGCAGCTCGTTGTCCTCGCGCCTCACCTCCTCTGCGTTCCTGTAAATGGAGAAAAAAAAACCGATCCGTTATTGACGCACGTCATATTATAATTATCATAGTGATAAAAGTTATAATTATTATGTCATGCCTCTGCGTAATGTCAAATTACAGCGAGTTCGACGAACTAAATATACCAATATAAAATAATAATTATATTATTAGAAATTATATAAAAAGTATTGTGCATTTTATTTTTAAATATTTCAAATTACATATATTAAATTTCAAAATGTGAAGGAGGGTTCGAACAGCCGGGACGAAGATTACAATAAATGGGGCTCGGCAAGATATGGAAAATGGAAAAAGCCTCCCTAGTATATAGCATGATAATAATAATAATAATATAAAAATAATACATAGGTTATTTAATTTTATTAATTTTTTTACGATAAATATAGCAATAATAACATATCTCGGTTTAGTAAAATAATTCTCTGTCACTTTCTTTATTTTGTGGCGTCATGCTCATTCATGTATAATGTATATATTACGTAGGTGCCACAACACTGGAACATAAACTTATAACCGGATAGAAGAACTGAATAAACAACTACAAGTGGCAAGATAATTTTTCTGATGGGATGAAGCATCAATGATCCCCTTGCTTGATATTATTATTGATAAGATCTTAGGTGACATATTCAAGTCTTACACAAAATATTTTATATTTGGAGGGGACAGACGTACGATGACCCGATATATTGTCCAGTTGTAGACCCAGAACTGGAATTAAAATACAAACCAAAAATAATGACATCAAACATATTATATTGAGTGTATTTAATTTAATTTATTTTTGATATTATAGGTAGTTGCGTAATCGACATATTATTTTATATTACATTTGAATTTCTTACTGTAACGCGATTATAACGTAATAACGTATCATCGACACTTGAGCGAAGCGATGGTTCATATTTTCATGTTCGAAGTCAATGAGGTGAGGGGTCAGGGACAGAGCCCCTAGTATAATAGTATACCTTATAATAAACCTAACAACTATAGGTATAATATATTTATATATACAAGAATAGGTATATAATAGATAAAACCATAGCACGCTAATCAACAATTTTACTCGACAAGGAAAATCTATGAATCATAAATATATTTTTATTAATAAGTAGCCATAATAACGAAAACTGGTCAGAAACAAAAATACTATCCCTCCCAAAAACATATTTATGTTAATATAGGGATCCTTTTTCGTTTCTCGAAATTCTAACATGGGAACAATTTCATATTTGTTTACCTATAATAGTGACCAACCCTATTTAGTTTCTCGTATTAATAATATATACCTACCTGTAATTATATATTCACTCAATAGACAATTGTCAATACTCAATACTCATAATATGTATATAATTTCATTTTAACGGTGTCTACATACCTAATATCAATAATTTATTGTCTTAGAAGTTGAAAGATATAGTAGTAACATAATTACTGGTAGGTAGGTACATCGATTATTGATACAATAATTATTTTTATAACTATATTATAGTATTTTCGGAATGCTCTTTAAACATAAACTCTTTTTTAAACTTTTATATATCACCACATCATTAAATATTATATCATGGGTACCTATATATTATATAACTATATACTACCTATGTCCTATATAAATTATTTAAATATGTTATTATGATTATTATTTATTATTATTATAGTATTATATTATGTAGTGTGCTATGGTGGACTTAATAATTGTGAAGAATAGATTTTTTTTCAAATGCCTTTTTTTCCACAACCAAACAATGTTTTACATATTCAAAAATTCTTATATTTTTATTAACCTAACCCAACCTAATCTACCTAATCGAAGTTTTCAAAATTATCTCGTTTAGTCATACTATGCTATATTTTAATTTTTAACCTTATTTGAAATTCTATACATTTTTAAGGACATGCCGATCTTTATTTCTACATTATTAAAATATTTTTCCCCTACAAAGTAAAAATATATAAAAAAAATCGTATAATATCGGATAAAAAAAAAATTCTGGGATAATAACATTGTATATATAATATAATATAGGTTTATAATATAATATTAATTTTGAGATTGGGCGAGGTAACTTCGACTACGGTTCTAAATATTTATTAATACATCAGCCTGCGCTGATCATCATATTATATTCAGAGAGAGTAAAGTTTTTGTTTACATATACTAAGTGTATAACATTGGAATAAAAATCTTTCGTTATTATTTTACAATTTTTAACCACTCGGGTATCTCGATAAATAACGAAAAGTGTATGTTATTAAAATGTTTAATTTATTTAACAAAATGTATATGCTTTAGAAGCCTGCCGTTCATCACTTTAGAACCCTATAGATTAATAATATTAATTTAATTTTAATATACAAACAACATAACTGGTACGTATATTTACATCCGCAATACCGGTTGAACCAATATCCATCAGATAAAAAATAACTCTCGAATGAAAATTTAATTTAAAAATGTTCAAAGGGAAGTGCTATTCTTTATGTATTCTGCATTAATTTTATTTTGTTTTTTTACATTATATACCAGATACTTAACCGAATGGTGTTCTACCACACCCATGCGAATATTTCGCTCCCTATAGCCGAATGTGCATTATCCGACCACTGCAGAGAGGACGATATCCCCAAAACCATTGGGACCCTCGCCGGGTTAACAATATTTGTCTCAATACGAGTCTCTTAAATGCCTTAGCAATCATTATAATATAATATATAAAGTTCGTTATACTAATGAAATATTCCATCGACCAAGACACATTCGCATTCATCCGACCGTTGAAAGAAGAATATAATGTCTATTATGTATATAAGAAATATACATTATCTCACTATACTCACTACTGCAGGCTGTAGCCCACATAATAACAAAGTTTTTAAAAAAAAAATACCCCTACAAAAGTTTAATCTGTACGATCCCCAAGCTTTGGGTCGTATGCGCAAAGCAACCACATTCTCTAAGCGAACAGATAATAGTTATTACTTATTACTCTTCGTTACACACACGCATAAAAATATATTATATTATGCACTTATCTGGTTTTTAATTTTTCTCAATGACTTTCATAATATTAAAATGTGTGATCAGTTACAATCGTTAGTGGGAAAATGATAACTCTTGCAACCAGGAGACATTGTCATATTTGTATTATAGGAATGGGTATAGGTACATATTATAGGCAATTCACAGGTACCGGATAACTCAAGTTGCCCCTAAAATCATTATTATTACTTTTTTTACTCAAGAAACTTCCCGTGTCATTAGGAGAAAGTTTGAGTATTGTGAAACATCCACTAAATTGACGTAAAAGTATATTGGATACCTATATGTTATGAAATGTTATAAATTACGATAATAATCATAATACTAGTTAGAACGTTTGTCAATGGAATGATAAATATAATAATGAAGAGGAGCATAATAAAGTAATAATTTTTTGTTACACCTGCACAGGAAGTTTAATTTTTATTGTCGGTCGAAAATGACTCTTTTACATACAGCATACAGTACTTAATTAATGCTTAAAAAAGTCATTATTATTAACCTGATTTGAGATCAATATAAACACTTCATGCGTATCGGTACAATTTATCTAATTACTCTAATATATCATAATCTAGGTATTATCTATTGCCTATAATAGTCACTATAGTAGGTATGTGGGATACTACTGTGCTATGAAACAATTTGTCAAATTTAGATACCGAATGGGTACAAAATGAACTGTCCAATATGGGTTACCGCTACTTAGGTACTAAGTGGCTCGTGTGGGAAGATAATGTCAGATACTTGTGACTGCAGAAATAGCTCACTTAGTACCACACAATAATAAACTATATACCATAGTAGGGCCCTATGTATTTTTTTTTTATTAAAATATAAAAATAACATAGGATTACTCGAATTATGTAGTATAGGTCCATCGCGATAAAAAAAACAATGTCGTATGCGAGACATGTACCATATTACACTAATATTGTTCATGGTGTATATTATTGTACATGATTTACAAACCCTTCACGATGAAAACTTACAGGCTAGTGATTTTTCAAGCGATTTCCCTTCCCCGGCAACTATGTCTCGAACAAAACGAAACTATTGTCTAGGTATTAAAAGTATATAAGAACGCACCCACGCGAGTGGATATACGACGTACGTCCGTCAAAAAAGCACGGCCGTTTGATTTGTACCATTACTGAAGTATAGTTTCTATTATAGATATATAGGGATAAGAGGATTTAATTATTTTTGACGTTATCTCGATCGTCTCCGGTGCACGATGGAAATTATAGCGAAACGACAAACACCGATTAAACGGTAGGTACCTAAGCATAACATTATTATTGCTGTAATGAAAATCGGTGGGCTGATGGGTGCAAAATTGTCAACGATAATAATTGTTATCGATCAGGGGATGGAATTAAACCCACCCCTAGTAATACGATTCATACGTATTATACAAGCACACATCGATTTCCTGTAATTATACTATATTATATACCGACTACCGAGCGTCTCGCCGTGGTCGTCGTTGAGGTCGTCCCCCCGATTTGATATTATAATTATTATTTGCTCGAATGCGCAATGGAACGTTGATTGACGACTGGCCATATTATTCATGACATCGATTCGATTATAAGGTTAGTCTCGGTCAGGTCCATTATATACATTAGATAAAATTGTTGTGCAGTTATCTGGACAATAAATATAGACATGAGGTCAATATAATACAATGAAACGCACGCAGTATATGTCATCCCTAAACCCATTTGTATAAGAGAGGGCAAAACGTAAAGGTTTAAACTCGGTCTTTCAGTGGATGGTTGTACCTAATTTCTATCGATCACATATTTTTATATGTGAATTCTACTGTAAAAATATGTAAATTACATTGGCACTAACTTTTGATTTGTAATATAAACGTATAAACTCCATCAATATTACTTTTCGCCAAATTTACTTTTTCTTTTTAATTTAAAGTTATGACTTAATTTGATTAAAATGGCATATTTTTATTCCCAATTTAAGGGCCAAATTAAATTACATAACACATTCAATGTCAAAATCATGTCCTATATTTTCCCTCAACTTAACCTAATTATATTTTGCAAATTTATTTTTAATCGAATCATTATTGTTGTATAAGTATTATATAAGTAAATTATATATTTAAATGTATAGCTGTGAATAAAAATAAAAATAAAAATTTGAATTTGATTTTTTTTTTCTATAATATCGGTGGAATTTACACTTATTTAGTACTAGTCTAGTATATACACTCATTTTTGGAGTTCAAAAAAATGTATCGATGGAATTTTCCATTGTTATAAATCGGACCCTACAATCGGCTATATCTGAATATTGGTACAATCTACACGCATCTCATTGCACATATATTTAAATTTCTTATTATAAAATAAAAACGTTTTTATATTTATAGGTATGTTTTGAGAGGACTTCATACTGAAATGTGTTGTTTTTATCTTATGTACTACCGCGTAACTTGGCAATTAGCATATTTTAAGTACCTATAGAATAATCCTATTTACTATCTAATTTATAATATTAATGCAATCAGAAATAGTTCGACAGGAAAATTTACTAAAAAACAAAGAATTTTGTATTAAAGGAAACAAGGTTGGGATAGTGGGTGACTCCTGCTTGTAGTGTAGTGGGTGCTACCACAGTGTAGTGTGTATATTGTTGTGCTATATAATATGTAAAAACAAACTCCTTCATGAAGTAAACTAACTCAATAGTACTTAAATAAGAATAATCGGTTCAATGTAAAATGCTTATATATAGTGGTTATTTTTATGTTCCTTCCCTCGTAGTCCGCACTACAATAACTAAGAGTACAAAACATAAAATTCAGTTTTGGATACTAAAGGTCTAAAGGTCTCCTATTTTTTCATGTTGAAAATAATTGTTTTTGAATAAACTGCACGAAAACATATTTAAGTATACAAAGTAATAAGTATAAGTATACAAATATAGTTTAACTTTTAACATAAAAGTAATCAGAAATTCTTTAAAACGGATTTGAATATTACTTTTTCATTTAATATTATGGTCAATTTTAGTTTTCCTATATTACACGTCATAATATTATTAAAACGTATAGCGACGTAATGTGTAAGTTAGTATGTTATTGTAGACGACTTGTAAACATACACTATACCTACAAGCAATGTAGGTAATGTTAGTTTAAAAATATATTACATAATTTTACTTTTCATATTTAAAGGATTTCAAATAGTTGAAAATTATATATTTTGTTTTGGTTTGGGGACTAAATCTACTGTTTTCAACGTACGGGGGAGTTGCCACTCATACCCCTAAAATACACAATTGAAACATTTGGGCTACGATAGAGGCTATTCGTTTCAAACGATTCATATTTAAAAGTGTTTTCCCAAACAGTTATAACATAGATATCATAATATTAAAATTTATATTGTAATATTATACACGCAGTACGCACAGGACGTTCATCTTATCAACAAACCCGAGAAGTCTTATCTCATGTAATTAATCGATAACTTTTTGTTTTTTTGAATTGATTTAATTTCATCATCCGAATGTATTACGTTAATCATTTTTTTCATGTATAATATTAAAATACTCAGAATAGTACTTTGTGTACACATAATCATAATGATATTAGATATATAATATTATACCTAATACAACCGGTCGGACAACCAGCTGCAGGAATGTGTGTGTAATAAATTGTAATAATGGTCCTCGTGTAAGGCACTGGCACACGTGTAAACCTAACATAACAAACACTTACAACTCCGGTCAATGATCCGTACACGCACATATAGGACCAGGAAAAGAGGAGGGACCGCTCAGCTTACACAACACACACAGTGACACGACTTCCGAATAGGTTTATACAGAGTGCGTTATATTATTATACAACAGCCCATATACAAAATAAAAGATGTGTGCATCATTAAGTCTGTGTGCTTGCAAAACGTGTAATTATTATTAGCGTATACTATAAGCTTATTATGATGATGATGATGATGTTAACAACCCAATTCATGAGGTGATTTTAGAGTCACGGTGGGAAATCTGTATGGATCGATACATATCGAGAGGCCGCCACAATGAATGAAACAATGAATGTTGTACCAACTTTCCTTAACTATAATTTCTAGAATAATTAAGTGTTGGTACCCACGCTTCACTTCCCTTCAACCTAACCCATTATAATTGTTTCTTTTTATACCAGAAATACCAGAATATCTGAAATAATATTTTGGGCATTATAATATAAACGATTGACACGCACAACACTCATAAAAAACATAAACACTAAGTATATAATAGTATATAAAAAGTCGCTCTGCCGTACATTAGATTACAAGTGGGTCGCTGTAATATATGGTGTTAAATTTGAATTCAATGATATAATATCATTGAATAAGAAAAACGATTCTGAGCGAAAACGGCGAGTCAGCCTATGACATTACTAAGTATATTTGATGATATTATTGCAAGTAAAGTTTTTTTTTTGATAAATGTAGATTAACTTATGAGTAATCTTGTACTACATTTTCAAATCTTAGATTTACAAAGAACAATTTTTATGAATTCTCAACTCATAATAATTTGCTAATTTTCGTGATTTTTCCGTAATTTGTCAAGATTTGAACTTTAAACACTTATAAAAAAAAATTGTGACTAAGGATTTTTAATATTTTTCGACTGCTATTGTAACAATATAGTAGGAGCCTTGTGTTAAATTTTCAAGATTTTTTACACAACAAATAAAGTTATATTGATATTCGTAGAAAAAAGACTAATAAAATTGGAAACTGGAATTGTTAGTAAACAGTTTAAAACAAATGAAAATATTTTGAAAATTTTATCGTGTGTAGAAAATGCAAACATAAACTACTAGTGAAAATTTCATGAATATACGTTCATTTGTTTTAGAGTTAAACCAAAAATAAAATCGATTTTGTAGAAAACCGATTTTGCGTAAAATTGTGGTTTAAACTTTTATAGTGTAATCATAGTTTTTTTTTGTATTAATATATCATATATAAAAAATTAAAGTATATTGTGCTTATTTTTTTAAATTCAAGTGTTCCAATGTGAATAACAGAAGTTTACATCGGGGCAGGGCCATTACTTGATCTAGGGGAGGCGATCAGAGCCCCGTGGGTCCCGGACTCTAATCATAGAGGGATGCAAATTTCAAATTTTAAACTCATATTTTTTATTACATCTTAATTGACACATGCATTTTTTATTTTAATTTTTAGGGGCTCTAATATTATGTTAGGCCCCTGGTTACATAATTTGTAGATTCGGACTCATCAGGGCTCTCCCTACATGTAGTATAAGAATTCTTAAGAATTTTAAAACATGTGGTCTTTTTTAGTATGTTTAAGAATACCAAAAACCAGAATCTAAATAAATGCACGATTAAATAAAAAATAATAAAATTAGGGATGAGCATGCTTTTTGAGTCATACGGTATACTTGCATAAACATACAAATTATACGTATAGATTAGTATACTATACTATACCATGTCGATGTTACCAGAGCAGTATCAAAATGTGTATATTTGTACTGTCATAGTAATGAGTAATGACTTTATTACAAATTAAATGCGATAACGATATTAAAATTCGATGATATTATATCCCAATACCCAAAGGGTTCCGTTTTGTTTGAAATCGTGGAGGTACCTAAACGATATAAGCTCCAACTATAGTTATATTTGAGAAACAAGAGTGTTGTGATTTACACTTAAAGGAGATATAAATTACTACATATAAATTTATATACAAAATGGTTGTATCCCAGATAATACATTTTGTGCATATAGGTACATTTTATAAAACAAAGTATTTGCTTCCCAGGAATTTGGAGTAAGTACCTACTAATTTACTGGTTTTATTACATATTCTGATTTATGAAATAGATTATCGAATAAATTTAAGTGTTTTAATGATTTAATTTATCAAGCCTAATAATTTAATTAAAAGCTGTCTTAATGGATTCGTGACGTTAACAAAACTTATTATTTAAAATAATATTAATAATATTTTTATCTGAAAAATACAGAATATAAAATTAAAAAAATTATAATAAATTATTTCGTTTATTTTTGGTAACGTTAAAAAATTATCTTTTGTACATTACATTTTGTATAATCACTGAGTTTATACGAGAAAGTCAGGAAACCTTTATAATTATTATATATAAAAAAAATTATCTATTTATGACAATATATAGATTTATTATTATTTTCAATGATTTTTAATGGGCATTAACTAAGTATTTTTAATAACACAGTTTATACAAAATATATCCCTTGTAAGTAACAGTAAAAACCTAGGTATAGTCAAATTTTTTTTTTTAGTTTTTTTAGGAAATGCAAGTTATCCCTAGAATGAAATATTAGGACGCAAGTAGTGTTCTCCCAAAAATTCCGTCACAAACTAACAGGTAAAAATATACAAATATTATATTAGGTAATATTACATATTTCTACAGTGTAATTATTGCGAATCAAAAGACATTAATAAAATTAACACTTTGGTCTTTGTTGAGTGACTGGACTTTAAAGTCTAAACTAAAATAAAATGCATCTAAAGTTACATACTAGTAGGTATGCAATAGTTGTTATTTCACGACGAGACTTCTATGTATGTGTTTGCATAATTTTGTTTTAAAAAATTAGTTACAATTTTTTTATAAGCAAAAAGTAGTAGCTATAGATATTTTACATTCTATGAAAGGACTCGATCCTATATTATTTAGGCAAGTTTTGTTCTTAAAGCATTCACAACAAATTGTCTTGTAAACGGCGATATTTTGCCGAAATCCACAATTTACTTTACTAAAAATCACACTAAGCTTAAGAACAACTTGCATTGAAGAATGCAATTGCATTTCGAAGAATGTTTGGAAAGCAATTAACCAACGACCTTCTGTTACCGGTCTATTTCAAATGTACCAAATAATATGTAAACAAACAATACTAATTATTGGTACAATGTACAATATTTGTATACGATAAATACTAGAATTATTATGGAATTTATCGGATATAAATTATAAAGTAAAATAATGAGTTTACTTTTCTGGAAAAAAATATATAATTAACTTGATATATAAAGCATAATAATACAATAGCCATATTATTGAAATTAAAGTAATAATTAGGGAAAGGATTTCAATTTAAATAAATATTTTTATGTAATAATAGCATCGGAAAGTTTTCGATATATGTATACGTTTCATTTAATTTCAAGTAATCTGATGCTAATTTTATTTTAAATATTTTTAAATATTTTAGAATAATTAAATATTTTTAAATATTTTAGAATAATTAAATTTTTTTACAAATAAATACATAAATTATGTAATATTGTAGAATTTCCGTGTATATTTTAATTATTTTACAAATAAATATACGTATTCTGTATTATTGAAGAATTTCCATTTTTATTTTAGTATTTTGCGATACGATTAGGTCTCTGTTATGTACACTATTGACATCAAAAAAAATATTTTTAAAAGCGCCAAGTCGTATACAAACATTTAAAGATATGTACCCGGATTTAACTCTACCTCCCGAGCCTATTATAACTCGATGGGGTACGTGGTTATCAGCTGTATTATATTATTCAAATACCTTTGAAAAGATTAGAAACGTTGTCTTAAATTTAGATCCCGAAGCTGCAATAGCAATAAAAAAAACTGTTGAGCTCATAGACAGTAAAAATTTGCAAAACAATTTAGCATTTATTTCGACTAATTTTGGATTTTTGGTTGATACTATTTCAAAATTAGAAACTTCTAAAATGCCACTAACGGAGAGCTTAGAAATAGTTGATAATGCCATAAAGCAATTAGAACGGGTTCCTTGAGAAATTGGAGTTTTGACCGATTCAAAATTAAAAAATGTATTGGAAAAAAACACAGGTTTTAATACTGTAATGTCAATAAGAGACATACTATTAAACAAAACTCCAAATAACAAATATTCAGAAATTGAATACACTCCAAAAGAAATAATATGTATGAAATATGCACCTGTCACGTCTGTTGATGTGGAGAGGTCATTCAGCCGTTACAAAGCAATGTTAAGACCGAACCGCCGCCACTTTACATTTGAAAATTTCAAGCTATATGTTGTTCCTAACTGTTTCCCACATGAAGACTATGATGAATCAGAATAGATTTTTAATTTTTTTATATTTTTAATTAATTATTTAATAATTCTATGTTATTTTCAATTTAAATATTTAAATATTATGCATTTATAAATAAATATTTATTAAGTAATAAACAAATATATATTTAAATATTTTTAATTTTATACTAAATTAAAATCCGTTCCCTAGTAATAATTATAATATAATCTACTCGTCTCTCGCGCATAGCTTACACTGTGTGATGAATTCAAGAATCTGAATCGTTGGCCAGCCTGCGGTACATTTAAGTATAATCTTTTATTGTTTTTTTTTATTTCTTTTATCTTCTTCTTTTTAGTATTTTATTTTCAGAACCTGTATTAATCTTAGTATGTGGATTACCGTTTTGCACATCTAAACATCGTGTAAACTTAAACGGCTATATCTACTATGTAATATATAACTGCCCAAAAACAATGATAGTATCAATCATTGTTAAATCTTATTGTACCTATATTATTTTCATATTATGTACTAGAAGCCACCGAACGGCTTACAAGTTAGTCTAAGTTGTCGTGTGAAAAATATTCACGTATGTTCATTTTGAGTTTTCTGACCGGCAAAGAAAATTATATTATTATTAACAGTAATAATAATAATAAAATACGACTTCAGTCGAATTGAAAACAATAATCAATTTATATCCGGACTTTCAGAGTATGCACAATAATGGAGTTGTCATTAGGGGTTATGCGGCTATTTCTATATATTATTATGTATAAACGTATTAATCATCAAAACATTATATTTGAGACTTTGAGATAACTCGTAGCATCTGGTTGGTCCACTAAAATCTACCCAACGTTTGACACAAATAAGGGTACCTACGTCCAGAAATTATTATCATAACTGCCTATAGCATGTATATTAAGCACATTGAAGGTAGTCTGGTGTGAATAATTTTTACATTAACTTATATATAGGTATCCACTATTGTTTGAAACTCTCAACTTATTTTAGCCGTTTAATGCACTATTTTAAATAGCAGGAATTAATCTAAATATTTTGAAAATGTCAATGTGTATACAAAAAATAAATAATTTACATAATGGAAAACTGTTTTAGGGGTCTACGAGTAGTGTATTGTGAATGACAACAAAATAACAAAAAATCGTTCGATGAAAAAACATTTTTCGTTTAAATATAAAATGTTTCAATTATTTCACTGTACCTACACTATAGTATATATTATATTTTTTACTCTAAAGTAATCACGTAGAATTTAAAAATCGTTTATGATAATAACAAAATATTATAAAATTAAATGTGAATAAATGTTAAAGGGAAAAGTGAAAATAAATATCAATAATGTTTACTTATTCATTTTCTACTTTTCAGGTAAGTAGGTATTCATTTTAATTTAATTTTCCCTGGAGAATAGAATTCTTCTCATCATAATATTGAAATTATTATTAAAAATAATACAAGGCTATGCATTGTGAAAAAAAAATAAAAAAAACCTTTAAAATATGTGTGTAAAAATTCTTTAGAACATAACAATAAAAAGTAATGCAGGTACAAAGTTATACGATCAGATATAAAAATTAATAATATGATTGTCCAAAATCGCATACTGTAGGTACAGATAATACTGCATATTATATACGGGAAATTAATTAAAAATTACATTTGCACTCGCATACAACTAATGTAACTACTTTAAAACAATTTGAATATTGAAAAGCACGTCCTGATTTCTTAGAATTTTTATAACGATTATGATATTTTTACAAGCACAATATGTCATATTATATCTATGTGTATTGTTTTGATATGATATATAGGTAGCAAAAATAATGATTAACTATTTATAATTTTTTAACATTTATTGACCTGGATATTTTAGTTATTACTAGTGATTCAAATTACATCTACACAAGGCCAGATATAGTTAGTGAAATCATGCGACAATATCATTTGCGCTGAAAATGCTTTTAAAAAAAAAATTATGAAACCATCCGAAATCTAAATTATATTATATAATTACATAAACTGTAATAATATTAAAACGTACTTATTTTTAACATGCACAATTACGTAGGTAGATACTCTAAAAAACCACGAGTTGGCGTTCGATGAAAAAAATACCACTTTTTCTATATTTTAAGGGATATGAGTAAAAACATAATTTAATGGCACCTGATTTCTTATTGATGTATAAATAATTGTAATTATGCATTTTCGAGATTCATATACAGAGAAACCATACTGCCTTGAGGGTTTAAATTAATAACTTTCGGTATAAGAACTGGATTTTGATAAAATGTCACTTACATGCCTCATTTTAATTTAACTTCTTTGATATAAAATATACAAACGTCGAAATATAAAATAATATGCAAATATGACTCGTATACCTACCGACAAACAATTTCACCCCTGATAGTGCTCGATTGACGGTGACTTTTATACCAGTCATACACACGAGTTTATCATAAAGGTCGGTTCATTCGTATAATGGACCCAAAAATAAACAATCCTCAGATAAATTTGATTTCATACAATAATTATATTACCCGTGTAGTTATAATAATAATATTATGTATGGCTTTATATTATAGTATTGCTATCATCTGCAAGACCGTTAACGAGTTTTTTGTATAGTATTATGTGTTATGAACGAACAATAAATTATTAATATTATGCATTAAGAATTTTCGTTGCACATACGTTGTATGCATTATAATAATAATAATATTATTACCTGAAGGTACCTACCGTATTATAATAATAACGCTCTTCTACACTATATACCTATTGAACACGAGAAGTAGAATAATAGTAGTACAGAACATGGGCATAGGTACCCTACAACCGTATACTCGTTTGGGCGGTAGTCAAACCAGTTATACATATTAATAATTATAATACCTATACATACTATTTTTAAACAAAGATTCATTCATAAACGAAACACACACACGCCCACACATACACTTTCGGAAATCCTTTTTCTCTTATTCCAACACACGAGCATGATATTTTCTTCTTCCGTCCGAATAGGTAGGTATCATTTCTACTTATTTGACCATATTATACGACGTCGTCTTCGCCCATGAATAATACATGACACACATTATACTTACAATTTTTGTAATCGCGAAAAGAGGCGATTTCACGACGAGTGACGCGGACCGTTTCTTTAATATATCTCAGTGCAATGCAAAAAAAAGTATACGAGTTTATTATACTAGGAAGTGAACGAATCTGATCGTTTTTTACGATTAACGTCGGCGCTCCCCTACCCAATCGAATGTCCTAAGTTTGGGTACACTCTGTCAGTCTGATTACGGTACAGATCATCAGATTACCGAGGGAAATGAGTTGGATTTTGCTCGGTATTGGATTTGAAAATTGATCGAACGGTATCCTAAATTCAAAAACTTGTTCTCCAGCGGTCTTGTCGAATACACAATTAAACATTTTAATGTTGCATATTAAATACAGTATAGATCACTATAAACTTTGTCAATCCATGGACAAACATTTTGGTGGATTTTAAAATATTAAGGACACAGAATTATGACAATATTTTATCAGACAGCAAATTTAACAATAATCATGCATAGAAAACAGAAATTTCATGTTTTACGCGTTTATAATAAAACAATATTATAATAAACGCTGTCATTATAACTATTTTTCCTCTCCCATGACACGGCCCCTCTGACAAAATACTCGCGATGACCCTCGAAGCGTCTGCGCAGTTTGAATACCTTTGGTAAATAAATGACTATGTGATTTAGTTAAAACAGCAATAAGCTTTATACATAAAAAACGGTCAGTTGTATCCGCGCATTCTGTCCGAAAGTGAATGATGTGGCTTCGATGAGTACATGATAAAGGTAATATTGGACAATAATGTGAGTAGGTGTATAATTCTAAACTCTTTATACCGACGACACATTCAGAAAAATAACTATAAATAATTTATTATATCGGAAATGAAAGTCATAATACTAATAATTAGGTCCGAAGATTAGCTTCTCGATGAAACGACTGTGGTTTAGGCAGTTATTAGGTTTGAGTGACATTATCTTATCGCGTCATGTAGGTAACATATAAACCTATTGTAGGTAACCTATAACATTTAAATAAATTAAAATTATATATATATATACTGTAGGTATATCATAAAAAAAAAATAACAAAAACGAAACATTCCTTCGTATACGAATGAATGATTTTTTTTCTTAAAAACCAAAGCACTAGGTACCCGATATAAACACACAGTCGCTGAGCACACAGAAATTTATTTTGGTGGTTCGTGAAGGGTGAAAACAGGTTTGAGACCCCGTCTCTACAGATTATTTCTACAGATTACTTATTATATTATTCGTGGATTGTGTATAGGTTTATGCCGCCATAGTGGATTTTTTTTTTAAACACGCGTTGTCCATTGTCTGTGGTTGTATGTATTGTACAGCATTCTATGATGTTAATATTGTATGCAATATAATAATAGGTATTTAGGTATTATAGTGGTATTATATTATTTATCACACGGTTCGTTTGCCGCCAGCTTTTATGATAGACGGTACATCATAGTAAGATGGGTGGATGGATTTGTTCCTAAATATAAAACTTTAATAAAGACTACTTTTAAAGTTAAGATAATATTTTTGAACTTTTAAAGATTATGTCAAAAATCTAAACAATTTCACCTAGAATGTAAGATAGGGGACACATGCGAATCTCGGAGGGATGGTGACTTTTTTTGGTTCATCAGGGTCTCATAAACAAACTATGTGCTAAGCTTAAAACCTTAAGGATTTAGTTTTACCTCTCATAATATAAATGAATACAAGTAGATGCAATATGTATGAAGTTCAATAATTAATTTTTTTTCAGATTTAATATGTTCTTGGCAGATAAAAATACGAAAGTACTAATTATATGTAAGCAGTTAACCTAGATAACACTTAGATATTTAAAAAAAATTATCACTTATTAAATAAATATACAATTATTAAAGATATCTGTACATAGCAATCAAAATATTAAATATTATAATTTTTCAATTTTCAATTTTTATATTATTATTTATTTATGAAATTTAAAAATCATTTTTAAATGTCAATAATAAATCTGTAAAATTCAAAGAATATCCATAAAGATCAAAATTGTACTTTTAAATTTAAAAATTCTTAAATACAAAAATATGGTATCCAAACATTTTTTTTCAAATCATATAACTAGATAAATTAATATTAAATATAAATTATATATGAAAGATATAGATCTAACAACTGTTATGAACCTACACAATATTTTCAGAATATTGATTCGTTGAAAAGCTGTATGATAGACAACAAAAATCTAAAACAATAAACAAAAGATACATTTATAATGAAATCAATATTCACAAACAAATTCTCTCCTGAAGACGAATCACCATCGAAATTGGTAGATTTACACTAAATTATTTTTAAAATACAAAATGTACCTATATGGCTATATGTAATTAACACATAAACTCAAAGTTTAATATTTTCAATAATAGTTGTGCATAACTAATTTTATAGGTAAGTATGAGTACTATACTGGTGGTATATAACTAACTAGATTTTATCTTTTATGCAGTAATAAAATAAAAAACCAAATATATGAATAGTGAATACATTAAATGCACAGTTCTGTTTATGAATTATAATATTGTTTCTACCGCCACTCGTCATTGTGAATAATAATTCTTATTATAGGCACCTAATAAAAAACACCAAATTACTTTATTTGTATTTGTTAAACGGTCCCCAAAATATATGACACTACTAGGCTTCGTTGGATATGTCAATGCTCAGAAGTCTTTGATATATTTCAACCAAACAATACAAATATACGCATTATATTTCCATTGTTAATACTGTTAAGCATTTTGTTATGTATATTATATTTATTTACATACCATATTCACCATTCACATGAAACAAGTGAATACTACAGTAAATATTATATAATATATCGTGTGTTCGCTAAAACTAGGCACGCTCTCTAACTCAGTTACATTAATCTATAACTATAACTAATATCTAAAACCTTATCAGTAGTTAACACATGTTTTAAAATTTTGTCTGTGGTAGATTAATGATCTAATATTCTAGTTTCATATCCCGCAAACAGAATTCAAAAATGTGCATAATACTGGTTTTGAGTAATATGGGTAATTTAAGTATATATATTATAGTGTACCCTGTTTTTGCAGACACACGGTATACCTAAATATCAAACGATAATGGTGCCTCGTAGGTCTCGACTCTTTTACAGTCTGAAACGAACGCATGAGTAAAATGATCTAAGATTTGCATGATTTATAGATCATCTGGTTATACAATCTATCAATTTCGTTCGCTATTATGTTTAACTGCATTAGGTATCTGCCTATTCCAGTATTGGTATACCTTGAATTTATTCACTATAATTTTTTAAACGAAGCTAAACGTGATTTTAAAGCGTAAATTTGGTATGTTACACACTTGTAAGACGGAGACAATACCATTCCAGTGTTAAGTCCTCTTAAGCTATAATGAGTTGTGGGATAGATGCACAATGATAATCATTTTTAAATAATAAAGGTAGGTACTCGTTTTGAGTAAACTGGTTACACGAAAGATTCTTTAGATCCCGTTCTGGGCAGCCCTTGGAAATAAAGACGTATTGGTTAAAGATTCACACACACCCACACACACACAAACATACATTATAAATAATAATATTATACACACAGTAGGGTAAACGGCGTAACAATCGACTTCATCCACGTCCATGACAGCGTTTGACGTGGAGGGAGAAATCAATAAAATGGGTCTGAACAACGACGGCTGTTGTTTAGTGACTTTTGCGTGTGCGCGGCACAAAAGAAGGAGGCTTCAAAAAATCAGTGGAAAAGAGTCCGTTCGTCCGTAAGTTTTATGAGCCCCGAACCCCATACAGGTACCTTACATTGTATTTATTTGAGTATGTTCGCTATAACAATGTATTGTTATCCAAATCGTAAACGTATTGTCGATTGTTCGGGAACTTCGGCGTTACTAATCAAAGCAGTTCAAAGCCTTTATCACGGCCACGGCGGAGACATAAACTCATACAGATACAAATGGTAGTTAGATCCATAAAAGTGCTCACACTAAAGCGGCCATACCCTAGTAAAATACCACCCCACATACCGTAAAAATGTTTAAGTATATATTATATTATTCACATGAATGTTTTTAAGAACCTGTTGCGACGTCACATAAAGCCATAAAGGATAGCATGAAGCATTTCTAAAATAGGTACTTGAATTCTTAATTCCTTAGAAAAAACCCACATGTCATATACGATTCGAAATATATATAAAAACCAAATTTGTGTGTAAAAATATTTATAATTTCATCTTGTGCATTTCTGAGGTACTAAATAAATAAACGTAACTATAGGTTTAAAAAATATTTAATCAAAATATTTATTTTTTTTTTAATTTCATATTTCGTTAGTTTACCTATTTGGTGAGATTTCTAAAAACTTAAATGTACAACTATCGATTTTTAATCCTACGTGAAGTTACATTACCAGTTTTAAGTTAACGTGTATAAGTTACAGTGTGAAAATGTTTTTTGAAAACTTGAGAGGTTTCACACTTCTATACAATATCAGTTCATAAAAATGTAAAACCCTTTTAGTTGATGATACATTTCACATAAATATAAGTATCAGCTGGCTACATAGGGTGTTTAAAATTCTATAACCGTCACATCATAAACAAATATGGTATTGGTTTTTATTCAAGTCTATATAATATATGGAGTATATCCATAAATCGGGCGTGTGTTATACTAACTGACCGATGGAAAGCGGCGTAGACGGGACCCCTGTTTATTGTTCTAATACTATCATTATATGTGTATAGATCTCTACGAAAGCATCACCCCTGCCCCTCTACACCCCCTATTTTAATCAAACTCGTATATCTTGATCCTTTCTCGTTCCACGGCTTTCAACAGACACATTAATCCCCGGACCCTCGACCAGGACGCGACCGAAACAGCCACCTCGGGGGACAGGTGGTTTCGTATGTTCATATTGTATTACAGCAGGAAATGTTAGGGTTGTGGTACGACGAGCCGCCCAGATAAGTGCATGACGCGCCTATAATGTGAGCCGACAAAAGATATTTATAGAGATAGCAACATCACCGTCGCTGTAAGATAATAAATATAATATATTGTATTCTGTAAATCCAAAATATGTGTTTCTAAACGTCTAAATAATGATTCCCAATATTTCCCACGATCGGCACTATGGGTCTACTGGCTGTAACAATAAACAAATAATAAATAACAATCACAAATGTTATGTGTGTTATAGTAAATAGTTAAATTAAAAATACAATAAAACTATAGTCATATTAATGTGATGTAGAACAAAGTTTTCAGTTAGTTTTTCTATATTTATCTCCCTTACATAAAATATTCAAAGCTTATACATTTTTATAATATAGGAATAATTGATTGGGTATGGATTTGGGCAAGAGTTAAATATCAGGACCTAATTACATTTGTCTAGGATTAGGAATTATTCAATCCCACCAGATATCGTTTTCCTTAGCAAAATCCCATAGCTGGTAGTAAAAAAAGAGGGAAAAGTAGGTAGCTGTTCTTCGGTTGACCGTTATAGTAGGTGACGAGTGTACCTCGTTATTGAAGAGCAAGTCAATATAATTATGCACGTATTTTGTGTTAAATTTGAATTCAATGATATAAATTATATAATATCATTGCATAAGAAAAACGATTCTGAGCGAAGACGGTCAGACAGTGTATGATATTACTAACTACTAAGTATATTTGATGATATTATTGTGAATAAAGTAATTTTTAAATTACAACAATAAATTAACTAAAATTGTTAATGTTCATTTGAATATCTAATTTCGTCCACAATTTAACTTAAAAAGTCTATATAAAATAAAAATTGGATGAAAATTATATGATTTTTAATTACAAAATCATTCATTCATTTTTGTAATATTGACGAATTTCATAAAAATTCTAAATTTAAGCACATAAATATTGTGACTGGTGTATTTTTTAATAATAATATATAACTTATAAAGAATCTTGTATTAAAAACGAAAATGTTCTTATCAACAATTATAGGAAAAAAAAACTAGAAATAATCTAAAATGTATATTTTTTTTACAAATTTAAACTATGGGTTCGGAAAAAAATTACAAAAAAAGTATTTAAAATAAATTTCTTTAACAAAAAAAAATATTACATTTTTATTAGTATAGTAAATAAGGCAATAAAAAGTATGAATCGTACATCATAGGTAGGTCATATCCTAAGCATTATATTTTATTCTATACAGACATACTAGGAAGGTCTTAGTCGATTCCGATCATCCGAAAACCTGCATTTCAAATAGTTATATACTATAGTAATATACAGGCTCAAAAACTCACGTGTTCAGAACAAAAACTATACTATGGATACATTGTATAGTATTATACTGGTGGTATATTCATACAAGTCGTTTTGTGGAGATCTGATCTACGACCTGTGCTCTATGACGTCACCGGATACGGCGTCAGAGTTTTTCGACTGGTGCATAATATTATAACAATTTATTACCAATCTTTATGGTATATTTATAATCGATTATTTATGACCTCTGACCTTATAATGTTAACATGCATACTGCATACAATTATATTTTACACGTGTAGTCACTTTTAAAGTCGTTAAATAGTTGAGTGTATATAACATAATAATAATATTAAAAGCTAGTTTCGTTCAGCGGTCTTTTCCTTGGCCACAGTAGCACAATTAGGGAGAAAAATAAATTTGGAAGGGGGCTAACCCAAAAATAAATTGTGTTCAATCTGTCATAAATTGAAATATGGAACGTGGTAATAAATTAGATTAGATGGATAACGATTTTTGATATCGCCATATGGAGAGTAATGCATTATAATATTTCAATAGTTTGGAGACTAGTTTTTATTGCTCGTTCTTCTGTTAAGTAATTTTATTTTTTATATAATAGTTACAATATTATAAAATAATGTAAGATAAAACATCATCTGGCTAAAATAATTCACGGCTTAATGATTATTATTGAAACAAATTTGTATTTAAAATTCATCAATAAATCTATAGAAAAAATGGATTTATTTGGTTTTCCCAAAATGGCTCTAGTTTTTTACAACACAAATTCCTTCCTTTATTCAAAAATGTTTTGTTGTTTTTTTAAAATTTTATATTCTATGTAAATATTATAACAATTATACATTTTATATTGAGAATTAAAAATGATTTGATATTATAAAATGTGTTTTAGTGTTAAAAAGTAGAAAAATACTTAAAGATAAAAAAAGTACATTTTGTAAATTTGGGTGAAAGCTTTTTCCGGGAGCCGTTTAAGAATAAGCAAACAATGGATTGGAACCATTTGGGATGCATTGAGCATGATCGTAACACCACTGATTGTAACAAAGGTATTATCTCATCACCTTTCGTACCTACTGAATTATAATTAAAACAGTACAATATTTTATTCTTCATATACTTTTTCAATTAGTAAGAAGTAAAAATATATTTAAAAAAAAAACATTTAAATAAGATAAAAACTCGAACAAATCTTTTAAATTTTTTTCTATGATTTTCTTTCCCCAAAAATATGAAGTAGAACGAGATAAAAACACAATAACAATTATGTAGGTATTAAGAACTGTATTGCATATGAAATATCATATAAAAGTATGTATTGATTTTGGATTTTTTCGTTACAAAATAATATAGCAGAGCACTAATATAATTATTTTATACTTATATGGCTATATTCATAGCTGATTAGTGATTATTATTGTTTGTATCGACCTAATTTATTTTTGAACACAGATATTATACATTTATACGAAATTGTAAAATCTTTAGATTACGCAACATTTAGGTGGTTTACCATATGCATTCCTAATAAGTACCGCATTATTTTATTTTAATAAAATACTATACAATCAATATCCAAAAAACAAATTAAATAGAATGGGTTAAGTATTTAACGATATATAATCAAAAACATTTAAAAATGATATAGAGAATAAATACAATTTATTAAATACTTATATATTTATTCGTTGATTAATAATTATACTTAATTGATAAATGTTGACAGAAGTACAATAACCGATTTTTAATAATACAATAGTTACAACCGTTTTGATTCATAATAATATGCAGCCCTAGAAATTAGCAGTCATAGAATTTTATTAAATAAGATAATATAGATGAAAGAGACCTGGTCAAGTAGTAATTATAATATTATATTATGATGTAGTTTTAAATTACAATAATATACCTATTGTTTGAGGTGAATGAAGGACGTAATCCATTCCCACGTAGGGACAAGCACATAGGTTGGGGTTCAGAGGTCAGTATATGCACTATGCATAGGTATAACTTTTCCCCCAATCCTGTGACGGGCAATTCGCATGTAATTCAATCGTTAAAATACGTCGTGACTAATGTCTTCACAAAACCGTTTTAACTACTGAGAAATGGTACCTTTAGCGATAAATGCATTTATAACAGAGCAAAGAAGGGAAATTAGTGGACAGATGATTGAATTTAAAATTTAAATTAGTTGTGATAACTTGATATGATTATATTAAGTATTATAATAAGAATAATTAATAACACATCTGCAAAATATAAAGTTGGATAATTCGATTCATATATCGACATTTGAAATTTGTTTTTTTAAATAAATAATTAAAACATACGCTCTTCTTGTACTTATATTAAAAATGTAAAATTGTTTGCACACACACTTTTGTACTGCATCCGCTTATATTGAAAATTATTTACCAGTAGGTATCACATCCATAATTTGTTTGTTATTTGTCGATTATGAGTGTAATAAATTTAACCGAAAAGTTTCTTTCAAAATGTATCTTGGAACGTCTGAGCAACATTTTCATCCAATGACTTAGATTGGTCATTTAAATATTATTAATTATTATTTATGTTCTGGGCAAAAAACGTTTTTGAAGGGTTTTCGAAATAGATAAAAAAAACTACTGTAGCTTAAAAATAATTTTCTTTTATTACTATCAACTATGTCAGTATATTATCACCATAAATATTATTATATTTTGGTTTGATTTTAAAGTACATATATACACATGAGCTCAGGTTCGTGTAATAAATAACGTCTATACTCTACAATCATTGCGCCAAAAGGTTACTTTACCCTTAATCATTCAAAAAATAAAAATCTAATTTTACGTTCTGTCTTATGCGAGTGACGCTCTAAGTATCACTTTGATTTTTCACTATAGGTACCTGTTTTATAATGAGTCAAAGTAATTCTACTGCTACTGTGTCGTTTTAAAGACGACATAAACCTATCCAATTAGGTAGTTAGGTACATTATTCAAATGTTTTCCAGTGAATAAAATTTTATTTCGAACAAAAAAGGTCACTTAAATGTCTTTTAAACTTTAATCAAACCGCATTCACGATGTAAAATTACTTATACTAAAAATAAATACAATATACATACACGCAAACGCAAACGCAAACATGGAATAGAAAATAATAATAAATGGGTATTGCGAACAGTCGTTTTGTCGTTGATTTCGGTATAAAGGATAAGCATACATCGTATACATTGGAGATTATGTAAATCTTACATATGCAATGTAATACATCCAAATCTACGACATAGATACGTACACACAATCTGGCCGTATTTTCGGGTGGATAACAAAATGTAATTATTTACCTATCTATCTCGGTAAGTATAACTCATTGTTTTACGACATGACGAAAAATTGGGATCAAGATACCGAAGGAAAAAATAAAACGTTTCATTTTATTAAAGGTGTTTAATAAAAATTAAGAAATTCCACATTTTTGTTTTATTAGAAATGAGGTATTAAAAATGCATGGTGTCTTGTAAAAATGAAGTACAGCATTTAGAAAATCTCAACGATAAATAAAAGTGAAAATGTAATAATTTTTCTTAAAAATGTTGTTTTTTAAACGACTTAAGGGGTTATGTGAAAATAATATTTTTTAAATATTTAATAGTTTTTGAAATAACGAGTACCTTACATTAAATGGATCACCCCGCGGTAATGTATATTTTATATCTATATGTAAGGCATATCGTCTATAGATCAATAATATCTCCCAAGAGACGGGTCGGTGATTACCTATTTGTAATTTGTGTATATTATTATTTATTATAGAGCTGCAATCACTATAATGTGTCGCTCAAATACTCTCATACGATTTCGTATATACGTCGTAATAGTATATAATGCGTACACGCACCGCGTTTATAATGATAGGTGTGCCTGGGGATCTCAAGGGCACTTCTCCGTTTTCTTAAGAAAAGGTATATTGGGTACACACATGTTATACGTATACCTAATGTTTATACACGTTGTTTAGTTGTCTGCTGCACTGCCCGATAAAATGCCTCAAATCATTATTATTATTATACACATTCGGAATTTCAGTCTACCTGTTACCGCACTTATATGCGAGCAACTAGTTGATGGTAATCGATAATAATGTATATTCGAAGCAACGTTTCGGGTTGAATATTAAAATCAACTCACATCAAAGGGATTAGATTTTTTTTTATCGCGAAATTCACAGTTTTTATCTTTTATGTCAATGGAAAGATTATGTTAAATCATTTCTCACACTATATATCACGTACCTATATAAACTGAAAGCAGTGTGGTCGGTTGAATAAAACATAAGATAAAAAATATTACTTAAAATGATTTTACATCATCAATAAGTGCGTCATAACTCATAGCTGATATTTAATATTAACAAATTGATTCCTTTACAACTGCCTATTTAATATTTATAAATTATAATAATAATTGTTATTCTAGTTTTTAAATACACAATTCTACATCCATGCATAAAATAATTAGGTACTTTAAATAGTTCAATAGTTCAATACCTACACTCTACAACTAAGTACTTTGGTAGGTGTCAATGTTGTAACTTTTTTTTAATATCGATTGTTGGCTAACACTTATTTGTCTTAAGTACATTCAAGTATTATTATTTAGTTAAGGTCAATATTTTAAAAATGATTAACATTAGTGAATATTTTATTATTGTTGAATATGATAGTTTACTCTCACGATTAATTTGATCTTATATAAAAATTTTCAATCTATTATTTATTTTAAAAGTGCAGTATTTAATAAATTATCATAGCTTTGAATACATTCCTAACCACCATTCGAGCGCGCACACGTAGAATTGCTACCAAATGCTAATCCTGCACCGTGCAAGACTCGGATAGATTATGTTATGGTGCGTGGCCACGACGATGTGGCGTTGGTGAATCCGATATTAACTATTATCAAAGGAATAATAATATATAGTATCAGAATATTATTGGTATTGTATGTTATGTAGAAAAATTTGACAACGCAAATACAGTCACAGCTGCGAGCGATCATAGTCTGGGTCCCATAAGCACCCACACAAACGTTAATGGAATTCGTTACCGCCTTGCCAACACGGGCACATTATGGTTTGATATAGGTACACGTTTATCTTTTCATTTCTTTTGCTAGCGTTATGAATCAGTGGAATTCAATCGACACATTCTGTGTTATTTTTTTTTTCTATGCTCATTACATCCACAAGACACGTCAAAACGGATAACCGCTCGCCCGGGTCAACGTGACGCACTTACTAGTAAGTTGCTATAAGTTTGTAGGTATTAATAATATTAACGTAAAAATGTACAAAGTACTAATTATTTTATAAAATAATATCACATCATCATAAAAGTGAACAAAAATAATACCTTAAAGTCATCAATAATAGTAAACACGAGTAGGTACCCATATAGAGTTAGTGAACCCAGAAACGCTCCAGGTGATAACTTTTTTGCTGTTTAGTATCCGACATTTTTATATTGGTTAGGTATACCTATATCACAGTAGGTTTTTTTCAGGGGGGGGTGTATACAATTTTTAATAGATATTCAGTATACATATAATATTAATACCTATATTATACACATGTTTTATTATTGTGTACAACATTTGGTCTCCTTAGATACGCCACTGCTGTATCATACTCACACAAGTTATGTACAAAATATATTATATATATTACGTAAATTATTAGGTATATAATTTGTATACATAATTGTCTTATGGAGAGGCAATAACTACTATTGTTTATTACACAGTCATTTTAGTTTCCAAGAGTACTAAAAGACAAATTTAATATTTTAGATAATTATGCAATAAAAAGATAGGGGTATAACAGTAAGTTATAGACAACAGTTGTTGACGACCGACACCGTTACATCGTTTGGAAATATGTTTTGATTACGTCTAAAAATTATAATCTAATGACTTAAAAACAAAAAAACGGAAGATATGACATGATAATATGTCAATAACTTTTTTTTTAAATATAATAATATTATAATACATGAATATTATAATCCATTAGGACCTACAACTGTTCATCGTTGACGCATATTTTTTTAACTACGAGTAGTTCGTACCACGTTGAATCTGGTTTTATCTGGACATCTGGTGCCATGTTAATACCGTGTACGCTTTATTATTATTACGGTGCATCCTAACCACATTCCGAGAAAATTAACATAATTTAAAGTACCAGAATTGCCAGTCACATCGTAAGTCTATGTTTTGTATTCAAAAAATGATTCTGAGCGGAGACAGTCTATAAGCAATGTTATCCTATAGTATTTTAGTTGGACAGAAGATTGAAGATTTCTTTTCAGAAAAAAAAAATACATTATATTTTAGTAAGTACAATAACCTAATGTCCGCTACTTGCATAACCGTTCTTAACACAAAGGTACAGCCTGCACACGATAAGTACATAACTAAAATGACATGGCCCACGTTGGGGTTCGCGGTTAAACTGCAGACTAGTCGAGCCAGACCCGCAGCTCAGGCGGCTTTTGGATGTGGGTGATGGAGGTTAGGATTCGGGGGGTACGAAAATACCATGTTTTTGAGACGAAGTCTCAAGATGCATGCAAACATTTTTTTTTTTTATGGAGAATTTCGTTGAAAGGAATTGAATAAATTTGAAATATATTTCGTTAAACGGAAGTTGGTTTCATACGTTTCACTTGTATAATATATTTGTCGTACGCACGCATAGGTTGTGCGATGAGCATGATGACCCCTAAGGGTGGCGGGCGGCGTGTGTTATAATATAATACGTGTATGCTATGTGTGCAGACGGCGTCGCCGGTTCTTAAAATTTCGTCCCGCCAGTCGGGCGCCGCACGCGATTGGGTGACCGCCGAGACCCGAAAACGACACAAAGAAATTTCGAAGGGGTGACGTTTTAAAAACGTACATCGTATCGCATTACCTGTACGATTTATTACACAATATATCGTATATAATATGTACTACCTCGTGGTGCGTGTACATACGTATATATAGCGTGTGTCTAAATGTAAGAATGTGTTGATAAAATCAATTAAGTTACCTACGTTTCAGTTTTAAGATAGGTACCTGGTACTTAATGGATTTTCGTTAGTCGAATCTAAACAATAAATCGCATGCGTATGGCGTCACACGTCAGTAGCACCATTACCCGTCCCGCGACAAAGAGCGTCATCGCATTCCTTTTACGTCATCGAGTCGACATATTTCACCGGATTTAAGATACTTATAGGTCAGACATATTTGTTAGTGTGAATACCTCGACAGAGATAACCACGCAGTAAACATATCTTGATTTTTTTTATTTACTCCAAGGTTACCTATAATATATCCGTCGTGGTTTTTCAAAACCATTTGTACATTATTCTCGATTTCAACTGTAATACTGTGAATGAGGTATTGTGTACCTACATGCATCTATTATAAACTATAATAGGTGCTATGAAAAAACTTTCGACTTAACGATACATTTAAATCAAGTAATTAAATAAATAAAATGACACTGGAATCTTTATGATTTTTAAATTTTAGTTTGGAAATTTAGAAAAATGTACATTTTGGTATCGGATTACAGTTCTTAGAAAATACAAACCTTATCAAAATTAAAAATGTTTGTTTTAATCTAACCAGTTAAAATAATATGAATTCTGTAACTGTTACTATAAACTCAATTAATGTTAAATGTAACCGGCCAAGTGTGAGTCGGAATAGCGCACAAAGGGTCCAGTACCATCATCTATAAACATGTTGGCAACACTGCTTATATTGTATATTTTAAGATTTTTAGTATTTGTTGTTATATCAGCCACAGAAATACATAATCTGTGAAAATTTCAACTTTCTAACTTTCATGGTTCATGAGATACAGCCTGCAGGCTGTGACAGACGGACGGACATCGGAGCCTTAGTAATAGGCTTCCGTTTTACCTTACGGAACCCTAAAAATGACTCTAGTTCGGTAAAATTTAGATTTTGGTTAGTAAAACTGTTTTTTAAGGATTCTGGTGAGGTTGGTCCAGAATCCGGTTCCAATATTTTCATAGAGATCAAGTTCCTGATCCCGATATTTATATATAATTTTGCAGAGGAAATGTCTCTAAGAAATATGTAAGCCATCTGTTAAATATTGGGTAATAAGTAATAACATAAAATAATAACATCTATATTCTGTTTCACAATATTTAATTAAATACGAAAGTTGGTATTAAAAGGGCCAAAGTTGATAAAACCTAGAAAACCATTGTACCCACTTGGTATAATGGTAAATGTAAGATTAATGGTATATTATATGTTTTGCTGCTATATTTATCTTTATGTGTATATAAAATTGTTTTTAAAACACAAACATTTACCAAAAATATAGAGTTAAAAAACGTTTCTGTATATAGTGTAAATATAATATATTAATCTATAAAGACTGGGTAAATACTCACATAGTCATGAAACGCAGTACCAACAAGTTGATGCTGGCGGCAACAACGGCGAGTCCAAACAAAATGAACACCAAACTAAGTGCCACGTACCCCGGCATTGTCGTCAAGGCTTGATCGTTCTAAAACAAAACATTTTACGTACGTGTAGTAATAATAATATAAAGTGTCAATATTGGAATGCTATGCTCGTATGGGACAATGGGTAATTTCAGGATAATATAATATAATATAATTATAAAAATACAGTCATGCACTCCTGTGCAATATTCGTAATTATTATACGCGTATGTCACAATTTTGAAGTATCAAATCAAATTAGTTGTAAAAAATAAGCACATAAATGGGATGTATTGAGTACATATACATACATCAAAACACCTGCGGAGAGCGATATTATATTATTATAAAACGTAACACTGTAACATGCATTATAATATTATGCATTCAATCGAGAAATGTGTGTTATGTGTACTATTCGAATATAGGACTCACGGGACCCTCGATTCAATTCCCCTCAGAATATTGTCTCGAGCTTAAAAAGTAAAATATATAATAATATCATCGATCATCAGTAGATGCTGTGCAACAGTGCTATACTAAGAGCCCCTCCAACATGTAATGTTTTATTAAAAACGTATTCAGCTGTCAAAATCCTATAATATAATATTATACTATTTATTTTTAATATTCAACAAATAGCGATGCGTTTTTCTTGATACGAAAACAATTGTTGCAGCGCGGATAACTCTGCTATTGATTCTCAAAAATTATCTGCATAAAAATCTTTTAATTTCAAAGTTGTTTCTCTATTTAAGCAGGAATCTGGTTGAAGTTTTCGTCGAAATTTAAATTTATTTACAGACGGATATTGCATTATTAAATGACCAGTGACCATGTTTAAAAATCAAAAGAAGTAGGTTATTAATATGTGTAAACAAACATACAACTCCCATTAGTGAATAGTTTTTGAGTTTTTTTTTTTTTAACACACTCGTTTTTCGATGAACAAAAACCCGTTATTCAGATTCTACAATTTCATTTATCATAAACTATGCTCAATTTAATATTATATAATACTGAAGCTTGGTGTGGCGCGGTCAATACACTCAACTATGGAAATGCTCTGACTGTACGTATCGGCCTGTGTTGTTAACTTCCGGATGGGTGACCACTCGGGATTTTTATCTACAAATCCTTGCCACACATACAAACGTGTTTCAACAGTTCCTGCCCCCTACAAACAAAAAAACAGCTAATGGCCATAGTTGCCGAGCTTAAGCTCAATGATAAAACAAAATAAAATAAAATAAACATCATCGTAAAACCACTAGCTTAATCGCTCCGCTCAGAATCTATAAAAATTATAATATGTCGACAATTTTATATATTTCGGTGTAGGTACAAGTGTACAACATATTTTATTTTAGTTTTTAATTTTATTCCAGAGTTGATAACATGCGTTTTTATCAGGAATATATAGTTTTGTATACACCAGGTTGTGAAATCAATGTCGTAATACCGACCTAAGATTTTAATTCTTAACTGTAAAATGTTTGTTAATGTGATATCATTATACACTTCCACGATAAATAATTTTTTTTTTTATATTTGACGAATTTGTTTCAGTGAATACCAAAGAGCGTGTGATTAAATCACGCTAGATGAATATATTTTGGGCTATAGTTGATGAGTTAAATGTATAAATAATATTCGTAATATTTTAATATGCAATCAAATCTTACTATATTATGAAACTCTGAGCAAGACGATACTTTTTCGCGGTACATGTTAAAATAATATAATATTACAGACAACCTATATAATATATCGTAATATAAAATATCATTACAGAATCATTGTACTCGCTCACAAGTCACGTGACAGCCGAAGTACTAAAACGAGAAAAATAAAAATATTATCAATGCCCCAGCCGAATCCACCGGCGGGTGGTACCTACCCATCTGTGGCCACCGTACGGGGTGACACGCGACAGATAACATCAACGTTTGACGTCCAGTGGATGGACACGTGCGCATCTGTATTACTATTTTGTCCGGGATTATTATTGGGTTGTGTTATTAAAGGGTCCACCGTAACCCCGATGGTATAGACTTTAGATACCATACAATATATAATAATATACATATATATATATATATATATTTACCATAAATTTATATTACGGTCCTTCGTATATTATTATCGTGCCGTGTGGACTGAAGTATTTCGCTACGACAGGCTTAAGTGATCGGTCACTGGCATTGGACTTCGCTCCGATACACAATAAACAGTAACGAATACATGTTATTATATAGTTACTGTTTTGATATTACCGAATATATAATAATGTACAGGATGACATAATATAATAATAATAATAATAATAATACGAAGCGTCGATACCTATATGATATATCATACTATATCACTGACAATGGTTTTTTATTTTCATATTTCATACCCGTGCTGCAAGAAGTAACGACTGAGTATCCAGAGGTGTGTGTGTGTGTGTGTGTGTGTGAGAGAGAGAGAGAGAGAGAGAGAGTGAGAGAGAGAGAGAGAGAGAGAGAGAGAGAGAGAGAGAGAGAGAGAGAGAGAGAGAGAGAGAGAGAGTGTGTGTGTGTGAAAGAATACCGGTCCAAGAGGTCCATCGGTATTTATACATCTAATAAATATTATATTTTACAACGCGTGTCTCTTCTGCCCTGCAGGTCACGTTATATTTCTCAATTACGAAACGGATGACTTTTTACTGGTCGTCGTCAACGTTATTTTCTAATAATTAAATGATTAAAAGTGTAAAACGATATTATTTACCATACCATTCACCGTAATATCATTTTATTAATTATTATTATTATTCATATACATTGCATGTTTGTATACCAACGTGTTATACATGTAGATTTGAGACCAGATTACACAGCATCCGAAAACAATTTATTAATTTACATAATTACATTTGATTGGAAAAAAGAACTTTATATTGTTAAATAAAATATAACATCATACAAATTGAAGTCAAAATTTCAATTTTATAATTTCATAACATTATGTAATCTTGTAAAGTTGTAAAAATATTTGTATTTTGCAGTTTGCAACATTTTTAGGTTACCGAGAAGTGGCAAATAATGTTTAATATATGATAACATATGAATTAAGTGTATGTAGGGAATACTAAGATGAATAAATAAAAATAAATTGGAACTTTTTATCAAAATATCAAAGTTTTGAAAATAAAATTATAACATGGAATATTAATATATGAATCAATAATAACGTCCAAATCAAAAATGGATGTTACAAACGGTTTTCGAAGAATTGATTCCACCAACGAAAATGTATGGAACTATTTCAAAAACGACAACGCGACTATAAATGATTAAATATCAATGAAACTATCTACTCCAAATACTACCAATATAATATACTCCTGAGATTTTAAAATATTTTGTGTGCATAATATTTAGGTGTTCTATACATTGTATATTAGCATAGAATTACATAGAAAAGTATTATTTTCTAATATTTTCAACCGTTACTATATTAATACGATTACAAGCATCAATATTTAATGATAATAATCACATTCAATGGTGTTATTCAATATTTTTATATTATTTGAATATTTTTTTATTGTGATATAGTAATAGATATATAGTCTGTAAGTACCTACCGAATATACTACAGAGACCGGTTGTAGGTTACCACACTGTTGTTGTATAGCTTAACTAGGGTCTCTCATAAGTTTGGTATGCTGATACCGTGGGAATATCTATACCATTTTAGAATTTTGTAATAACGTTCATATAAATTATGATTTAAATATATTCATACAAATCATGATTTAAATATATTCGTACATGGTTACTGAAAACTTTCACAGAACAGTGAAATCATTTTAAAATGTTTTGAATTTTCAGGGAGGATTTCAGTATAGACTTTACTGCTTTGCTACTCCTATAATTTATTCTGTTATTATTTTAATAAACATTATCGACTCGTAGTTAATTCTTCTGTTTCTTTCACGAATCGATTTTAATGAAAGAATAAGAACCCCCCTGATTTTCACAAAATATTAAGGAGTCAACCTCGAGGTAGTTAAAAAATTTCATCGATCCAATTAAAAGTTCAGTAGGTACTTATAATATTTATATTTGTATTGGCAGCGACACTGGAGATAATTCGCTAATGGAAAATGAGTATGGTCATTTTAAATAGGTATTAATTATTTCCGTGACGTTTACTTTTTGTTTTGTGACGGTGCGGCCATCTTTGCATTTCAAAGAAATTGTTGGTATTTTCAAAAATATATTAACTATGTTTATGAGTTTAAATAATATACAAGCCGGACCACGGGGCTATCAGTAAAATTCAGGCACAACAGAAACATCTGCTCAATCTTTGGGCATACCTACGCTATATTGTACAAAATTATACTTGTGCATCGTGCCGGTACAATAGTATTTGAGGACGGCTGAAATGTTGGAAAAAAAAAGCGAATTCTTTGTAGAGGGTACAACCAATAAGGGGCCAGGAGCGTCACCAAGTGAATCTGCAGCTGTAATAATATTGTATATGCCTTGAGCAGATGTTTCAGACACACATAATATACATATTATGAAAAGGACGGAAATCGTTTCTAGGTAGACCCTAAATTTGAATTTATAATATCCGAACTATAGGTATATCATAATATTCCGAAAATATTTAATTGTTTAAACCGACTGCGAACAGCAACTACCAACACTGTCGACACAGTAATAATATGTATAATTAGGTGGCAGGACACGGAGAGGGGGGTGAGGGCCCTGAGAGGTATTTTTTTTTTTTAAATAATTGGTGTAATATTTCAAACTAATGTTATTGCGATATGTACCGTAGATCGGTGTAAATAGGTTCGTGGTATAAATAGCTTAAATTTAATGTAAATATTTTTGAAAATTTCTATGAGTAGAAAATAATAAGTTATATACATACATATTGACGAAAAGTTTTAAGTATCAATGGATACATTTTTTAAATTATAATTAAATAACTTAACTCATTATTGCATGTGTAAATATGAATTTACTGTTAGTACATAGTACAACATTTGAATTGTATATAAAATGTTTCAAGTTTCTATGAGAAATATATTTTTATAAAAACCTCAAAAATCTATTAATGATAATATAAATCATTCGTATTTTACGTTTGAATATCAAGTGTCGTAAAAATTATAACGTCAATCGTTCATAAAACATTTATGTTAGTATATGCTTAATTATTTTATTTTAATTCCTAGCTATATAATAATTGACTTAGCAACTTAGGTATAATCTAAGAAGTAGTTGATAATTATTAATTAAAAGATGTACAAAATATAAAATATTATTACTTGAATAAATAAAACTCCAAGAAAAATACCAATTAAAAATGTAAATCAATTCTCCGAATACTTTTTAATGAGATTGTTTTATGAATGTTTAGATAGCGTAGTATAATTATCGGACACTGTAATAGTTATAATTTATTAACTGTATTTCATTAAGACGTAAGTTCCACAAAAATCGATTTTTTTTTTGTTAATACATTTTCTACACGTATAATTGGATATATTATTGCCATTAATATTTTATTTGTAACAACATTTTTAGTTACTTATTTATTACAATATGAAAATGAACTCCATTGAACTAAAATTGAAAAATATTCCTAATTTCTATAGAAAACCATTATGAGCCAAAAATGAAATAAATAACCAATAAAATAACACAATAAAGACTATAATAATGCAGAACCCTAATCAAATTCAATATGTTAAAATTTAAATTATAAAATATCATAACTGAAATTGTTGATTAAATTAAATTGATGAACAAATACTACGTAATTATTATTATGGAAAATAAGAATAAATTAATATACCAAAATCAAACTAATGAACTTAAAACAACCATTGCAATAATAAAATACAAGACTGAACCTACAAGTGTTAATGGGAGAAATTATAAAAAGAAATATTAGGAGAAATATTAAATAACATATTATGTCATATGTATTTCAATGTATATAAAATATTTGGTATGATATTCGAAGATATTATGAAAAACATTTTAACAATTATGAAATTAAATACACATAATAAATTAACATACAGCAATGGAAGGATAACACACTATAATATGCAGGTTCCACATATTATTAGAATAAATTAAAGAATAATATATACTTACATATGTAAATGTATACGTATGTATAATAATTGTAAAAAAAATTAGTAAAAAAATTTACAAATGTGAAATTATTTTGTTGAAATTCAAAACAGAACCGAACATATGATATTATATTATTTTATATTATCAATGAATAATAATAATAAACCAATAACTCTGTGAATCTTGGTGACACTAACTATACTATAATATACTACACAATATAATATATTATGGTTTCTGAAGGACAAAGTTCATATTGCCAAATAATATATCTTTTTAAATCAAACATTGTAATATAATATAGTGACTACTGACTAAAGAAACGAAAATCGTGACAGTTGAACACAACAGAAATAATAAAAGACGTTTTAGCGTGGGAACGCAAACCTGGGAACCAGGCACCCTGTGAATACCGAAACAGTAAAATCAACATAATGGCCAATGGGGTGTATTATTTTTTCAACCACCTCCGAAAAACTGATGGATAATTTATCTTGTTTCAAATATTTGAATAATTCGTCAAACAAATATTTTTCTTTAATATAAGTTATATTTTGCCTGAGTCAGAAAAAAAAACACATAATAACATGATAGAGATAACTGATATAATATCTTACACATGATAGTTCTACATTATATATTATTGATAGTATTAAAGGGTTTAAAATATTTTTCATGTATTATTATATTCATATGAAAAAAAACCGAGTTCTACCATTTACGGTTATTTCTATATACTATATTTATGTCCTGTGAACTTATCTGACTATCTAACCGGGTTTACGTATATAGGTATTGGAAATTGGTTTAGGTTATATATGACATCTCCTGACACGGGCAGTGCACGTTTTTATTGGTTTGGGGTCCATGACTGATTTTTTGTTTTGATGATCACCATAGCTGTATACGACGTTCCCCATATAAAAATACAAACATACAAAATAACACCGACGATATTCATAATGGTACACCATAAGTAAAAAAGGTCGAGGGTTAGTTGGAACCATCAAGTCACGCCCTCTCGCATTCTTACGAGTGCAAGCATGGGCAGATTGGGTGAAAGTTATTTAGCTGTTGCGCATCAGGCTGACCAAATATGGCCTGGTCGAGGGGAAGGGGGGCAAAGCTCTTTTTACAATACTATTTATTAGTTATTACTTGTTACTATTAGTTTATTGTAAAAAACTGGACAAGATTATATCTAATAATCCCGCCCCAGAGAATATGTATTCTGTTTATGTGGGAGGGAGAGGGGTAGTTGATAAATGACCAAGGATTATCCAGGAAGAAATTTACAACGAAAACGGCTTAGAAAAATATTAGTAGTACAAGTGGATAACAATTTATTACTTTGATAACCCTATTTATTGAATAGTAGATATCGTCCAAAGTAATAATCCTGAGCCAGTTACATGAGATTTCGTAACTACGTATGAATTTCAGCACATTTGTGGCATCGAGATACAATTATTATTGTAGGTGCAATATTATTGTTATTAATTATTATAATACAGATTATTTTACCACGTTGATTATCTGAAGCTTAGATCAAATATCTAAAATACACGTTTAGTGAAAAACCAGCATAATATTAGAAAACGTGATAGAAAACCTTAGGCCTTATTATTATTATTATTATTACTCGTTAGCCAGTAAACTTTTGGTTGTAAGAACAGAAAAATAAATTTTGGACAACTGTAAAATATATTATAATATGTATTTAATAAAAAAATATAACACTCTACAAGTGTATAAGAGTATAAGACGTCGTGTGTGTGAACAGCTGGGTGCGCATAATATGTCGTTCCACGAATTTCACAAATGTATAAGATTGGAATTTTTTTTTTTTGCGTCCTTATATTTTGTATGTGTATTTCGGCCTTTGAATATTTATATGCAACTTTTATTTCATAATATCACGTCTTTCATGAACAGGTAGGTAATTTAATCTTGCTACGATCTGGGGTTCGGCCACAATATTTAAGATCATTAATAATTATTTAAACGACCATTTCACCAACAAAACCAGTTGCTTGAACGCAATATTTACACATTATATTTTATTATTATAGGCATGATATTTCACAATTTATTACAATCAGTTAATCACACGATTTTATGTTAAACTTGGAACAGATTGGGTAGTATACGTTTCCATAAATGTAGTAGTCGCATCAAATTTCACGTACACTATAATATCATTAGCAGCTTCAAGTTGAGGGTGCAAGTCATTAGTATTTAAATTAGTTTTAGGGTTTGTATAACTTTAACTTTAATAAGATTTCTTTACCTTACTATTATGACTTGTGGGGTTATCGTAATATTATGCCTGGAAATGGGTGGCAAGCAGGGGCGTCATTTAGCTCTTTGAATATGCAGGCAAATATTTATTGAATGAATTAAAATACTATAGTTGTACTATACACGGCCAATTGGCTTACGGTGGTCCACACTGTACAACTTATGTCGTGTGAGTACGGCCACGGTGTCGCGTAGAAGCAGGTCGCAGGTAAAAATGTTACGGGTATACAAGTACCCATAGCGTGACTCATTATCCAAATAATTGAGTATGATTAATTTATGATTTATATTTTACCATTAATTTGTGTGATTTAGGCTTTAAATATTTGTGCAGTAGAAATAATTACTGAATTATTATGAGCAAAATATACGATATCAATAATAAAATAGGAAAATTATTATCTTTATTATTAATAAAAATGTTTAATGGCAACACAATTATGTTTTATAATACGGACCAGGCCGTAATCAAAACACATATTCTGGAGAGGGGATCGGACCATTAATAGGTATGGCCTTAGCCCTTAGATACAGGAGAAACATAAATTTAAAAAAAGTATAGAGGCAAGGGTATATTAAAATGTCCTTTAATAATGACCCTAGGCCTGAGTCAACGTTATGAGGTCTTAACTCGATGACAACGTATTTTAAAAAATGTTTTAGAAACCTATACTAGAACTTCTAAAATCGTTCCGAGTACATATTCCAAGGAGATTGTCATCTCAGTTTTATCTCTAATGCAGCTGTTAAACTCGTATAACATACACTAAACCAGCAAGTCATAAACATTTTCGAACCAGACATCAACATTCAATTTTAAAAGTATAGATAAACGTCAAATATATCTTAAATCTTTCACTTTATTAATAGATAAATTAAGACACAAAACAGGAATTGCTAAATGTTAGCAATACTTTTAGGTAAACTATAGTAGGTTATGCGATTCATACGATTTTAAAATGTTTGTTTTTTTGGTAAATTCAACAATAATCATGCATAGGACAGACATTGTAGAAACTGCCTGTTGAAGTTAAAAATATATGATGCTCCCCTTAAGCAGGTACTAAGAAAAGTATATAGTAAGCTGTATAAATATATAGCCATATAGGGACATTATATGTATCGTGAGTTGAAGATGTCTGAATAATTTGTATTTGTATTGCGATCTACAAGTGTAATACATTTTTGTAAGGGTTAAAAAGGTTTTAGAGACAACATGGCCCAGTCCCCAAACTGTTGTTATTACCTATATTATACTATTGTAAAACCATATTTGACCTATATATGCACTGCAGTGCCGTAAATGGAATACGTTTTATATTTTATTTCGATTGTTGGATTTGCGAGGACGTCGCAATAAAACCGACCGTTGGGTTCAAAATGCGAACGCCGATAGCTTACAACTGCCCAATAAGTAATAACATTTAAGTGTAAATAATAATTGAAAACCATATTTTTTATCGTTCTGAAAACGTTTTTATTAATATTTTGTGCACGATGGATTTATCAAATAGAAATATATATATTATATGATTTGATGTGACGATGAGTGGTGAGTTGCGGGCAATGAGGTTGGCACTTATTGAATGCAAGGTGAGGTGGAAGAGTGGAGGCGTTGGCCCTCAATAAAAATATACGACTTTATCAACATAGACAACCTAGCCCGAGTTCAGTGTGGGATTCCTAAATAATAATAAATAAATAAATTGTAACAAAATATAACATAGAAGAAAAGAAAGAAAAAATGAAAACCCAACCCCCGAGATTAATACAGAGAAAAAACTGATTTTCGTGATCGGAATATATATTAATTCATTATAGGGGGTATGACATGAATGACCTTAGTAGGTATCAAATATAACTATGTTCAAACTACAAAGGTATCGGCGATAACTGGAAATATATTCAATAGGAAAATATATAATAATATTATATGCATTGCGTTATACACATTTGTATATTATAATATGTGATGACGGAGAATAAAAAACTCGTTTTGGGAAAATCATATAAATGTATAGTCGTATATAATATATGATCGAGAAATTTATACTACAGCTGAAATCTGTATACGTTTGTGGCAAGATAACTGTAATATGCCCTCATAATGAAAAATTCGAATATCAATATTCATATCTATTATAATAATATGTATAAATATTTTATTCATTATTTATAGAAAAAGAGTAATGTTGATATGCGTTAATATTATATAAATAAAAAAAAAAAATGAATTTTTTACCAGCCAATGAAAATAATCAATATTTTGATGAAAAATTTAAAATGACAACATTTTTTTTTATTATTATTTTAATAGGTAACCAAACATGTAAGGATTTATGTTCGACTTATTACCTTCTAAGTATAAACACACATGTGCTCAAAGGAACCAAAAGCTAAAGACAACACAAAATAAACGTTATAAATTCAAGTCAAGTTACAAGTTGGTTTCGAATAATTCAAATCTGATAACTTCATGATGGTAATAATATTAAAACTTACACTGTAAACAGTATTAAACATTGTTAACAGCTATGTTAAGGGAGGTATCAATGGGATCGCTCTAGCCATTCTATATTCACAGTAAAAAAAACATGACTAAAAATATGAAATTAATTAGATTATTGTTAGAAATAATAACAAACACAAAAATAAAACACGTGATCAATAAAAATAATCTTTTAATTAATTATATTTATAGGTGTCTGTATGCATTTAAAATAATTTGTATAATTGCCTAATACTAAAAATCTTATAAAATAATTGTTATAGAAAAAACTCGATGCAATATATTTTAGGTTGACGAATTTACATCCCTTACATCCAGAGACCCTCGATTACGCATCCCTTCTTTTTAATTCGGCGGGCCATAAGCAATAACGGTAACAACAACTTCGGCGTCCACCGTCTCGTTCTACCCCCATATCAAAAGTTCTTCGTCCGATCCAACCCCAGCCACGGGGCGCACGCACCCTCACGCATGCACACGCGCCGGCGCGAGCACGCTCTCGGAGAGCGCAAACGTACGCGACTTGATATTGTGATGTTATTATTATTCTCGCTTATCGGTTTCATCCGCCGTTATTGCTGCGCTGATCTGCTACTTCGAAACAATCCTTGTCGCGCGAACATCGCATACCTAACACGATTGTTATTATTGTTTTTGGATAATATTTTAATACGACATAATATTATTACGTGTTCACACGATGGTTATTATTATTATTGCAATTATCGTTATTTGCATTGTTTTTATTTATTATTGATAATAATATTATTATTATTATTAAATATTATTTCATCATCATCATCATCATCATCATCGACATCATCGGTATTGCACCCATACGGTTTTTGCATCGACGATCTCGGACTACTGAGCTTAATGATTCGTATTTTTTTTGTCGGTATTTTTAACTTACAGTTCTCCATTTTTTCGCGTCCCGTATTAACGTTAAACCAGGTATACGTAATTCGTATATCATTATTCCCTCAGTATCGTCCCAGAGCTTCTGGGAGTCCCGTTAGTCCGGAAGACTATGATGGACACCTGTTACGTTGTTGTTTTGTAATACGCACCTAACTACCATTCTATCAAAAATGGTCTCTACGGTAAACATGCTGCTGAGATCACTCTTGTCGTAAGTACCCACGTGGCTATGTACCTAATATTCATTATCGTTCCGTGATAATCGCGTGATTTTCATTATTATTATTAATTGCTGTTAATAAGCATATGTTATTTATTTTTTATCGTACGAAAACCCACAGAGTTTTCTATATAAATAGGTATTTACGAATAATCGTTTTTGTTTTTTCGTTTTTAGATCTACAAGCGGCTGAAGTATCGAAATGAAGAGATGTCCGTGACCATGTTTCCACTCGGACTCGAACACATTCACCGTCGCTCGGGTATGAAAATTGTTTTAGTTATAATATAAAATGAATTAATATCATATTTAATATACCAATTAATATAAATAAAATAATCCTGGGCCCCAAACGAGATATCTCTGCACTGGGCCCAGTATTTATATACATAATATCATTATCATTATTATTATGAAATTATGAAACACAAAAATCAAAATTTGAATGTAATATTAACATTTCCGCGAAAAGCTTTGCACCCCAGCACGAATACAGTTTCACTTCCAAATTGATACTACCGATACCTTATAATATATTAAAACCCAAAATAATAAAAATAAATTAATGTAACGTACATTATTATAGTGACAATATTAATAGGTATTATAAAAAAATAACGGGATAATCAATTATGGCGTAATTTTAAAAAAAATCCTCCAAAAATTGTAGTTGTATATAATAATTTATGGTAATATTTATATTTTATAATTTTAATAATATTTCGGTGATAATGTTTGCCTGTCATATACTCATATGAGGGAATGGTCTACTGACGACTTTTGTGGGGGTTCGCTCTATAATAAATTACACTGTGCAATACGCCAATATAGGTCTCATGCTTATCACTGACGTCACTTGACGCTCGTTATACAAAAACTGTTGTTCACTATTATAATATACCTATAAGTTATAATTATTAACTTTAGTTTAAATAACTCAATATAAACAGTAAAAATATTGTTTTCCGTTTCAAGTTTGTCTGGACAATGGGACATGAATTTCAAAAAACGGTCAACTCGTTTTAAACAGAAATATATAGTCACTCTAATGTACATGGAAGTGTACTTAGTACTTAGTTAACTAAACAGTTTTAGTGATTCTTCTATTATATTATATCTATTGGCTAATCGGTATTGCGACTATGGTTTTTGAGAGGAATTATCATTTTAACACACTCTATAGTACTAATTATTGCCTAAGTTAACTATTTTATTCGTTTTAACAACGTGTTGAATTTTTGTTGAACTTACAATAATACCCTGTCAAACAAACTGAAATGTTCAAAAATAATTCACTCATATTTATCGACAGTAATATTATGTAAACTTATAAAACTGTTATATAGTAGGTATATTGCCTAATTATTATACGGTATATGATAAATATCTATGAATCCATTATCTATTCACTAAGTCTTATCAACGTGTTTGTAAAGACCTCACAAAATAATCACTTGTATGAACTATTTAAAATTAATATTAGCTCATGGATTTGATAATATGGGATTCAAATGTGGAAATATGATTGAAAATCGTTTCTGCTTAAAGTATTAAGATTTTTCTTCGTAATAAACTAATAAAAATAAAATTATGAGTTCATGTTTAAACAATTGTAGTTTAAAATATTAAATAGTTTAATGTCGATGCGATGCTTACACTTTTGAGTGAAACACATATAAAAGAAGATCAACTTTATATTATTATTTAATAAAATCTAAATTTTATAATATGTATTAACTCTATTCACATTTATCACAATACTTAGACAATAATAAGAATCTAGTTGAATCATTTATTTTCCTAAACTTCCCCGTATTCAAATTATATTAATTTTTAATTGCCACTGTTCTTTATTGTGACTCCGTTTGATTAACACAACACGCAATTGTTCAGTTAAAACTTTCTTGTATAACACTTCAATAGAAATTACATTTTATCTCTCTTCGTTATTGTCTTCTTTGTGGCCGGATGTGTCTTCCAATTAATCTGATCTTCTAGCGTCTTCAGTATTTTACTGACCGGATACATAATAATATTAATGCACGTAATGGTTTATTCTTTACAGTTGTAACCAGTGAGATTATCGATATATGTTTCCATCCTTTATTTAGTGTATACGTTTCATCAATTAGTAATTAGGTACCTACATATATTTTCGTACTTTTAATTTTAAATGAAAACCCATTATAATGTCAAAGTCTAGAATTTAATTTATTAAAAAGAAAACGGTTAGTGGTTTCCTGTTTCGGCAATTTTTTTATTTAATTTTGTGACAAGATTAAGCCATCATTTTGTATACTTACCTATTATGTTATTTTGTGGAATATTATGGGGTAGCTCTGAAAATTTCAGGCGGATCGAAGCATCTTAAACTCTAAGCCAAAAAATATCTTTCACTTTGGGTCAAAAGTTAGGGAATATTGTTTTAGGTATAATATATTATTATATATTATACATATAGTAGGTCTTTGACCCATGAGAAAACCACCACAAATACAGTCTTCTCCGAACCCTCACGCTTATAATTAGTAAGTTCACGAAGACCACTCCAAATTTCGGAATCAATAAACTATATTATGTCGACGGATGGAATCAATGCATGTTAATTTTTTTGACAGGGCGTTAGATAAATATAAATAAAAATGTACAATATGTTTAACATTTTAATATTATAAATGCCCATATACGACCATAATACTTATGTCTTATATAATACGCAATTGTCCTTATGGTTTTTATTTCACAACTTTAAAAGGTATGAGTTTTTGGACGCCTACCACAGAATATAATATACAGTAGAACTTCGATTAACCGTCACTGTCGGGACCGGGGCTATGACGGTTAATCGAATCGACGGTTAACGGAAATTTTGCAAAAAAAACGTGTAAATACATATACATACACACATTTATTATATTTTATATTTATATTATATATTTATCATATTTTACGTGTGTACTTTAAAAAAAAAAAAAATACTTACATTGTAACAAATTATAAACATACATACCACACATATTATAAAAAAAAATCTGTCATTTTAGTTTGTTTTTTTGATTCTCTAGCTTTTTTATTACGTATTTGACGTAGAAGTAAGACTTGCGTAGCATTTTGTAGCACTTGATAGTTACTGAGTTGGTCACGAGTTTATCGCGATCGTCTAATTATTTTTTTTTTCGGCGGTGACCGATGACGGATAACAGAGAGTAATTTAGTAATTTCAATGTGACAATTTATATACTATACCTACATGTCGAGTTTGGAGAGAACCTAAGATGACATAATCTGCTTTGTAGAAACCTAAACAATAATTTTATCAAAAGTTTACTTGTGTATACTATAGTACGTACTAACCGGTAATTAGACAAACGAGAAAAAAATAATATATATTATATTATATAAATGAGTATACCGCGTGGTACGTTTGGTTTATTTTTTCATATACATTTATTCGACGGAATATACGAAAATATGTTACATATTTTGTTGAACCTTTTTTTATATTCGGTTTACTCAACTGTATTTTATTTAACTTTTTGTAGGATTTTTATAAGCGCATAGTATAATACCGATTTTTTTATGTGATTTAAGAAATTAATTCTTTGTTAAAAAAACAAAGTGTATTTTCATTATATTATACTCAACTAATTTTTTATTCATACCTAAATAGCTTGAGAAAAAAACTTTTAACATTTTATTATTAGTTACTCCACATAATTCTCCCACGCGCCATACCTTTTGACTGTATAGTGTAGTTACGGAGGAGTCCTCCTACTCCTCTATCATCTGGCTTTGTCTTAAATATTTTACCCTTTGTCAACATTTGCAATTTATTAAATATCATTTTAATAAAACGATGTTAGTAAGATTTCACACAATATGTTATTATTAAATTACTAAGTGAAAGATGTCGTGTTTGGTGAGAATCAGGGCATTTCAGGCATTTGACTATAACATTTTTGGTTGACAAGTTACATTAACTAAGAATAAAGTAAGAATTCCAAGACCACTTTGAACTTTAATCGCATTATTTTAATATAAAAGCCGTTTTAAAAAGTATAAAATAATCCTCGCTAGTTTGAACATTAACCAACAGTCCATATTTCTTAATTACTACGCCAAATTAATCTGGCAATGTTATTAAAACAATTTTTTCATGTGCTTTTCAGAAAAAATAAGTTATATTGATTGAACCGTTCATGTTTAAATAATTTTAAAAAAAATACTGTCAATTCTTCTTAAGACTTTTTTTTATTCGATTGGGTAGGAACGTATACCTAATGTTTTTTCTGGAATTGTGCTCAATAAATTAAAATATTCTAGTTTCATATTATTGTTGTTAATATACGCATGTTTATGTTTTAAGTTTAACATATATTTTATTTGTTAAATATATTGAATTTGCTGAACTGAATTCTCAGAAAAAATTATTCTGCATAATATAGTCAGTTTTTCAAAACTTACCAGTCAATAAGAGTGGTGGTTAAATACTCTGAAAACAGTTCACATATTTTTTTTTTGCAACGGCGCGACGTTGACAAGGGTACAGGAATACTTTTGGCATATTTTTAGATTCAAAAATTCCAGGATAGTAGGCTAGAAGTAGTTATTAATGTAAATCGTTTTAGAACATATTCATCAGTTCTCTATGCTTATTTTTTAAAATAGTACTTATAACATTATATTATACTATGATTTATACTGTAACTATCTATAACTAATATTATATAATTTATTAATTGTTTAAACTGTTGGTATAACAATAGTATAATGTATGAATATTGAAATATACATATGAAAAAATAAATAAAAAATCAGCTAAAAATGTGATATAGTTTCTAACCATTACTCCTTTACTAATGCATCCATATTGATTAATGAACATTTTCAATAAAATCAAGTCTTAGTAGAATTATAATTGATAATTTAGAATATAATAACAATAATTAAATTGTGTTAGACATAAATAATTTTTATCACTATAAATTAGTACTAACTACCTAACAAATACTCGAATACAATTATTTTTTATTCCAATATCAAATTATCAGTTACAGTTTTATAAAAGAAAGGGAAATGAAGTGCATAGTGCACGGAAAAAAATAATAGTTATGGTCACCATTCAAACAGTATGCATGCATAGGTATAGACAAGTTTTATTTATTTGAATAGATAAAAACGACAACTTGTTATTTTTACAAAAACTAAGTAACATTTTGATTATGTCATGGTGAAAACCGTTTTGAATTCGTAATACAATTTTCTTTGTAGGTACCTACTTAACAAATTGTACATTTTTCTTTTATAAATACTAAAAAGTGGGAAAGTCGGTAACCACTCTGCACTCTGCTGTTTAGTAAAAGGTCAGTGTTAAGTGTACTTCATCGTCATTAAATACCTAAGTCATTAAAATGAACATGATATGTGTTAAATTTGAATTCAATGATAAATCATAACTTACTAAAAACGAGTGGAATGATGGATGAATGTATTGATTTTACAATGATGTGTGTTTTTTTGTGTCTGTCATATCTTTTGGTGCAGAAGAAATCCTTTCATTTTCTATTTCAGTATTTTTCTTAATTAGGAAGTGAATTAAGTTGATACTTTGGGGGATCAAAAGTAAAATATTCCTAGAAGTTTTCGAAAACGTTGTAAAAAACAGAAAACAATTAGAAAAAACATTCTTTATACGTTTTTTTACCTTTGACAAAAATTACATTTTTATGAGTCTTTGAAGTTCAAATTTTTACAATATTGGATATTCACCAGTAAATTTACACTTTCTCGATTTATTTTTTATTTTGTTGTACATCAAAAACAAATCACCGTAGATAGATTCCATATAGATAGTTCATATCTATATAAACCATAAATCAACATTTTTTGTTACGTATTCATTTTAAGTTCGAATTTGGCAATATATTTTTAAGAAAAAGTCTCTAGAAACTAGAAGCTTTTTGGTGTCTTTATGTCCCTAAACTTTAATGTCTTTTAAAGTTCTTTTAAAGTGTAAATTACATTATATTTTAATTTATAGCCATCCCGACTGGCGTTGTCCGTGAGATTCACTTATGATTATATTACCAGTGCCACCACTATATTATGAATTCACCTGCTGTAAATCGCGGACCCCACGTAGCGCGTATGTAAGTGTATAATTTATGAGCGAAAATGGTCTGTGAGCCTATGATATTAGTATATTACTAAGTATATTTGATGATATTATTGTGAATAAAGTAATTTATATATTTACATATTTACATGGAACCTTGTTTTAAATTTTCAATCCTTAGCTATAAAAGTTGAACATTATATATAATTAATTATAAAATAATAATAATTACATTTTAAATTTGATAAATTTTGTCAAAATTCAAACTTTAAATGCTTATAAAAAAAATTGTGCCTACTATGTATTTTTAATATTTTTCAACTGCTATATTGTAACAATAAATCAGGAGCTTTACATTAAATTATTAAGCGTTTTTACCCCACCAATACATTTTTATTGATATTTATAGAAAAAAAAACTAAAAAAGGTGGGCAAGTGGGTGTCGCTCTGCTGTACAGTAGGTTACAAGTGGGTCATTGTATAATGGATGGTATTAAATTTGAATTCAATGATATAATATCATTGTATAAGAAAAACGATTCTGAGCGGAGACGGTATGTCCTTCTAGGTATAAGACATATTATATACATATCTATGGTATTAAAAAAAATTGACCTATAATGAATTCCAAATTAATCATATCACAATATCCATTAGGTACTTATAACGCGTTATACACCAACAACAAACCCTGATACTATCATAGATATATATAGTAGATTACTTTAGAAATTTCAAGTACCCACGAATAATATTATACAATCACAACAAAATAACTAAAATCGTAATTCTTGGTTTAAATATGAAATTTTGTCTAAATTTGAAATTAAAATGTCTGTAAAAAATAAGTGTGTTTATATATTTTTTAGATTTTTTGGTTACAGTATGAATTATTTAAGAGAATCTTTGTTTTAAATTTTCAACTCTTAGTTATAAAAACTGAACATTTTATAATTTTTTAATTCCAACGATTGATAATTTTCGAGATTTTGATAAATTTTGTCAAAATTCCAACTTTAAATGCTTATAAAAAAAAATCGTGCCTATGTATTTTTAATATTTTTCAACTGATATTGTAACAATATATCAGGAGCCTTGTATTAAATTTTTACACTTTTTGGCCCAACAGATAAAACTTTATTGATATTTATAGAAAAAAAAACTAAAAAAAATTGAAAGCTGTAAATGTCCATAAACAGCTCAAAAAGAGTCAAAATATTTTCAAAATTGTATGGTGTATAGGAAATGCTAATATAAACATTCAGTGAAATTTTCATGTATCTACAGTTATTCGTTTTTGAATTACAACAAAATAAGGAAATCGCTACATGAGAAATCGAGTGAAAATCCAATGTTGTAAAAATTTGAATTTCAAACGCTCATAAAAATTTAATTTGACTGTCCGGTAGAGATTTTTTTATTGATAAAGGTAGATAATCTTATAAAGAATCTTGTGTTTCATTTTCAAATCTTAGATTTAAAAAGAAAAATTTTTACGAATTCTTAACTCAAAATAATTTGCTAATTTTCGTGATTTTTCCATATTTTGTCAATTTTTGAACTTTAAATGCTTATAAAAAAAAATTGTGACTAAGGATTTTTAATATTTTTCATCTGCCTTTGAAACAACATATTAGGAGCCTTCTATTAAATTTTCAAGCTTTCGCAACCAACAAATAAAATTTTATTGATATTTCTAGAAAAAAAACTAAAAAAAAATGAAAAATGAAAATGTCCCTAAACAGTTCAAAATAAATCAAAAATGTTATCGTGTATAGAAAATGCAAATATAAAAAACCAGTGAAAATTTCATGTATCTACGGTCATTTGTTTTAAAGTTACACCAATAACCAAATTCGATTTTTTGGAAAATCGATTTTGCGTAAAAATTCCCGTTTTTCCTTAATTTTTATGTTGTTTTTCCCGGCGCTTGTGAAAACTACTGGAAAATGTTTACTTTTGACCCCCCAAAGTACCAACTAGATTCACTTTCCTATCAGAAAAGGTACTATTGAAGAAAATCGAAGCACTTTTACTGTCCCAAAACGTGATGACAGACACAAAAATATAAATAAAAAGGTGGAAAGTGGGTGTCGCTCTGCTGTACAGTAGGTTACAAGTGGGTCACTGTATAATGGATGGTATTAAATTTGAATTCAATGATATAATATCATTGTATAAGAAAAACGATTCTGAGCGGAGACGGTATGTCAGTCTATGTATAAGACATATTATATACATATCTATGGTATTAAACAAAAAATTGACCTATAATAGGTACCTATAATAAATTCCAAATTAATCATATCACAATATCCATTAGATACTTATAACGCGTTATACAACAACAAAAACCGTGATACTATCATAGATATATAATAGTACACTTTAGAAGTTTCAAGTACCCACGAATAATATTATTCAATCACAACAAAATAACTAAAATAGTTATTCTAGGTTTTTTAATATGTAATTTCGTCCAAATTTGAAATTAAAATGTCTGTAAAAAATAAGTGTGTTTATATATTTTTTAGATTTTTTGGTTACAGTATGAATTATATAAGAGAATCTTTGTTTTAAATTTTCAACTCTTAGTTATAAAAACTGAACATTTTATAATTTTTTAATTCCAACGATTGATAAATGCTTATAAAAAAAAATTGTGACTAAGGATTTTTAATATTTTTCATCTGCCTTTGAAACAACATATTAGGAGCCTTCTATTAAATTTTCAAGCTTTCGCAACCAACAAATAAAATTTTATTGATATTTTTAGAAAAAAAACTAAAAAAAAATGGAAAATGAAAATGTCCCTAAACAGTTCAAAATAAATCAAAATATTTTGAAAATGTTATCGTGTATAGAAAATTCAAATATTAACAACCAGTGAAAATTTCATGTATATACGTTCATTTGTTTTAGAGTTACACCAATAACCAAAATCGATTTTTGGAAAACCAATTTTGCGTAAAAATTCCCGTTTTTCCTTAATTTTTATGTTGTTTTTCCCGGCGCTTGTGAAAACTACTGGGAAATGTTTACTTTTGACCCCCCAAAGTACCAACTAGATTCACTTTCCTATCAGAAAAGGTACTATTGAAGAAAATCGAAGCACTTTTACTGTCCTAAAACGTGATGACAGACACAAAAATATAAAAATATAAAAATATAAAAATATAAATAAAAATATAAAAACATACATCATTGTAAAACCAATACATTCATCGCTCCGCTCAGAATCTAAAAGGTGGGTAAGTGGATGTCGCTCTGCTGTACTGTAGGTTACAAGTGGGTCACTGTATAATGGATGGTATTAAATTTGAATTCAATGATATAATATCATTGTATAATAAAAACGATTCTGAGCGGAGACGGTATGTCAGTCTAGGTATATAAGACATATTATATACTTATCCATGGTATTAAATTATATGGAATTTATGAATAAATTATTCATTGCCCCTTAAAATATGCACAGTCTTATCATTGAGCATACTTCTTATTCCTTATACTATGGTAGATTGTATAGATAGGCCATAATATTTTTATTTTTCCTTTTCATATATCCCCAAATAATATTTTTAAATTACAACAAAAAACTAAGATCGATAATATTGATTTTAATATGTAATTTCGTCCAAATTTGAATTTAAAATGTCTGTAAAAATAACTGTGTTCATATATTTTTTAGATTTTTTTGTTACAGTATGAACTATTTATGAGAACCTTTGTTTTAAATTTGCAATCCTTAGCTATAAAAACTGAACATTTTATAATTTATTAATTACAATGATTGATAATTTTCGAGATTTTGATAAATTTGTCAAAATTCGATCTTTAAATGCTTATAAAAAAAAATTGTGCCTATGTATTTTTAATATTTTTCAATTGCTATTGTAACAATAAATCAGGAGCCTTGTAATACATTTTTACACTTTTTGGCCCAACAGATAAAACTTTATTGATATTTACAAAAAAAAAAAAACTAAAAAAATTGAAAACTGTAATTGTCCGTAAACAGCTCAAAAAGACTCAAAATATTTTCAAAATTGTATGATGTATAGGAAATGCTAATCTGAACATTGCGGTGTTGGCTGCGGTAAAAGAGAGCAGTGACTAGACGACGGACATCATCTCAGCCAGGGGAACGGAAATCATGAACAGTTGTTTTGGAGACTTTGTCAGCTGGCTGGACCCGGGGCCGATTACACTAGCAATACAGGCAACTCCGCGTAGTCGTTCCCTGAGAATTATCGCCACCGAGAGGTCTAACAAAAGCCGTACGCATATTGTGTTGTTGCTCCAGAAGAGAATATACGACTGCAGTCGTCACTGGTTAGCTCGGTTTCGCTGTTAGTGTCGGTACCTCCAGCCTCCATCGTTGTATCGTCGTCGCTTGTGATCGAAGCAGATGGGTGCCCGGCGGTGACGTTCACGATTTCGTCGAGCCACCGCCGGTGGCCAGAGAACGTGTACCTATATTTTCGACTTCCCGCCGATCACCTCATAAGTACACTATCACGTACATAACTGGACCCACGTAACCTCGCCTTGTCCGCTTCCCTTGGGCCAGGAAAGAGACTTTTTGACGTTATTACCTTCGGGAGCAACTACTGAAGACGAGTATGACTTTTGTTATGCCTCTCCACCGCTGTTCGTCTACGTGGAGCTGTTTGTATTGCTGGTGTGACCGGTCCCGGGTCCAACCAGCCCACCAAGTCTCCAAAACAGTTTCAGAGTCAGGTTCCCTGGCTGGAGTGACGTCCACTGCCTCGTCACTTCGTGCCTCTACCGCTGGCGTATTTCCCGATCCTAGTACGTTTCAGCAAGGGGGGCGGAGCCAAGACCTTTCTGCATGATGTATATATGTTTTTACCGATCCTAATCTGATTCAGCGCGATGCGCTGAACCCACATAGGGTTCGTAATTTTTAAAAAAATTAACAATAAATACATATTTCTGTTTTTAACACTTTTCTTAAGTTCGCTTTCACGTCCGTCTGTAATCAAATCTTGCTCGCTCGATTTGAGGCACTTTTTGAAGATGAAAAATTCTGAAAATTGGTATAGACCTTGGTCTTGGATGACAATACAATAATCCGTAAAAAAATTTTTTTAACTAAAAAGTAGAAAATTAAAAATTAAAAATTTTTTTTTTTTAAAACACACTTTTCTAAAAAAAACAAAAAAATAATGAAAAATTTAAAAGTGTGTGGTGCATCATACAAAACATTTAAAGCCGGGCTAAGTCTCACATACACTTCTTTGTTCAATCCTGTTTATAAGATAGTGACTGGGAGTATAATATGTCAAGTGTAAGAGCGCCACACACTTTTAAATTTTTCATTATTTTTTTTGTTTTTTTAGAAAAGTGTTTTTAAAAAAAAATTTTTTTATTTTTTTATTACTGTGTTCAGTGTTCGTCACATTATATTATAGTCATAATATAAGTATTACTAGTAACAATATCAGTTAAATATTTTTAATCAGGCTGAGCGTTGTGGTTAGGTACATCGTACATGACTATATATACCTATTTAATATAAAGTACCTATATTATAATGTATATGTACTATGTATACGTGTTACATATAGTGTTGTTATATTACGCTGTGGAATTACCTAATATAAATTGTATTGTTAAGTTATCTCGTAATGTTTCCTTCAACTCAAAATGATGGTAAGTATCAATATTAATATCAATAACCCTAGCTAATTCACAAATAAATCCCAGGACACGTCAAATTTACACTTTACATGATGAATGGATAAAAATATAAGTGTACAACCAACTGGAGCAAATATACAAGCAAACAAACTCAATGCAACATATCACTAGCATTACATTTTTATACAATAACACACAACACTGCATGTAACACAACCTGATTAAAATATTTTACTTATATTATTATTATTATTATTATTTATTTTTTTATTATTTATTGACACATTTTATAATAATAGGTTAATGAACATTTTATACCATGACGCTGTATGTAATACGTATAGGTACTCGCCTGATAAAAAATATTTTACTTGTATTATAATTAATATTTATTTATTTATTATTTATTAGTACTACATTTTATATAGATTAATGACATTTTTATATCACAACGCTCAGCCTGATTAAAAATATTTAACTTATATTGTTATTAGTAATACTTATATTATGACTATAATATAATGTGACGAACACAGTAATAAAAACAGAAATATGTAGTTATTGTTAATTTTTTTGAATAAATATTGATAGTAAAACAATGTACTATGTAAAAATGTAATATGATATATTTTGTTTTAAGTGTTTGTATTAAAATTACGAACCCTATGTGGGTTCAGCGCATCGCTCTGAATCAGATTAGGATCGGTAAAAACATATATACATCATGCAGAAAGGTCTTGGCTCCGCCCCCTTGCTGAAACGTACTAGGATCGGGAAATACGCCTACCGCTGCATGCACCTCTGGAGATGCAACCACGTCGCCTTGAATCACATCAATGGGTCCAGCTTTTGACTCATCGTCTATAGTTGAATGATGTTCGACGATCATCACTGATCGCAAACTGCGTTGCGTAGTACATAAGGCCCTCCAAATCACCGATCGTTGGTTCCTCTTCAAAATTGTCAAATCTGCTTAGTCTTGTTTCTATTGCTTTGTACTCGATATTGTTAATGGTCTTGTCTATGACGCCCATAATGGTTATTTAGATTTGGTGGGTTGTTTCGTCATTTTAATATGACTCATCCATTTTCACTGTAGAATGGTAAGCGAGTATAGATAGTCAGAATATTGCAAATGAGCCGATTCCGAATTTCGTTAGGCCGTCGACGATTATATAAAACACAAATCGTTTATTAGTAGGTAGCCAGCGAGTAGGTATGGCAGTATCGTATAGTTTTATAATCAGCCAGCATCAGCTGCATTTCGAGGCTGTTTATTTTTCCAATTACTATTATTATTATTATTATGATTATTGATATATCAGCAGATTAGCTATACTTACGCAGAGGTATATACTATTGTATTATAATATTTCAATGAGAATTTATAGATCGATTTGTATTATATACTGTTAGACTTATTTTATACTTTTATAGGTAAAGTCTTTTAGATTCTTACCGAATTCTTATTGATGGGAGCAATCAATGCGTATACCTATTATGCGTAGGTACACCGTGTGTTATAGTAGAAAAAATATTTTGATCTTCAACATCTGGAATGATTCCTGATAGCAAATTTGATCTTTAGTTGGTACTTTTTATTGGTGAAATTAAAATTAAAAGTTTTTTTTTCTTAATAAATAGGAAAAACGATAAAAAATGAGGGAAAATTTTTTTATTAGCATCTTGGTATAATTTTCAGATGCATTTGAAATTTATCATTTTTTAAAATTTTCTTCATATTTTGTAATATTAAATTTAAAAAAAGTGGGTATCTCTCTGCTGTACAGTAGGTTACAACTTACAAGTGGGCCACTTAGATGGTGTTAAATTTGAATTCAATGATAAAATATCATTGAATAAGAAAAACGGTTCTGAGCGAAGACGGCCAGTCAGCCTAGGATATTACTAAGTATATTTTATGATATTATTGTGATCAATGGAATTTGTATATAACCTATATACGTGGAACCTTATTTAAAATTTCCAATCCTTAGATATAAAAGTTGAACATTTTATACATTTTAACTACAAAATAATTATTAAATTTTAAATTTGAATAATTTTGTCAAAATTCCAACTTTAAATGCTTATAAAAAAAAATTAGGTCTATATGTACTATTAATATTTTTCAACTGCTATTGTAACAATATATCAGAAGCCTTGTATTATATTTTCAAGCTTTTTGGACCAACAAATGAAATTTTATTAATATTTATAGAAAAAAAAAATCTAAAAAATTTTCCTTTCGGGGAACCCCGACCGACAGAGTTCAATAAACATAATAGGTTTAGTTATAATTTATAATTTCTTTTTTAAAAAATTCAAATGAAGTATAGAATATTTAAAAGCCCATTTCATCTACAGAAAATGTCCGCCACTGATGTTTCTATTGTATCTCTCGCAACTGATATAAAAAATAACTACTTTTATTTATCAGTTAGTGATGTCCAACACTATAATCATTCTGCTTATAATTAATACATTATATTTAAACTGTGTGTCAATTAAATCTGAAAAATATAGATTTTATGAATTATTATAATTGGATGTTTCAAAAAAATCATTTTTTACATTTTTACTAGTACAATCATATTACATTTTTTTTTTGACAAAAATTACACACAGTAATACCTCGTATTTTCTCTGCGGTTGTTCTTTAAAGGTTTGCCAGTTTTTTTTTGTGGGACAATATTTAAATACAAACTATTATACATAAAATAAATGTTTGCATTAAGGTTTTATCGAATGGGACAAAATACAAAATACAAAACACATCCTTCGTACGTTTCAAAAGGGCTTGAAGAGAGTACTATAAAATTAATTCCTGAACTGAGTTTTTGATTAGTTTTTATTAATTGATAAAGCTAATAAAGCTTTATTTAGTTCATATATTTAAAAAAAAAATGTTCAATTGAAATCTCAAGTCCAAGAAATTACGATCTAATTTTATTTCTGATAAAATTATAAAAATAAACAAATTAATTTCTGATACTTTAACATTGAATTCAAAACTTAAGTAAAATACATAAAAGCTTTTGAGTGATGTAATATCGGATTCATAAATGGTCAATTCACTAATGTACTAAAACAATTTTGACGATTTTCAACTAATATTACAATTATTGAGGTGTGAATTTGTATATAAGATCAATACAATTGGCATATTTAGGAAAAAACAATAATTTTATCATATTTGATCAAATAGTATTTATCATAACTTCAAAGTTTTGATTTACTTACCTATTTAAAGCTTTAATAAGTAATAATACAACTATTAGGTAAATAATATAAATGGATTTTTTCGTTATAGTGACATAATATATATTTACTCTCATGTCTTTTGTTGTAAGATAAAAATAATTAGCCAAAATGGTTAAAAAAAGTTTATTTATTTTTTATTTGTTTATCTAATTTATTGTGTCAACAGACTTAAAATGTTTACAAACTTGTCTTCGATTCTGAGAGTATCGATGAATGTATTGATTTTATGATGATGTGTATAATTTTCTGAATATGCTTTTTCTGGTTGGAAAAATGCTCTAATCATTAACTTTGATGGACGTTTCTTATAGGAAATTTTATCTAGTTAGTACTTTTTGGAAGTCAAAATTAAAAACCCTTAGTATTTCTAAAAATTCAACACTACTGTAGTCATGTTTTTTTTGTTAATGTACCACCAAATGGCACTACATTTTACTGTTCATTTTCTGATCAATAAAGACCTTGTATGACATTTTCAGAGAGCTATATATTATTACTCTGAGTTTCTGACTACTGTTTGGTCAGAAATCGAAACAGAAAACACACTATTCTAAAATAAACATTTTCTTCATTACCGCATAGAATCTTAAAGAAACAATGTAGGTTAATAAACAACTCAATTTCGGTTTTAAAAGCATGAGAAAAATGTATTATTTTAATATATATACTTCAAGCAAGCATTGTTTTTCCGACAGAAATAGAATACGTGAAACATTAACTAAAATAAACAATTTTAACGCTTTAGCGATAGTTGTAGATGTATTTTTGTGTAATGTTCGGGAAATAAGCAAAACGAACTATAGTTAAATAACTTCTCAAGCTTAATGCTATGATATTTGAAGATAAGTTTTAATATAATAATGAAAACGTTACCAGCTCAAATTCTGGACACAAATCGAAATTAAATTTTCATAAAAATGAATTAACTCGGTTGTAGGTTAATATAGTGAATTAAAAAAAAAACCGGCAAGTGAGTACCGATCTACTATATAATAGGTGCTTTTAGGGGTTGCTGTTATAGATGGGTTACATTTGAATTCAACTATATAAAATCATTGTACACGAAAAAGGATTCTGAGCGAAGACTTTCTGACACCCTATTATATTAGTAAGTATGTTTTATGATATTTTTCAATTTTCGTTATTAAACTAATTTATTTTGCTATTAGGCATTAGTATTATATTACTAATACAGTAGGTAGGTTAAATTATTTTTTGCAAAAAAATTTCATTTTAAAAGGTAATTGAGCGTATACAATATAATAATATACTACTTAAATAGTTTAAACTATGAATAATATTTTTAAATTATGATAAAATAACTTAAATCATTATTCATTGTTAAAATATCTAATTTTGTCACCAATTTTATTGAGTGTATAAAAACCTAAATTTGAATATTTTTTAGATAGTTTCGTTGAAATATGAACACTTTATGGGAAACCTTGTTTTGAGCTTCAATCTTTAGCTATAAAATAAAACATTTTTAACTACAAAATAATTTGCACATTTTCAAGATTTTGAAAAATGTTATGAACATTTTAACATTAAATGGTTATAATAAAACATCATTCATAATATTATGACGTATCTTTAATATTTTTAACTGCTATTAATCAATTTTATGATGAAACTTATATTAAATTGTCAAATCTTAGATATAAATAGAAACATTTTTATTGATACCTATTTAATGAAAATAAACTAAACTAAAAATAAAAATTGCAATACCTACTAGTAAAGACATTTTGAAAAGAACTGACATTATTTACTTTTGAAACCACCAAGTACATTTATTTTCCTATCAGAAATGATACTTAAGTAGTAAATGTTGTCAAAATACCAATTTCACACAAGAATAAAAAAATATTGTGGATTTACGCTAAACTTTTTTTTAATTTTCAATAACAACAACTTATGTGGAACTTTGTATTAAACTTTCAAGTTTTTTGATCATGCAAACATTTTTTATCGACAGTTAGAAAAATGAAATCTAATAAAAATTGAAATTTTCATTAGCTTATAAATAGCTCAACAAAAAATAAAAATATTTTAGAAATTGTATGGCGTATAAAATTGCAATAATATAAACATTTTTGTATAAATGGTTTTTTTAAGAGTTACGCCGAAAACCAAAATATATTTAATCGAAAATTGGTTTCTCGTAGAAATATTACCATTTTTCCTTAATCTGTTTTAGATTCTGAGTGGAACGATGAATAAATTGATTTTACAATGATGTGTGTTTTTTTTTTATTTTTTTATATTTTTTTTTTGTGTCTGTCATCACCTTTTAGGACAGTAAAAGTGCTTTCTTCAACAGTATCTTTTCTGATAGGAAAGTGAATCTAGTTTTTACTTAGGAGGGTCAAAAGTAAAATTTTTCCAGTAGTTTTCAAGAGCGCCTTGAAAAACCAAAGAAAATTAAGGGAAAACGGGAATTTTTACACAAAATCTGTTTTTGAAAAAAACAATTTTGGTTTTTGGTGTAACTTTAAAACAAATTACTGTAGAATGTAGATACATGAAATTTTCACCGGTTGTTTATATTCGAATTTTCTATACACGATAACATTTTCAAAATATTTTGATTTATTTTGAACTGTTTAGGAACATTTTCATTTTTCATTTTTTTTTTAGTTTTTTTCCTATAAATATCAATAAAATTTTATTCTTGGTTAAAAAAGCTTGAAAATATCATAGAAGGCTCCTAGTTTGTTGTTTCAAAGGCAGGTAAAGATCAAATTTCGACGAAATTACATGTTAAAAAACCTAGAATAACTTTTTTGGTTATTTTGTTGTGATTGTTTAATATTATTCGTGTTTACTTGAAACTTCTAAAGTATACTATTATATATCTATGATAGTATCATGGTTTGTTATTGATGTATAACGCGTTATAAGTACCTAATGGATATTGTGATATGATTAATTGTCAATTTTTTTTAATACCATACATAAGTATATAATTTGTCTTATACCTAGACTGACATACCGTCTCCGCTCAGAATCGTTTTTCTTATACAATGATATTATATCATTGAATTCAAATTTAATACCATCCATTATACTGTGACCCACTTGTAACCTACTGTACAGCAGAGCAACTTTTTTTTTTTTGTCAACACTTTTGAAAACTATTGGGAATATATTACTTTTGACCCCCTTAAAGTACTAACTATATTCACTTTCCTACCAGAAAAGATGCTGAAGGAGAAAATCAAAACTGTTTTACTACCCCAAAATGTTATAACAGACACAAATAAAAATAATATAACACACATCATTGTAAATCAATACATTCACTAGTTCGCTCAGAATCTAAAATCTGTGTACAAATCAAAATCACTTGTCTCTATTGACGAATTTACATGTTTATTTGGGAGTAATTAATATAACGATGATATCATTTTTTTATGATTAGTAAAACGTTATTTTAATCGATTAATAAAACCATCGATAAATGGAGCAGTACGTATAAATTTTTTTAGGACAATCAGTACTAATTTTTACACTATTTTGTTTACAAGCAAGTACTATTAGAATTTTAATTTTTTCTAGATCATCAGATTTTAAAAATAGTTTTGCTTTTTAAAAATTGATTTAAAGGTATTGTCTATATTTTCACTTAAATTAACAAGCTCGTTTATTAATTTGTTCTTGTCTTACAGCTTCAAATAAATCACAATTAATTGATTGTAGGTGTTTTGCATAGAGGTTATGTCATTGAAAACAGAGTATTAGAGATCACTAAACGTATTACAATTTCACTGGGTAGTATAGCTTAATACAACTTAAGTGCATTCGAAGTAGTAGTAATATCTCCAACTAATTGTAACTCTTCCAAAGTTTCAACAAATGATTCAGGACCATTATGTTACACTTTACAATCACAGAACACAATAGTCAATAAATTCTGCTATAAGTAAAAATTTTGATGGGTAGGGCATACCTATATGTGAATATGCGATATACCCATAGATATATCAATATATCATATTAAATATTATGATTAAGAACAAAAACAATTTGTGAACAGTAGGGTCTTGTTATAAGATGGGTATAAATATAAATTTCAGTATATTTTAATATTATAAAACCAAACTTCTGACCAACGATCATATTAGATTATTTTAGATTTCACACAGATCAAAGAATATAAGAGCTATATACTGTGTAGCTGTGTGGCTGTGTAGGTAAATAATGTATCAAATACGCAGTACCCACCTATATAGTGTCTACGTTTAATGGGAAAATGTCAATCAATTTCAATTTTCGCTTTGAAAAGAATCGATTTTAATTATTTAGTTTTGATTCAAAAACTTATAGGTACTATATAATGAAAATTCAAATTTTGATTAAGTAGTATGTATAATCTTAGTTATTATATAAAAATCTCGTGTCACGGTGGTTGTGGTTGCACTCCTCCGAAACAGCTCGATCGATTTTAATGGATTTTTTTTTGTATATTTAGTAGGTACGTAAAGTATTTATCACCCTCCTACCACAAACACCGGTGACATGCTCAAATAGGGATTTTGAGGTTGTCGGTGGAAATTTTTGTTTATTAATGGTGTCTATTGGTTATAGGAGAAATAATTAGTAGAAATCAGTATTTATTATTTGGTTGCCATTGGTTAATCGGACAGATTAGGTGCAAGCAAATCAAATTTTGGCACATTGCCTACTTGATATGCTGTCGCACATTGTCCGACGTAGTCTGATTGTCCACTAGGGAGGCTAAGTTGCACCCAAAAGGAGTTGACCAATCACATTTTTTTTTAAAGTTGTAATTTTTTACGGGCGACGAAGTGCGTCGGATCATCTAGCATATAATATATATATTTATTATTCATGTTCACTGTGCTTATATTTATATTTTTAGAATATTTTTAATTTATTGGGTTTTGAGGTTACTACAGTACCTTTATATTATTATATTATAATTGGTAGTAATAGTAAATACATTATATGTTGTTCATATTTTTGATGTTTGATAATTGATATGTTATGTTTCTGATGCTTAAAAATCCAAGTACCTACTTACCTATTAGTTTTAATAATTATATATGCAGTGTTGTATAGTATTTGAGTAAAAGTAATTGAGTAAAAGAATTCAAATACTTTTTTCGGTATTGAATACTTTTTTAAATACTTTTTATTTTGAAGTATTTGAATGGTATTTTAAATACTTTTTTTTATTATTTAATACTATTTTATTGAATACTTTTATTTAATTTTTTTTATTCTCTAGGAGACAGCTTACTGTCGACGATGATCGAAAAGATACATCTGTAGTCGGTATCACTATTAGCTTAAGTTAACAAAATATATATGTAAAAAGCTTCTACTTAACGGCTATTATATTTTATAGTTTATAATTATTTAACTATACGAAAATAATGTTAATAATTATTAGTACCTACTGGCTAGTGGCTACCTATTTATCAAGAAAATTTTTATCAATTATTATCATTATTGTTTATCGATGACGGTATGAGATATCCAAATACATAATATAGCTTTAAACTAATATAATAACTCTGTTGAGAAAAGTTCATTGTTGTAGTGCAACTAACATGACTAATCAGAATTTTGATTATTGAACGAATCATGTTTTTAAAATGCAATAAACACATTTTTGATTATAACAAATTATTTCAGAACTAAAAAGTAAAAAGAATTTTTTTTTTTGTATTTGAGGATTATTTTAAATACTTCTGAAAAGTATTTGAGTATTACTCAAATACTTTACTATTTATAGTATTTGGGTGGTATTTTAAATACTTTATTTTAAGAGTATTTGAGTAATTACTTAAATACTTTTAAAAAGTATTTTTTACAACACTGTATATATGTATATACCTAAATGCAGGGTTTGAAATCGATTGACAAAATTTAAATTTTGTGTACTGGTTTTTATTTTTTTCGATTTTGGTTTCAATTTTTCAATACTGGTATTAGGAAACTTCAGTTTTGGTTTCGATTATGTATGCAGGTTTCCAATTTTTTCGGATTTCACTTTTGGTTGTGTTTTCCGTTTCAATTTTTAAACGGTTTATACAGGTTTCTAAAATCGGTTTCGAGGCCAAGTTCATTCTTAGCTTATTACATTTTTGGAACCTCTGGATCGAGGGTTCGATCGCCTTTTGTGTGAAGTAAAGTTTCCAAAATGTCAAGACCCAAAGATTTTTTTAAAAAAATACCGTCTTTTAAATTATATTTTCGGTTTTAGTTTTTAATTATAATACCATTATCCAATTTTTTCCGGTTTCAATTTTGAAGTTAATACTAGTATCCAATTTTGTTCGGTTTCGAAGTTAATACCGATTTCCAATTTTATTCGGTTTCAGTTTTATACCGGTTTCTGAAATATGTTTGGTAACTCGTTTCAAGCCCTGCCTAAATGTATTTTCAGGTTATGTGTGTAAACATAAGATTATTGTAATGTGCAGTTACGCTGGTACTACCAACATAATTAATCAATTATTACATAACAATATAATATATTATAAATAATATGTAACTTCACTATTTTAAAATTATAAAAATAATATTATTATAATATATCACTGTTTTAGTTAAATTTGTCAACCACACAATAATTTTGAAAAAAATTATAAAAATTGAAACTTCCATTGTTTATAAAAATCAATTGTGACCACGTATTTTCAATATTTTTTAACAACTGTGATTAAAACTCATGAGTAGCTTTGTATTATACTATCAAGCTTTCTTACTCACATACAAACATTTTATAATAAATTCACAAATGAAATAAAAAGATAAATAACGAACACAAAAATAAATAACAAATTGAAATAATAAAATGAAAGGTTTTATATTATTTCCAAATTAAAGTTTCTTTGATTACATTTTTTTCATATTGTGTTAGGCGTTTTTCTGGAAAAGATACTTAAAGTTTTAAATAGTAATATATTTATTTCGATATAAGTAGGGATAACGGTTCAGATTCATTGACAGGCTTAAAATTGGCCTATCCCTAAGGCCTCGAAGTAACATCTAAAACCCACTAAATAGGCCCCGAAAAAACGTCACACATATCGATACTTAAATGCTTATTGCAGGTAAATTCCATTTACAAGAAATTAATGGCGTTAACTCATTATTATTTATTTACATAGTCGATACTCGATAATATTGAAATAACATATCAAATCAAAAATAGGTATTAAAATCGTTGAAAAACTTAACAATTAAACCGTCGTTCATATTTTATTTTGTGTTCAAAGTATAGTTATAGGTACCAGTTTAGGTAAGTAATATTGTTGAACTAGTAAAGTGGACATATTATAACATATTATTATTTCCACCTATCGTTTTATGTCTAGATCGATAGTAAATAATAAAATAAAAATTCCCACAACAAAAAACTGTAGTTCTAAATCTTAAAATATAATTATTTAACTTTTATAATTCTTCTCTAGTTACGTATTCACGTAACTAAACTCCTCCTAAACGCCTGGACCGATTTTTATGAAATTTTTTATGTGGGTTAGAGTGGGTCTCTGGATGGTTTAGGTTCACAATTAGAATAAATATTTAAATCTAACCCAACCAAGCTCAAACAAGGATTTTGAGATTTATGACGGGAATAAGACGATTAGAAGTAGAAATTAGTATTTTATTTTGCTTATCAAGATGGTTACCATTGGTTACATCTTATATAACTATAATAATTAGAAGAAATGTGGTATATACATTGTTTACAAATATATTTATAAAAGGTGGGCAAGTGGATGTCGCTCTGCTGTACAGTAGGTTACAAGTCTGTTCCTGTATAATGGATACTATTAAATTTGAATTCAATGATATAATATCATTGTACAAGAAAATCGATTCTGAGCGGAGACTGTATGTAAGTCTAGGTATAAGACATATTATATACAAATTCATGGTATTAAAAAAAAAATTGACCTATAATAGGTAGTAGGTGACTATAATAAATTCCAAATTAATCATATCACAATATCCATTAGGTACTGATATAGCGTTATACATCAACAACCAACCGTGATACTATCATATATATATAATAGTACACTTTAGAAGTTTCAAGCACCCACGAATAATATTATACAATCACTACAAAATAACTAAAATAGTTATTCTAGGTTTTTTAATATGTAATATTAGTATGTAATTTCGTCCAAATTCGAATTTAAAATGTCTTTAAAAAATAACTGTGTTCATATATTTTTTTAGATTTTTTGGTAACAGAATTAACTACTTATGTGGAATCTTGTTTTAAATTTTCAATCCTTAGCTATAAAAGTTGAACATTTTATAAATTATTAACTACAAAATAATTATTCAATTTTAAATTTAATAAATTTTGTCAAAATTCGATCTTTAAATGCTTATGAAAAAAAAATGTGCTTATGTATTTTTAATATTTTTCAAATTTATATAAAACGTTATTGATATTTGTAGGAAAAAAAAACTAAAAAAATTGGAAACTGAAAATGCCCGTAAAGAGCTCAAAAAGAGTCAAAATATTTTCAAAATTGTATGGTGTATGCTAATATAAATATTCAGTGAAATTTTCATGTATCTACAGTCATTCGTTTTTTAATTACAACAAAATAAGGAAATCGCTACATGAGAAATCGAGTGAATATCCTATGTTGTAAAAATTTGAATTTCAAACGCTCATAAAAATTTAATTTGACTTTCTTATAGACATTTTTTTTATAAAGGTAGATAATCTTATAAGAAATCTTGTATTACATTTTAAAATCTTAGATTTAAAAAGAAAAATTTTTACGAATTCTTAACTCAAAATAATTATCGTGATTTTTCCATATTTTGTCAATTTTTGAACTTTAAATGCTTATAAAAAAAACTGTGACTAAGGAATTTTAATATTTTTCATCTGCCTTTGAAGCAATATACTAGGAGTCTTCTATTAAATTTCAAGCTTTTTTAACCAACAAATAAAATGTAGTCATTTTTTTTTAAAGTTACACCAAAAACCAAATTCAATTTTGTGAAAAATCGATTTTTCGTAAAAATTCCCGTTTTTCCTTAATTTTTCTTTGGTTTTTCTTGGCGCTTTTGAAAACTACTGTGAATTTTAAATTTTGACCTCATCAATGCACCAACGATATTCACTTTCCAATCGAACAAGATACTGAAGTTGAAAATCGAAGCATTATTTCGACTACTTATCGTGTACGCAGACATAAAAAAAAATTAAAAATTATAAAAAAATTAAAAATTAAAAAATAAAAAAAAAACACACATCATTGTAAAATCAATACATTCATCGTTCCACTCAGAATCTAAAATAAAAATTTTTGGCACGAGAAACGCCTGGCGGGACAGCTACTATAGTATGTATAAATAGGTATATGTAAATTATAAAAATAATAATCATTGTAAGATAATCCAACTTTTTATATATTATCGTAACTGTTATTTATTTTACCTTCCATAAATAGGTAAAGTTATACCAAATCTAACGTATTCAACTTCATAAGTGGCATAAATTTAGTAATTTATTGTGAAATAGCAAGAAGAAAATTATTAGAAGTATAAAAGTAGACTAATTTAATTTGATTATTCCAAAGACTTATTTCATTTTTTTCTGGTGTTATGTAATTGTTATTGTGGTCTTACTCAAAATAAAATAAAATAAATATCAACCATATTAATTTATTTTTCAAATCATCAAGAAGGAACACATATAATTTTTTTATTATGGTAGTATGAAGTTATGAGGAACCTTCTATTAAATTCTCAAGCCTTTTTAATTAGAATTATAACAATTTTTAGTCTTAAATGAACAAATATTCAATACTTGGGTATTTTAAAATTAGTATATCTCATATGATACTTATTTATTTTTTTTATAGACATTTAAAGATTTTAAATTTTATGTGAAGTGATTAATGTACTAGTTTTACAATGATGAGTATTTTATTTTCTTGGACTTCTCCTTTAGAAGCAGTAAAAATGTCCCATATCCTGAACTTCGAAGACCTATAGCTTTTGATAGAATATTAGATATAGTTGGCACTTTGGTTGTTAAAAGCAAAAAACGAAAAGTACATATTAAAATAAATGGGGGGGAAATATCACAAAAGTAATAAATAGTATGGGAATTTTATTTTATTTTTACACCTAAGGTTTGACAATAAATTGTATATAAGATTCTTCATATATTTTTTTTACTGATAATTTCAAAAAAGTAAGGGATACGATCTTCCTCATATATGTGTCATTAAATTAAATTAAGACAATAGTGGTTATTAAACCTATAATAATAATTTAAAATGAGTGTAATTAAAATAAAACTTAGTATAATACAACTATATTATACATTTATACTCAATGCCTCAATATAAATTATAACTAAGTATTATTACAATATTATTGACCATAAAATATGTACTTCTGTGCGAGTACCCTAACATGATAATTGATAATCCATAAATTGATACTATGGTGATATTTGAACGTAAAACGTCACGCAATCATTTGTTTAATATTAGAAACTTGGTTATTCTCGATTCTTGTTTCTGTTGCTAGCTAGTAGTATGTATGTTTAAGTGTTGAAATGAGTCAATATAATCATTAAACAAATCTGTGTGACTGAGTTGACAAACGTTAAAAAATGTTTTTAATAGTGTACAATTTGGTAGGACAAAAAACATTACAATGTTTGAGCAGCATTTTAATTTCAGATATCTCAATAAAAATACTTGATAGGTACATGTGCATAAAATATGAAGGTAAGTGTAGTACACAAAACCAAATAGAAGCAGCAATTCAAAATGGAAACTATTAAATAAAACAATTACTTAAGAATTAATAATACTATTACCTATGTAAATTATTCATGATTTAGAAATTAATTTATTAAAACTATAAAAACGTTTTATGAGTATTTTGTATTCAAATGTCAGGTATAAAATAAATATCATTAAGCTTACATCTTTTTTGAAATAAATCATGTATGCGTAAAATATCCAAGTTAATAATCAATTAAAATGTCAACGGCCAAATATAAATTGATAAAATTATTATTTTTTTCTAACAAAAATACTGCAATTTATCCAAATCAAATAAATTGATATTTGTTATTCCGAGAACAGTAACTGTTAATATGTTTGATGAAAACATAATTATCTAATATTTTTATTTTTCCAACTGAAAAAATATTGTTCAATGGTCTATGATGGGTAATGTGGGGTGACGGGGATAATAAAATGAATAATTATATAAACTACATTTTTTAACACATTATAAACAATACATAATTACACGGCATAACAAGTAAAAAAAATTACGATTTGTTATTCAAATTTTAAAAATTAGAGTGAAAATGTCGACGGTCTCTGGTCTTGAACCATTTAGATTTTTTTATAAAGCAATCTAAAATCCTTCATCCGTACAGACCTTATAATCAGCTTACATGATTTCAAAAATAAAATAACTTAAGCATACCATCAACTTGTTTGACTACGAACAAATGACAAAATTAAAGATGTAACAAGCTGGGAGGTTCTCAGACAACGATGCAAATCATATGAGATGTATGAGTAACACGTCAGGAACTTCAAACAATTTTTTACTACTTCACTATATATCATGGCATGTAGGCATGTAACTCTATAATATATTATATATATATAATATATATATGCATTTGTTAAACGAAATAATATGAAGATTGAATAATTTAGAACTATGTATACATTAATATTATTAATCTAATTTATAGAATTTCTATTAAGTCTCATTATTTTTACTTGTGATTAATTTAAAAACGTTTTAAAATATTTTTTTTTAAGATTTTATGGAACCATTATCCTATAATTTTAAGATCTTATATCTTATCAAAAAAATCAAATAATTGGTTTTCTTGAAAAATAAATATGTTTACTTTTAAAATTAATGAAATTAAATGCTATAGGTACAGATGACAAAAATAATTAAAAGAAATAAATTAGAACTGTGTACCTACTTGGTAAACTTGTACATCATAATTTAATAAAATATTATAAAATGTGTCATAATATCGATCCTTTTATATTTTTATACAACTAGACATTTAAAACTAAAACTAATAGACAATAGTCTTAAAAAATGTAGTAATAAAGAATATATTTTACTATAAATATATTATAATTATAGCGACTTTATTACTTACTACGTAAAAAAATACTTATACAGTTATACCTATAGATATCGGAACTTAATTTAAAAATGCAATGCCTTACCTGTTTATTAGTATATTAGGTACCTACCTATAATACTACTTTGTGAATTTTTATCTCATTATTTAGCACATCACTGTAATTCATTACAGTTTATAAACGTATCAGTGTATATTATATTTTTCATAATCATATGATTTGTAATTAAGATTCGGTTATATTCAGAAAACTACTCAGTTACTCAATTAACATAATCTTTAGATACCTACATATGAAAAACTTGAAAAATAACTCGTCTGTATTTCGAGGTCATAACACATATTACATCGACTTTCGTATAACGGATTGAAAAGCTCTCCGAAAATCGATAATCACGATTTTTCACACGACCGAGTGTTCAGTTTGAAAAATAACAATAATATATATATTATACAAGCCTATACCTACTACAGTAACCTGAGCATTTCGATCACATTTGTCGTCCGGGGATGGCACACATCCATAAATTGTTCGTGAAAACTGTTTCGTTCCGAAAAATAACCGAAATTAATAATTCTCAGGCTACAGTCACAGTTCAGAAACCAAATTTTACACAATACAGAAGATAATATCTTTTGTACTGAAAGATTTTATTTTTATCATAATAACCATTTTAACATAATAATTGTGATACAAGATACTTGTTTAAGTTTGAAAAATATAAGAATAACGGATTTTAAAAAAATATTAACATTTTTTTTATCAATTATATCTCAAAAAAATATTATGACAGTAATGGTTGTCTTACTTACTAATTATCGTGTATACATTTTGTTTCTGAACTAGGTAAATAGGTTCATATTAACGTGAAGCCATTTTTCTATATAATACCGTTATTCCACAACAACGAACAATGGTATACTAGGTGAGGTAGGGCCGTGTTTGAAGCCGCTAAAGCCGTACCTACCAAAACCCGAAAAATCTCGTATCTGATATTTTTAATTAATTTTAAATCATATTTAAGATTTAAAATTTTAGTTCTTCTCAAAATATCATGAAAATTTTATATATAAAGCCCCATAAAAGTAGACGTGTGGTGTCTTCTTAATAACAGTCTCTTTCGGATATAGGTAACGATGTATTATTGTAGGTGGGCATAGAACTACTTTAGTGTGTGTCGTCAGGAGACAAAATAACCGACAACTTATAATCGCCTGTCCTATAATTTCGATTTAACTATAATAATATGTCTAGTTAACCCTCGTTAAATAGGCCACAGTCAGGATATAGACACTCCTATAATTCATTTCTACATCGGACATCGGACATGGCTTCGTTCACTCTGGTTGTGTCGAGGATGGTTGGTAAAGTATTAAATAGATTTTAAGCCAACGATAAATCATCATCGAGTCCGAAACATAAATAAAAGGATTCCCTTGCTAGATAATATGTTTTTGGGACAAATTAATCATTTTAAGTTCATCGTAAAAATAAATAATAACTTATCACTTTGAACATTTGACCCATATTAACCCACGTAATTTTATTATATTTTATATAATTATGAATTTATATACGATTAATATTATTGATATATTAATAAAAAAAACTCATTTCAATCAATTTTATCAATTACCAACCTTTGCGAAAATATTATTGATTTCCCAATGATTTTTAATAATTTTTATAAAAAAAAAAGGAATTACTGAATATGTCTAAAAAAAACTGTAGGTATAGACGAAAATAAATTATTAAATTAATAAATCTGTTTCATGTATTAGAGTAAAACAAACCTAAAAAAACCAATTCTATTAACCAAATTAGAAGAATAGGAGGAATACCTAATCAGGTTTAAACATTTGAAAGCGATAGACTCAGTAGAGTGTGTATAATATTTTGTATTGTTTTCCTCACTTAACAAGAGTAATTTATGTCATACGGATACAACTGATTCGGATAGGCCACAACGACTGATTTAATAAATAATTTAAAAGCTACTTTATAATAGAACTTTAAAAATACATGTTTTTTTATTTGTTTTTCAAATCTTTTTTTTAACACTGAAAGTTGATCCACATAAATACATTTATTATTTATCTTATCTTCTTTTTAAACTTATTAAATTGAAACAACTTTTTACTAAAAATATTATTATAATTTCAAAAAAAAAAAACCCAATTTTTTTTTGTATTATACCATGTGATATTATCTGTAGTTTTTAAAAAAAAATTAAAAGTAGGTACTTAATATTTTTCACTTCAATAAACGTGAATAAATTATACATTAAAATATGAGCGGTCCCTTAAAAATATCTTAAACAAATTTACGCAAAGTGAAATGGGTTTTCGTAATTTTGTTAAAATAAGTAAAAATGTTGGTATTTACCCAAAATACAAATTGTTTTTAATTCATAATTGGTATAATATTATGAGACATTATAAAAATATTTCATAGTTAATTTTGATCATATTTAATAATATTAAATATTGTTATTCCGAGAAAATAACACATCGTTAAAATATTTAGTGTAACATCAAATGACACAACATGTAAGTGCTATAACGATGATGGGCTGGGTTTTATGGTTAAACAATTCAGAAGCCTGTGAGTGGGAAGTTTATAAACTCTCTATAGACATTGACGAGAGGTGAGATGTAAGGGATTTCTTTATTATCTTTGCTTTTATTGTCTAATGTATATAAAATACAATATGTGTTTACTAATTCAGTAGGTAATCAATGAGTTATAAATCATGTTTATCTTTAATATGGCGTTTTTATTAAGAATACTTATTCTTTAATATGATTAGCTTGTCGTAAAAACACAAAGTACCAATTTTATATAACGATGGTAAGCGCACCCAGTGACAGTCTTCACGGGATGAGTTAAGGGCGTCGGAACCGTACAAAAACATTTCTTACAGGAAAAGCTCTTACGCACTGTAGAATTATTATAGTCGGATTTCATTAATTTTCTTTTTCAATTAAAAAAAATAAAAAATTTTGCAGGTTAGATTAAAGCCCCGTTTAATAAGTTATAATTATAGATAATTATTAATATGCATTTGAATAATGCACAATATTTGTTCTTTTTCAAACGTATTTTCCTACCACTGTTTAAAGTAAAATGAAAATTCAACCTTTGATCCAACCTGAAAAAATGTTCTATTCTTTTAAATAAAAAATAAATCAACAAAATCTGACTATTTTATAAGGCGTGAGAGTTTTCCTGTGAAGTCATTTTTGTTGATATAGGTAATACACAGTATCAACCCCCACCCCCCTAAATAGGTATTGAGCTGTAGACTAGTGGAAAAGTATTATAATTAAGGTAGTATCTAAAATATAAAATATAATTTTCAAATTTTATAGAATTTAGTAAAATTGAAAAAAAAACCTACACAGACATCCTTAAGGGAGGTTTTGATAATTATTCTCCATACATTTCATTAGTTTTAATTAGTTAAGTGATTAAAACTATGTATAGGTTTTACATAAATGAATATATTTTCAATGTTTGGTGTGAATAAAATATTAGAATAAAGCAGTGGCGTACCCAGGATTTTAACGTCTGCCTTATTTGCGGCTACTCTATAGAAACTTCCACCAACTCCAACACATTTTGATACCAACATTCAATATAATTATATTACATGAGTCATAACAAATTTTTAAGTAAAATGTAAAACTTACCTAAAAGCTTTAGGTATTATTAATTAATTTTCATTTTTATTTGTTGCATTAGAAATTATATTAAATTAACAAATTTACCAGGAATATTTAAATAATGTTAAAACAGAACGCTAATAAGGAAACTAGAGTTGGCTAAATATACCGTATAGTGTAAGTACATAAAAATTCTAAAAAAACCAGTTCGTTTATGATTTATATTGATTTTATTTGTAGTATTATAATACTATATGGTCTCGTAGTACCTACAGTAATTAATAATAATTAAGATAAATAATTGCATTATTGGAATAATCCTAATAACTCAAAGGGAGCCTTTACCCGTTTACCCATTACTAGACACATCACATATTTCTTTCTTAACAACTCAATAAAAAAAAATATAATATATTTTATGTTAACGTCACTCGTTTGAGTTAAAATTGAGTACATTTAATTCGTATATACTCGTATTGATGCATTCCAGCTATTTTAAAGACGATGTCAACCTAACCTCCGTCGCCCTCCTTCCTACAAATTTTAACAAGTAGGTACTTACACGTTACTACGGTGCACCATTATACCGCATGTGTTACAAATCCGACAGAGCATTACAAACCACAGTACCATTTTATTATTTTATTTATATATAGGTGAAATACCAAAGGGTTTGTCTTGTACCTACCTAAAGCTATAGTACTTTCACAGATACAAAATATAATTTTTTTTGGCTTATTATGCAAATATGGGATTCATTCGTAAATTTGTTATATCAAACCACGACATCTTGAGTGATAACGATTATCGATAGAGTAAAAATCGTTTATGTATCTGATTACAAAACTTCAAACAAAATTATATGATACATTTTGTTTTGAATTAAATAATCAATTTTTATTGAAACCTTGGACCGTGTATCATTTCCCATTTTTAATACATTATAATCAATAATCATACTGGTATTTATCATTTTGTTAAAAAATGTACTAACAAATTATTACCTATACTATGTGTTATAGGCTGCTTACGGAATACTGCAGCGGCTCGTTATGATACAATCACAGATTTTCTCAGAAGCAAATAGCACGGTTGACGTTGAACAGATGAACAAAAAATTGTGAAGTTACTAAAGAAGTCGCAGCTGGAAGGAATCTGGTGGTGATATCTCCAATGATGTAGGTATCTAACAGCTACCTATCATATTAATATAACAGATATTACCGATGACTAGGTACCTGTACCCTTATTAACCCATATTTACTAATTCCCGTATAGTATTAGGCCCGCTTAACAAATTCCTGGGTACCTAAGCTACGCCACTGTTGTGGACGTTGTGGTATCAGTTTATACTGTTATTGTGTAGGTACCTATATTTGTGAGAAAAATCATTACATAATCACAAATTTTGATTTGCGTTTGAAACGTTGGAAACGAAAACCACTGTAATATCAAGAAAATAATAAAATTTATTAATAAAAAACACAATAACCAACTCAATAATCAAATATAATATTATAAATTATAATTACATAATTCTACACCTTAATTGGAATTTCGCGATTTTATTTTATAACTTTAACCCTCCCAATTATCGTGTCATACACAAACAAACGTATACACGAGAGTGATTATTAATTAGTAAGTTTAGTTCAGTCTTAAAATGGTTAATTCGCTTACGAAAAATATTCGTTAATTATTAATTAGTAAGTATAAAGTTTACCTCGTGTCAAGTAAAACGCTAATATAATTTAGTTTTACTTGGATACACGTTTTAAAGTCCATTATATACTATATATTATTATGCTCTACTTAATAGTTGACATTGCGAAGACTTAAACAAACATTAAACGAAAATATTATTAGGTTTATTTAAACTTTAATTTTGAATCTCTATGACAGTATATAATGACTGCAGATAATAAATAAAATAAAATTACAGACAGTTTATAATTATTTATATCCCAAATATATAAAAGTTGTCTCAAGTTCTCGAGACATCACATATTTTGTTGTATTATTTAAGTGTTTAATAGTAAAGTTATTATAAATTAGGAAGGAATGAAAAAATAACGTCACATCTGAAAAATGATTCCTAATGGATCTCTATGACACCAAGTTTTCCAATCTTCAAACCACAAAAAAAAAATTCTAATAACAATAATTATTAAGTGATTATCTTTATGTAACTGCCAAGTGACACGTGTCACTTAGTGTATATTATGTCGTTGTATACATGGTTTTTTTATGTTTAAAGATAGTTAAATTTAAATTTAAAATAAATTAAAAAGATACCTACATGTTTCTTTATTTGCTACGGTTAATTTATTTTTATAGATAGTAATTTAAATGTTCTTTTAAATGTTCACACTAGAACTCTCAAATTTGAATGTGAATTAAGATTCACGTGATCACGTGTTGTAAATTTAAAAATCATTGAATTTAATTCACTTGTAATTAATTAGTAAATTACGGACATTAATTACATGTGTATTAATTAAAACATAATATTTAGTATTTACTAAATTATAATACATTTTTTTAAGAAAGGTGCTCTGCTGTACAGTAGGTTGCAAGTGGGTCACTGTATAATGGAAGATATTAAATTTGAATTCAATGATATAATATCATTGTATAACACGATTCTGAGTGGAGATGGTATGTCAGTTTAGGTATAAGACATATTATATACTTATCTATGGTATTAAAAAAAATTGACCTATAATAGGTATACCTATAATAAATTACAAATTAATCATATCACAATATCCATTTAAATTAGGTACGTATAACATGTTTTATATCAACAACAAACCCTGATACTATCATAGATATATAATAGTGTACTTTAGAAGTTTCAAGTACCCACGTATAATATTATAAAATCACAACAAAATAACTAAAATAGGTATTCTAGGTTTTTTATTATGTAATTTCGTCCAAAGTTGAACTTAAAATGACTATAAAAATAAAATTTGCTTATGTATTTTTTAGATTTTTTGGTAACAGAATTAACTACTTACATGGAATCTTGTTTTAAATTTTCAATCTTTAGATATAAAAGTTGAACATTTTACAAAATTTTAACTAAAAAATAATTATTCAATTTTAAATTTGATAAATTTTGTCAAAATTCGATCTTTAAATGCTTATGAAAAAAAATTGTGCCAATGTATTTTTAATATTTTTCAACTGACATTGTAACAATATATCAGAAGCCTTGTATTAAATTTTTACACTTTTTGGCCCAACAGATAAAACTTGATTGATATTTATAGAAAAATAAACTAAAAAAATTGAAAACTGTAATTACCCGTAAACAGCTCAAAAAGAGTCAAAATATTTTCAAAATTGTGGTGTACAGGAAATGCTAATATAAACATTCAGTGAAATTTTTATGTATAGTTATTCGTTTTTGAATTACAACAAAATAAAGAAATCGCTACATGCGAAATCGAGTGAATATCCTATGTTGTACAAATTTGAATTTCAAACTCTCATAAAAATGTAATTTGACTTTCTTATTGACATTTGTTTTTAATAAAGGTAGATAATCTTATAAGGAATCTTGTATTACATTTTAAAATCTTAGATTTAAAAAGAAAAATTTTTATGAATTCTTAACTCAAAATAATTTGCTAATTTTTGTGATTTCACCATATTTTGTCAATTTTAGAACTTTAAGTGCTTATAAAAAAAAAATGTGGCCAAGGATTTTTAATATTTTTCATTTACCTTTGAAAAATATACTATAAGCCTTCTCATAAATTTTCAAGCTTTTTTAACCAACAAATAAAATTTTATTGATATTTTAAGAAAAAAAAGTGGAAATGAAAATGTCCCTAAACATTTCAAAAAAAATCAAAATATTTTGAAAATGTTATCGTGTATAGAAAATTCAAATGTAAACAATCAGTGAAAATTTCATGTATCTGCGGTCATTTGTTTTAATGTTACACCAAAAACCAAATTCAATTTTGTAAAAAATCGATGTTGTGTAAAAATTCCTGTTTTTCCTTAATTTTTTTTTTGTTTATCTTGGCGCATTTAAAAATTACTGGAAATTTTAAATTTTGACCGCCCAATGCACCAATGATATTCACTTTCCAATCGAACAAAATATTGCAGTTGAAAATCGAAGCATTATTTCGACTACGTATCATGTACACAGACACAAAAAAAAAAAACATGTGTGTTACCAGTACGCGCGCGGGAAGTTAAACTTCTTTTGAATGGTACACGTGAGTGAGTGAAAAAGAAAGAAAAAAATATTAATTAATTTAAAAAATGAGAAGAAGTATCCGGAATTATTTATTATTGATAGTTTTATTATTTTTTTTATATTTTTATTCGACAGATCGATGGATAATTGTTTGTAGTATTGTTTTTATCCAGACAATAGATTTGTGAGTGAATACTAATAATAATAATAAAAATAAATAATAATCGATCATTAATTATTCATATTAATTAGTATGGCCCGATTATAATATATAATACTAGCTGATCCCGTGCACTTCGTCGCCCTTTAAATGTATCAACTCAATATGAGTTATGACTCAAACTTTGCTCAATTCATTATTCAATATTCGGTGTATGGTGTTCAAAATTTATCTTATCTTTTCCGTTGCCCGGAATAAAAATTCTGAATCGCAGCAGTACATTATCAGGTAGGCAATCTATCTGCGGTAGATCGCGGACCCCGTGCTGTTTGTACGGAAGTGTATGATTTAACTCTAAATTATCAAAGTTAGACCAAGTTTATTTTGATATAATACGGTGGATTAATATAACAAATTTGGTTGCTCGTAAAAAATCACAACTCTTAAAAAAATTATGATTGTTAAACTCCTTTTGGGTGTAACTTGCTGGGGTAAGTGCAACTCAGCCACCCTGGTAGGCAATGTTCAATAATTTGATTTGATGCAAGCTTGTACCTGATCTGCCCGAATAACCAATGACAACCAATAAATAAATGCTAATTTCTAATGTAGACTGTAACCAATGGCAACTATTAATAAATAAAAATAAAATTTCCAATTTCCATCTTGAATCTCAATGTCCCTGTTTGAGCACCTATTTAAAATGCGAATTTCGAAATATCCTTTCTTAGCGAACATCTACATCATAATAGCTAACTGTATGCCAAATTTCAGCCAGATCCGTCCAATGGTTTGAGCTGTGCGTTGATAGCAGTCAATCAGCTTACTGTTTTATATATACAGATATATATATATAAATATATATATTATAATATATAATAAAACAACATTACCATGACAATATTTATTTATTTACGGACATGTACGCTTTCGCGTTCGTACGGCCGCCCGTTCGTACGCGCCGCCCGTTCGCTTTTTTTTTCCTCACTACCGTGCGTAAAGAAGTATAACTTCAAAAAAAAAAAAAAATGACACATCATTGTAAAATCAATACATTCATCGTTCCACTCAGAATCTAAAATTAAAAATATCTGTACGTTTTTATTTTTATCTATCATTATGCTATTACAACATTTTGAAGCAAAACTTATTGTGTTTTCATTGTTCAATAAATTTGATAATTTTAGATTCTGAGAGGAGAGATGAATGTATTAATTTTACAATAATGTGTGTTTTTTTTTTTTTTTTTTATTTAGGTTGTGTCTATGATAATTGATAAGTAGTCAAAATAATGCTTCTATTTTCTTGAATATTATCTTGTTCGATGGAAAATTGAATATTGTTGGCGCACTGAAGAGGTCAAATTTAAAATTCCCAATAGCTTACAAAAGAGCAGGGAAAAACAAAAAAAAATTAAGAAACAAGGGAATTTTTACGAAAAATCGGTTTTGACAAAATCGATTTTGGCTTTTGTTGTAACTCTAAAAAAAATAACCTTAGATTCATGATATTTTCAATCTGTATTTGAAATACAGAATAAAATATTCAACATTTTTTGACTTGTTTTGAGATGTTTACGGACATTTTTAATTTCCAATTTTGTTTAGTTTTTTTTTCTATGGATGTCAATTAAATTTTATTCGTTGATCAAAAAGCTTGAAAATTTAATACAAGGCTTTTAATATACTGTTACAATGACAGTTGAAAAATATTAAAAAGACATAGCCATAATTTTTTTTTTAAAGTATTTAAAGTTCCAATTTTGACTAAAATTGCACAACACATAAGGAAAAAATGTATAAGTTTTTTATCGCGTTTTTATTATTTGGTTAACATATAAATAATTAAAATTATAAGTTTGAGAAGATTAGCTCTTTTTCTTTTTTCATTTATTTATTAAAAATGATTGGTAAATTCTATCAAAAAAAAAAAAAAAAACGCTACTACACAGAATAGATAAAGTTCTTTCTTATGCGTTGTGGAATTTAGTAATTCTAATATAAATGCAGAGGAATCATTGTAACTATAGCATAACAACTGTTGTCCCGAGCAAAACAGTTTTTGCTAGAGATGTAAAAGTTGGTAATATTTGATCATTTTGGTATGGTACCATAGGAACCCCCCCAGAAACTCCTTTCTGCCGCATTTCCATGAACTTTTAATTATGCTAACATTTATTTTTTTTATATACTGGATAGTAGGATGTTCAATTGAACAGTGTGGTCGTTATTTTTAAATTTTTTAAATTTTGTTACTGAGGTTCTAGTTCTAATATGTGTAAAAAATACTTAAACTATGTATAGAACATTTAAAAATAATCATAGAAGTTTAACCAATGGGCCCAATGCCTTGAAAAGTTTAACATTACTAATATTTTAAAAGTGGTTTATTATGTATATCTGTGATAAAATCAAATTTATATTAATTGCCATAATAAATTGTTCGTATCAGACATTCTTATGGTGTATTATTCATATGTTTAATGTTATGTAGTACAGGTAACTATCAGTGGTTGTGAATGTTTTATATTTTATAATATAAACTATTCCATTTTATTAATATGTCGTGACTGATGAATATTGGCCCAGTGAAAACGTTTAATTTGAGGTACCACATGCTAATTTTTTTTGGTAAAAAAATAATTTTACTGGAAATTTACGACGTAAAAATTTACCAAGTTTACACCTCTAGTTATTGCTATGTTGTACATTTGTAAGACAACGCATGCGAGTGTAGCGTCCTCTTAAGATTATTAATGTTTGGTAGAAGTTGGTAATCATGAAAAATTTTAAATTAAAAGAAGCCAATTATTTTAATACAATAGTCTATATAAGAAGTTGGAACTCCTCAATTATTGTGTAAATCATGATGTAGAAAAGTTTAGATAAATGAATGTTTAACCAATTTGAAGTGCAAAACTACCGTTGAAATTTATTTTAATGTAAATACAGTTTAAACTGTTTAAAAATTATGACATTTCACCTCAAGTATTCTCAACTATAATTTACAATGATAATATTTCGTATGAACAACCAAAAAAAATTTTTTTTTCACAATAATAATATCAAATATGGTATTGCCTATACCTAAAGGGGAATTACAACTTGTTATTACTATTATTAAATAATATATCATGTACCTAATATTGTTATTAGTATTAAATATACAAAACCTATATTATGCATATCTAAGGGTATAAGTATACGAAATATGCTTAAGATCTATAAGACACTAAAAGTACAAAATTACTTGTATAAATATGTTAGTCGAACTTTGAGGAGAGAAGGCACTTATTAATGACAGTCAGATGATTGGTTTTTTTTTTAGAGAAAATTTAGTTTTAAACTGTTTTTAATAGTATTATGCATTTAAAAGATTACAACACTTTTTACTTTTGATTGTTTAAGACTCAAGGATTACCAGGAATTATGAGAACACTGAGATTTTTAACAAGTAGATTACAGGGTAGGAGATAAGATGAATGTAGAAGCGATTGAAAAATAATTTAGGTACTTCATGAATGATTTTAAATTTGAGATTGGAAGATTTTATATTGATCCATTTTTAACAGTGATTTAGTGCGTACACGACTTCCATCAGGGCGAGGGGATTTTTAAGATTAAGTGAAGCTGTTTGGGCAATGGGCATCAATCAATCCCCATACGTAATAAAGTATTGTATTATTTTCTATACACAATTATATTTTTTAAATTAAGTCGGTATGGATAAATTACGTCCATAAGTTAAAAATTCAATATTTTTTGATAAAATATGTTCAAGATATCGAATTAAGAAAATAGCAATACCTAATAATTTAATTATAATAAAGCATAATCTATCCTTAGAAATAGATAGAATAATTTTTTTGTATAGTCAAATGCATCTTTGAATTTAAATTTAACCCTTCCGTAGCAGACTAGTACAAGACTGTACAGCAGAAGTGAATTCTCCGGTAATATTATACTCCATCTGCAGTAATAATTATTTGTAACGTTTTGATAGGGATTAGCAACCGCTCATAGGTAGTTGTATCAGGGGTTTGTACTTTATACATGCAGCAATTATGTAACTACTTTTTCAATGTTTGTTTTGTTATTCAAACATTTAACCTACCAAGATCAATCACTTGGTGAATTTACATATAAACAAACATAATATTGTGTACTCTGAATACGTGCGTTTCAATCCCGCCTACGTAGGCATTCGACACAAGATAGAAGTACGTTTTCACTAAACATCCCTAACAAGTTTCCAAAAGTTTCCAAGAGTTTTCCGAGAATCCAAGAATTTTCAAAGTTTTCCAAGAGTTTTCCAAACGCGAATTCCTATTGAAGATTCTGAGCTAAACGATAAATGTATTGGATACCACTATGATGTACCTACGGCCAATTAATCTGTGTTTTTCGTGTCAACTTACTCATGGGCCGTAGGTATAGTATTATTATAAAACATGTGCAAGTATACACTGTAATGTAATGATATATTATAATATTATATATAATATATTATTATAATATTATTCATATCTTATGACTTATGAGCGGGTCTTATATTAAAATCATTTATTGGGTTAATAGTTTAGTGTTAATTTGATTATTAAATTTATTTTATTTTGTTACTGAATTGACTAGGTAATGTAAGCTATATCATAGTCCTATCGGTAAGCTTCTTCAGTCAGTAAGCGGTCCACAACATTTCGGGCTGAATGACCGTCCTAACAGACGCAGACTACAATGTGGTTATCCCCATGACTTTTTAAAATAGCTCATTTAACTTTACTTATTGTTGTAAATATAATTTATTTTGTATAATTGAATAATTTATATTGTATGATGTAAAATTTGTTATTGTACTATGTTATATTTAAAACCTAGTAGGTAATAATTTACTATAATATAACCAATGATATCTGATATACAAATATTAATATTTCAAATATATATACTTAGGTACCTAAGTTTAGATGATTTAATGTTAGGAAAACTTTAAAAATAAAGAAAAAAAAGACTAGGTAGGTAATGTAATAATTGTACAATTTAATATTCTAATTTTAACTATACGTTAGTAAAATTAATTAAAAATATTTTCAAGATTTTTAGTATAGATCGGTTTCAAATAATTTATTCAGGATGTTGTCGTGCAACTATCCAAATACTTTTTTTTCAAAACTGCGCATTTGTATACCCAAAAACCCATGTAGAAATTTTTTTTTCGACATTTTTAGATTTCAGTTTTTAAAGGAAGCCCCCTTTGCTCTGTATAAAATACGTATAAATAACAAATACGTCAAATTATATCATATCAATTATTATTAACTACTCTATTGGCTGGTAACAGATTATTTTTTTTTTACGAAAACAATGAAAATTAAAACTTAGAATTGTATTTTATTATGTAGTTGTAATTTAGTATATTTTAATGTTTAGGAAAATTTAAATTACTAATATTTGAGTACTAAAATTTTTCGAAAAATTGGATAGTATTTTATAAGACTAAGTTTTGTACTTATGTGTATATCAAACCTTAAAATTGTATAAGTTTTAATGTTTTATCATATTATAATAGTATTTTCTGTTAAAAATCTATTTATGATGTACATAATGGAATTTATAACCACACACTTAATTATAACTCGGCAATTTATTTTTATCCCTAAAATCCTTATTTATTGTTCAAAGTATTTCAAACTAAATATATCATATTTATAAATTATAGACGTACCTATATTTTCAAATAATGTTAAAAATGTAATAGGTATACTTTGTATATATCCGTGTAAAAATGTAAATAATTCATGTACATTTTTCTAAAGCATTTCGAATCTATCTCTCAGGTGTATGAAACGAGACTAATGCCGAATATAAAAATTGGTATCAGTATCACAACATTGCAACGAGAAACGCGAAATCCCAACCCCAAATCTTTTACATGCTGTTATACTTGTTAAAATATGTTTTATATATTTATATTACATATCGTCGGCCTAATTCGCAAAGGTCGTATGTCCAAAATTACAAATTGTTCAGGAGAAGAAAAAAACGTTTTACGGCCATATTATTAATTGGAGATACAACGATTTCTAATTATCAATTTCATGGAGGATAATATTATGAAATCGGAAATTTGATTGTATCAACAGACGCAGTTTTTTTTTCTTTATTTTATGAGTAAATAATCCCAAAATGACAAAAAATGGAGATACGACTTTTGCGAATTAGGCCGACGATATATTATATTTATTTTAATTTTTAAGTAATTGTCAACTGATTTGTATCAAATTTAACACAGTTTAATGTTACTAAATATTTTAAATGATATTTTAATTTTTTCATAATTCACCATTGTAAGCAGTACCGGATCTAAGTCTCTGGAAGCCGGAGTGCAAGTACTAATATTGGAGGCCTTTTAAATTTGGCATTTTTAATAATTAGTCATATTATGCATAATTATTATATTATTTTTAATAATAGTTGATGATATTGATTTAAAAAAACCATACGACGTATCAATTAAATATCTCTAGGCTCAATAAATTAGTGTTAGATACAATTGAGTCCATAATAGTTACAATCTAGTATAAACGGCCAACGGGTATTGGTAATTTCATACAAATCATTTTTTCCTGAATATCATTCAATGTTCTTAATAATTGATTACATTACAAAGTTAAAAAAACCCTGAGGTCCCTGAAATAACCTTGGTCTTGAGTGTCCGTTATATTGCACTCCCTGCTACCCGATAAATCCGCTACTGATTGTAAGTGCATTAAAGCAATATAATACTAAAAAAATGTCGTTAATAATTGTTGTACATTTATCGATTCGTTACAATTAATGTTTTAATATAGTATAATATAGTTAAAAAATGTACCTTATCTTAATTAAGATAATCTTAGATGTATAGGTTAATAGATACAATAGTCTAAGTATCTATAGAGTTATAAATTATAATTAATGAATAAATAGTTTAGAACAATAACCGTCATGGGCAATTTTATCAACCATATATTATGTTTTGAATCGTTAATAATAAATGTAATCATTATTATTTTTGTTATTTATTTTGTGTTGTTCTAATTACGTACTGCTAAATAAAGATGTAGGAGTTGCGATAAAATCAAGATTATAATATATAACATTAAATTATTCAGTGTAAACATTATATAATACAGTTAGGTATATTCATTGCAGTTGGTACCAAAAAAAAAAAATCATATTTTATGAATTCTGAAATAATACGTTTTAAAATGTTAAAACTGTATACTTAACTCACAATTAATTCAAGTCTCCATTGATTAGTTCAGAATTTGTTTGTTGTAGGTACTTACAATTCAAAATGTAATAAACTAATAATTATTTAAAAATGTAACTTCATAACAAATTTGAACAGTATATTTTAGTCACATAACAATTTAAATCAAACCAACGTGAAACCCAATCAATGTAAACGGTCGTTAGTACTTAGTTTGGATAAACTTCATTTCATTACACAATACAATATTCATATACAATGTGATAAATACAATCTATTTAATTTGTATAATTTTTATATGTTATCTATTAACTATTCAATTAAAAATGATCGATATAAATTATTCTTAGTATATAAATTACAAATATTACAAATCACAACCATCGGATTAATACATATATATATATTATAGAGATGATAAAACATTTAATAACCATAACCATATTGAATTCAATTATAATTGAAATCCCCGAAATTAACAACGTACCTAAACTTGTTGTCATAATATTATTATTCATTAACTAATTTAATAAAGTAAACTATATTTTAATAGTGCATGATATTATGATAATTATAAAATTGTGATAATTGTTTATTTTGATTTGCAAAAAAATTGTTGTACACTACATCAAGACAATGATAAAATTTAAAACTGATACTGGTCCAATATACTAAGTACAATACAATACCAACGTCTGCTGCATGATTATTTGGTCCCTGTGATGTTGTACATAACTTATTTAGGTACCTTTGGTTCCCATTCGGAAATTACGGGTTATTGACTCGAAATTATTTTTTTTGTTGAATACGATAATATTATAATTAAATTAATTTTAAATTATAAATGTATCAGTAATAATTACACTTTTAATACAATATTTATTAAAACGTAATAATTTGCATGATGCAAAATGTTGTTTTTTTCTATTATTATTATTCATTATTCAGTGAACAAACTAAAACCTAAATACAGTTATGTACTTATATCGATCATAATATATGCAAAAGCCACAATACCTAAATTAAAACTGTGATGTCGCGTAAAAAAACAAATTTGTTAAACTATAGAACTTGGCCAATATATTATGAAAAAGCCAATTCACCCAAGAAGAGTGAATATCAATTTTTCATTGGAAAAACAAATTTCTCGAACATTGGTTGAAAGATAGTTTTATAGTAAGGCACATTGGCACATTGCATAATATTAAGTAGGTATATTATATTATGTTATTTAACGATACATTTATTAATTAGTACTCAAGCTCTCCAGTAGTAAGGTGTTAGGGTATTATGGTCTGGAAGAAGATAAATGTAGACAGACGATAGGAGGCGTATAGGACCAGTATCGAAAACTTATTACGTGAAAAGCATTTGATAAGTACCTGTAGAGCGACGTAATCTCCGAAACCGATGGTGGTGAGCGTAACGAAGCAATAATAAAAACTATCGAAATAGCTCCATCCTTCGTATTTTGAAAACACGGCCGCACCAGTGGTGATGATAACGGACGACAGTAGTCCAGTGGCGAACATTAGATTCATTTCCGTGGCTTCTTCCTTTTTACATTTTAAATACTGTTTGGCCCTGCAGATGAATAATTAAAATATTTTATGTGTTTGTCGAGAACGTTATTGGATATTGAAATATTGACCTGAAAACATGGTAATATAATGTCTGATGCTACTTTAACAAGTCTATCAACTTGAAATCACCAGAAATTCAGAAGTACGGTAAAATAAACTATTTAACTGACAGGGTAACGTTCTTAAGCGTGAAAAATCTTATAGGTAGGTATGCAAAATTTAAATTTCATTAAAAATTTGATTGGGCTTAAATAATATATATAGTATGATTAAAAATGCAGTCTTGTAAAGCCTACTAATGAAATTATTTCAATACAATTTTTGTATTCAAATACTGAAATACATACCTTCTTATATAGGTATAGACACAATTTTTGATATTTATACCCAAATACTTTTTTTAGGTTCATACCTATAATATACGATTTATTTTGAATTTTTCAACTACGAAATACTAAACGGAACTCGTTCGGTCTTAATCAACTCCATGATATTTTGATCAAATGATTCAAACCAAATAATTTTGGTTATAGTCCAATTTGATATATGGTTGTACCCGAATCGATTCAAAAATGTTGTAAATATGAGTATACTTTAGTGATTAATGTGATTAATTTGTGGTGACATAAATAAAATCTTATGAACAAAAACGGAATAGTATTTGATCAACTGAGGGACTCAATTACCAAGAACTTACATTTTATATGTTCATTAAAAAATGTATAAAATTATTTGTAGGTATTTCTAAAAATATTTCAAAAGAATGTGACAATTTAGTTATGGTGACTACGTGTTGTTTAAATGTATGAAAAACAATTTCACATACGTAGTTACCTATCATAAAAACATTTAATATCATTTAAGTATATGTTATAAAAATATCAAAATAAAGTATTCTTTATAAGACTGTATCTATACTGAGTATCCAACTATCTATACTTATGATTTACTAAGAAGTTAAATTAGAGATATTTTGGTAAGAATACCTAACCTAATTCACTAAAAAAAAATGTACTTACTAAATTACTTTACTCAAAATAAATGGAAATACAATTAAATGGTTTACACAATGCTGAATAAAACTATGTTTACAATCGTAATGTTATTTTATAAATTGTGGTAAACTAACCATAATAGAAATCAAAATTAATAAATTGATTATGAAAACTATAAGTGGTAAAGTATTATTTAAATGAAACAATTTATTGTAAAACTGTAATATATTATAATATTATCCATAATGTATATGAAGTATCGTCGACGTTCTAATTCGCGACCTACAAATCAATTTTCAGTCTAATATTTATACACTACTATTTTTTAAGGTAAAATGTATGAACTAACCATTAAAATTATAAGCTTTTAACATATATTTCAATTTAATTCTAAAATTAAGAAAGTCGTAAAAATATGAATTTTTTTTTTTATTTTAGAAATCTAGAAAGATATTTTACTCCCAAAAGCATGCATAATTAAGAAACTGCTCTGCTAATATTCAAAATTATATAATAAAATAAACTTTTTATAATTGTATATTTACACATACCTGCACATATTTTAAATATTAAATAGATATCAGTACATTAACAAAATTGTCAACCACTCGAAATATTTTATTTATTCAGAAATATGAGATCACCCCCAAAAAACAGAAAAATTACAGATAACTGTAAAATTATTTAGATTTAATATTAATATTTATTTGTAAAAATATAGATTTGTATAATTTCTACTACTATACTAGTAGGTATTAGATCTACTAGGTACTAAATTGAAAATGTAATTTCAATGTTGAAGATCCTTGCACCAAAACGTAACTATTTTTAACGATTTCTTTGTAGCTGTAAGAATACTTTTGAAACTATTTGTAGTTAGAAAAGTCAGGTAAATATTTTTAATGACTCATAAAATTGTCATATTTAGACGACTTTTAATTTTAAATTATATTGTCTCATATTTTTGATATAATACCTATTATTTGTCATGTTTGGCATAAAATATGTAGACTAAAAATATATTTGTAGACCACTTACTGGACTGTTAAATTAGTATCCAATTGTACAATCTAAATAATTTTGAAAGAGTTCAATTTTTATAACATTCTATGTAAACGATATTTTGTATTATTATCACAAGTATATAGTTTCGGGAAAGTTTAAATTGTTACAATCGTTATAAAATATTCGATTTCCGTTTTCTGAAATATATTTTTTTGTGAGCTCATCTATAAAATGAGGATTTTTAAAAATCCTTTCCTTTTAATGTGAACCTACATTATGGAACGAAGCCACGAAGATACAGACAAAATTTAAAGTCTCTACATATTATAGTTTAGGTTCTACATTGATTCAAGTCAGTTACGGAGTTTTATATTGCTTTTATAGTAATTTATTCTTTCTATTAGTAATCAGTAGGTTAAATTAATATTTTTTCCAAAAAACTACTTCTTCAAATCCTCATAAAAAAAATTAAGGAAAAACATGGTGTTTATTTCAAATCAATTTTTCAACAAAATCTATTTTGTGTTTTTGTAGTGATTAAGAAATAATAACTGATAGGTTTCAAATATTTACAATATATTATTATCAGCATTTACTAGATTTTATACAGGTAGATAATTTTCAAAATATGTAGTCTCTTTTTGTGCTTTCTATAGAGGTATTTGAAAATATTTAATTTTTAAATCAATGCATGATATACATTTTATTTTATAGTAATAAAGCTTGAAAATGTTATAGAAGATTCATCATGTTTTTTATAAAAATAAATTTAAAAAAAATTCAATTTTTGGCACGAATTTAAGTGATATTAAAATCCCAACTGTTGAAACATGGTAAAATGTTTAGGTGGACAATCTTGTCTTCTTTTTCATGACAATATGTGCACTGTTTTGATCAAATATCTAATTTTAAATAACTATTATGTGAATAATAGTTTTAATTGTATATTTCAAATGGAAATAATACGTTTTGATTAAATTTTGTTCCACCCTATAGGTACGCAACATGGGTAATAAAACGTTTTAAATCAAAAATTAAATTTTCCTATATCTGCAACAAAGGCAATAGCCTGTTTTGGACCGAAATGACAATAATATACGTTTTTAATTGATTCTATATTATTTTCTATTGATTCTTGATATATGGCTATAGAAAGTTTTAGAAATAAAGCACATTTTCAAACTCTTATCACCTATAAAATATTATAGACACAGCAGAATTAATTTTTTTTTTAGTTTCTACCATTTTTTAGATGTATAGGTCGATCTTGATAAAATTTTCAATAACACGTTTTGGATTATAACCACACAAATTTACGATTTTTTAGGTTTTTTTTTGTGTTTAAGCGTTGGTAAAAATGTTTAGGCTCTTTCGAGAACTTTGAAAATGTAATATAGGATCCCTAGGATCCCATATAACTTTTGCTTAAAACAATTTAAATATATTAATAAAAACAAAGACACGACTTTTTTAATGAGCTTTTGATGTAAAATCTACCATATTACTAATAAAAAAATGAATTACTACAGTAGCAATATAAATATTCAATAAAATATCCTTAGAAACATAGGCTAACAGGTCAGCTTCTATAAATTGAACACTGTATAGGTATATAATGTAAAAATAAAAACACATGACCTTTAAATGTATTATACCTACCCACGACCTACATAATCATATACCTAATAATTATTTTATCTATCAATTGTTATTAACGTTAATAATATATAATTTAGAACATATGTGTAATTTATCAGTTTAGTTTTAGTTTTAATTATTTTACTGATATATTTTACCTTAGAACTCTTTAATCGTTTTCCATAAAAATTATAATTCTAGTATATTGTTACAACTTTAAAAAAGTGGAAGAAAAACATTTTTAAAACGGTTTATCACCTCCTAATTACTACGGACGCAAATTTATTTAAACGTTCACCAATACTCTGGAACATAATAAGTCCTAATGGTATGCCCACCATAGCGTATGCCATACAAAATGCTTTGCCACCAATTGTCACTGGTGTCGAGTGCCCATAACCTGTGAACAAAAAATTATAATACTTTTAGAATCCATATAATACTACCTATGTATAAATTGTATTACTCATATTTTATTAAGACGTTTACTTTATATCATTATTATTATTATTATTATTACTATTGAATGTTATAGTAATAGTGTTTTTTTTTTATAAATATAATATAATTTATAATTTTTGTAAATAAGAAATTTAGAGAAAACATGATAACACTTAAAACATGAGCCTATACCATATTCTCCCCTACAATATATGTGGGCACAACAATTTTTTTGCGAAAAACACTTACCTATACCTACACCTACAACTCTGAATAAGTAATATTGCAATAGCTTTTTTTATTGTTTTTATTCAGTAATGTATGTAAGTTATAATCTGATTATTTTTTCAGTATAGGTTAGGTTAGTATCTTAACTGTATTTTATAAATTGAATATGTTATATGGCATACATGTACTTGTAGAATTAACTTCAGTTTCTATGACAATTTTATTTTATTTAATCAAGTACCTAGGTACCTAAAAGTTACAACTTTTTATCTATTTTTACAAAATTGCATTCGTAAAATCGTATAATTACCGATCATAGCCAAAACGACTGTGGAGAAATAAAACGCGCCCGCAAATTTCCATTGTGGTCCAGCTTTGTGAGGCTTGTTTTCGATGATAGCAACCTCCATCATCCTGTAATCATCTTCGCTTATGCTGTATTTTCTCACCAAAGCTGCTTTTAGTTCTACAATCATCGTAAAAATATATATAGGGTTGTGTTAAATATACATATTAATCAAAACTGTCAACCAACCAACAAGATACTATAAATGTTATGTTACCATCAAAATAATTATTAATAATATGCCTATTTATATTGTCTATGTTATATTGAAGATTGACTTTGAATTAATCTCTGTTTGGCTGTAATTACAATTCAAAAATATAAAATCCAGTAATTTAAATGATGATAACATAAATATATTAATATGCAATCCACATAAATTTATAATAATAAGTAAAATACCTGGCTGTTAGAATTTGAATTAGAAATAAAACTATTTTAAAAATGAAAGGAAGTGAACCTTATACTAAGTAAAATATTATTAAAATGTATTCGAATAATGATTGAGATTATTGAATACACGAATGGCATACCTGTCTACATTAATTTTAGAAACGATCATAATACCTACACGTGTACATATTTGCAAACTATTTTACCACGTTTAAACTTTGTCTACAGATATAGTCTACAACAAAAGAAGTAATAACGTATTAAATTTTTTATGAAAAAAAAATGTCTTAAATTGAGTATACAAGTTGGAGAAAAAATATGATATATAGCCATCTTTATTTATTTGTTATTATAATTATTTTTAGTATTAACGTTGACAATTTGTTTGTGTTTAAGAAGACGTTACGGACGCATTTGTTGCTTCAGTCTTAAAAGTACGTAAATAGCAAATTCACGATCAGCAATTCATGTTTAGCATAGTTAGCTTAAAATTTAGAGTGAATCTACCTGTAATGAAAAATAATGGTAAGAATACCATGTATGTGTTTGTATGTTGATTTTTTACGATGGTGCAGTTTTTAAGTGATCAAAATAATTGGGTGAAAAAAAAACAAGGAACATACTCTGCAAGGAACTGTTGTGTGCCAGTATAGTAAAGTGTTGAGTGTACGTTATCATAGAGGACCATTATAATGGACGTGTTCAATTTTAATTAAATGATATAACATTATATTTACGCATCATGATTCACGAAAAATGTTTCTGAACGGAGGAGTCCTGACACCTTATAATTTTAAGGATATTTTTGTTTATTTGTATCAGGTACTATTAGTAATTTGTATTTCTATATTAGTTGATATGGTATATTGAGCTAGTTTTTTCCAGAATAAATATAATAGAATCAATATTTTCGTTGTATAAAAAGCTTAAAAATGTTTAAAATAAATCAAAATCAATTAAAATTATTTTGAAAAAATGCATTGCATTTCTATGTCTAATAACTACAAATCATTGTTTTAGTTTAAATATTTGATTTTGTGGATATTAGAAATAAATAAAATTATTGTGCTTATGTAGGTATTTCTGTTTTTTTTTTTTCAGAACAACTTATGACAAACCTTGTATACATGTTGATCTATTTCACTCAAAACGTAATAAAAGCTAATATGAATGCTAATATAAAAATTTCAAGTCTCTTCGATTATTCATTTTTAAATGGTAACAAAATAACAAAATCGATTTGATCAAATGCTGGTTTTGTGTAAAAATTCCTGTTTTTCCATCATTATTTTTTTTTTTTTTTCCCAATAATTATTAAGAAAATGACTGGGAATTTTTCACGTTTGACCACCCAAACTAGATTCAATTTACTATCTACCAGAAAATATATTGAAGTTAAATATCCAAGAATTTTTACTGTATCAAAAGATTATGACGGATAACACATAATTGGAAAATCAATATATTCATGACAAAAAATATCAGAATATAAAATATTAATGGTAAGAACTTGAAACCTTTCACCATTAGTATATTAGGTATATGAGAAGTTTTTTCCAAAATTTAGATCAACATACCGTACCTAATACGTATAACAAAATATATTACCAAATAATTATACATAAAATATTAATAAAATATTGTTAGTAGGTATAATAATAGAGGATGTCACACTGTCTTAGCTTAGAATGGATTATTGTATGCAATTACGTATCATTGAATTCAAATTTACATTTTGTAATTATTATAATATACCTACTCAATGATGAGCATACTCGAAATCGATACTATACGGGTATACAGCCGACAGTGCGACTTTTCCTGTTTTATTTATGTTCAACTTTTTTTATTTTAATTTAACATCAAGGTGTAGCCTTCAATAAATTTGTAAATTTAAACTCTTACATAAACAAATGATTTTTACCTAAAAGATGATTCCATCTTTTTCTCTCGGTTTCCGATTCTAATGCATCGAATACCGCAGCACCTACTAGCAAGTATGTGAATGTGCAAACTACTAGGGACAGTGTGCGCACGTTCTGCCGCTTCATGATTCTTGTTTATTCGATTCGTGTCACTGAAATAAACAAAATATAATTAAACTGATATAGGTATAGAGTGAAGTATTGTGTGTTTTATATGACCATACACATTAACATTTTAGCTTAATAAAATATGCGGTGGTCGAAGGGAATATATAATAATATATTCGTGTTTGTTAATAGAGTTGTCCCTTTTTTCTTTTAATTAAACATTTCATTAAAAAAACGGAAATTATAATAATTAAAAGAATTACTCATGCGCAAACGAAACAAACTTATATTACTATAATATTATAGTTATTCACGACATGGATTATTGGTCAAGCTATTTGCGGGGTGTTCATTTTACTAAATGTCCATACATCGCCTACTATAATGTATAGTAGGTACCTACATAATGTAAATTGTATATGACATATGTATATTATATTATACTGGCGTTAGTATAGGTACGGTAAATTCTTCACATATATATTATACTATTGAGGTTATCCGTTGTATAAAATATTTTAACTTGTTTTACAATAATAATATAATAATATGAAAGAAAACGTTTGTCTGAGAACAGACACACGGTGTTGTAATACATTGTATTGCATTTTATTGTTAATAGCAAATTCTCGAATATGTAATCTGAAGTAAGTTAAATATGACGATTACGACTGCGACGATATTTAAGACAAAAATTATAATTTTATGATTAGACGTGCGTTCATATACACGTCCCATGCCTACTAGATTTTATTATTATTACATAATAATGCATATAGGGACATAATAATATTATGATGTATTCGGCCGTCACTCTGGGTGAGATATAATGACATAGCTGTCCAAATATTCCTTACTATAGAAAACCAGTAGATTTCACAACGCATAATATTATATTTACATAGTACATTATAATATATAGTTTGTACCTACTACAGATCTGATACATATCATATAAACTACTTATCATTATAATTCACACCGTTCGTACCGTGCCATCATGCATATTATGCTACTTATTCGTTTAACGCCGTCCATTTTAAATAATTTCAATATTGCGTTACCTACAAGAAGTCTAATGAACTTTTTGACTTTTCGTCTGGACGGCGATGCACGAAATTATTTATGCGCATTATCGATATACGAATACGACGGTCCCGATAACAATCACTAAATTGACGTGAAACAGAAGAAAGAAAAATACAAAAACAACCTACACCTGTCCATTGTATGAATAACACATAATATTATATTATATAGTGTTATTTGTCATTAAGGCACCGAATAAATGTCGTGTACACCGTGCTTAAATCAAATTAAATGGATAATTAATAAAAAAAATAGATACCTACATAACTTAAATTTCAGGATTGCAGTTTATAGTGTTTATACATTCCTATAGAGTACAGGTACTCAAAGAAATGGTTAGGCAAACAGGGAGTGAGAGATTATTTCTGAGGGACGATAAGTATAGATAATTTTACTTAGTCAGCTGTCATCTGAAATGCAACATGGAAATACAACGGTATACCAATGTTATGACCGATAACCGGATTATGTTGCTACCTACCGATGGCGGATGGATAGTACCAACTAAGTCTTATATTGTCGTTTTCGTTGATTGGAATTATTGTTCACGATTTTGGCCGAAGAACGTGATTGTGCTCTAAGATGTCTTTAGGACTGCCATTGTTTCTTTGGTGGTAGTTTTGATGAAGTGATGCTGAGTATACTTATACCGAGAATGAGTCAAACCCACACTATATATTTGAATACAGTACCACGTTGTTTGGACACGTGGCCCTCTTCAATGCCGACCAATATATACTGCAAAAACATTAATTTCGTTATAAACTTATACACTTAAAATGAATACTGAACTTGGTTGTCAAAAATAACAATTTTTGTAATAAATTATTTGAAAAATAAGATACAATAGCTCTATAGACTATAAATAAGTGTAACCAATATTGTTGAAATGCTTGTAAATATCCGGCAACAGTAAAAAAACACTTGTTTATAGAAATTAATTGAATAGAATATCACATTCGATTTATAAAACTAATGTGTTTCCATTAGAACAGCAACAAAAATACTATACACACCGTTCCCCGCGTAGTAGAGCCGTAGAGGTGCCTCTCAATGAATTTTATAAACTCGGGCAACCCTCACACCCACAAAAAAAAAACAATATCGTGCTTTCCTGCAATCGATGTTGAATGTAATATATTGTACCTATAAATTATATATGTATATGTATAGAATAGATAGACATGTCGTAGGTACCTACAGACTGTTTTTCAAAACGTTTCATCTCTAATAAGTAATAACAGTATTCAAAATTATAGATATTGTATAGAAAATGTTATATAAATAGGCGAGTTCAGATACTTACAAATCAGGGAAACTATCGTTTTACTATTTTTTACTCCGAATGATATATTTAATGTACCAGTAGAACTATAGTAAAAAATCTCAAGACTTGTCGTATACCTACGATGTAAATATTGATCCGGTGCATATATTGTAGGTACATTTTGAAAACACTTTAGAGGGTACCAGCTGGTGGGTGCTATTTTCTAGACCACGGTCATTGAATTGGCACGAAAAAAAAATATTTTTTTTATTATTTTGTATATTATTACAGATCAAAATATCCGACGGCCGAAAGAATGATAAACGAAAATCTTCGATATTCCTACTGTAATCGACAATTTTCTACGAAACGATGATGGAACGATGATGATCGAATTTGTGTGTCAATATCGGACGTGATATTATTAAAATAGATGGTTTACATTCGTCGTCGTCATACCGTAGACATATATCAAACGTCTCCGACGGATTTGAAGGCCTCGGACGATTCCGTAGTCGTTTACGTAGTAGGTACCTACGTCGTGATACGATTAATATAATATTAAAATAATATTATCCGAACTGTTTCCGCGGAGAACAAACTCACGATCGATTGCCGTGCCATCCCTCCATATAATAGCCGTGCGCGTAATTTTAAAATGGTACTATTATGATATTATTAAACCAGCTTAACATTATTAGATACAATATATTATATTATACGTACCTACTTGCATCCGGTGCGATCTCAAAGCGAACGTCCGTATGGTTTTCCTGGTCGGCTAAAATCATAATACACACTATTATAACGAAGATAATAATAATATCATATTCGGTGGGTGTCCGTCAGTCGTAGTGTGCCGGTCGCCGCCACCATCGCCGTGCGAGAGCGCCGCCGCCGGACCGTTTATCGCGCCCACCCCGACGGTAGGACGGAGAAAATAATCGATTTTCCCGCGCGAAGCTGCGGCGCGCAGTGTCGCCGGCCTTGCGACGCGAGATATATACCACGAATGTCCCACCATCGGCTTGTAATGATATAGATATTATTATCGTGCTGTCCATACGATAATATTATGCTTTAATCGCTGTGACGTCACATTAAAAACGCCGTTACGTAATAGATTGTCGGTCGAAATCGTTTCGTTCGAAATTCGAATTGTACACCCCTGCAGCGGCTACGAGTTACGACAATATGTAAGTATAACGTTGATTGTCGTAACTTATGGATTCCAATTACTGTCAAAAACGACCGACCGATATTATGACACTTATACCTACCTACCTACTTGTTGAGTGACACTCGCAGTCAAGTGTCCACACACGCATAATATAATAACATATTATTATAACGCCGCCAATGTAGGTAGGTACGCAAACGTCACCTCGCCGCAGTTACAATGAACACCGCTGCACTTGAACCAAACAAAATAATAATCATTTGTTTATAAAAATACTTTTTACAGTGACATCCTTTTTAGTCGATATGTTAATATCATCAATTATTATGAACAGTAAAAACTAAAAAATACTGTTGTTTTATAATGGGGGATGTGAATTTAATGCTCACAACACAACAAGCTCCTGTCCTCATGCGATCTTGAGTAAAATATGTTTTTAAAAACGAGCATTCAAAATTATGGTTTATGGGGTATAGGAGGACGTCGTACCAGAAACGTCGTAGAAGATATCTCTGTGTCTTATTAAATATATCAACGCATAACAAGACACATTATTTGTTAAAAATAAATTAATTCTGATAAGTTTTTTTAATATTAGAGTAAATTAACATATGATACAATTTAAAGGTAAGAATATTAGTTGGGACTCATATACCTATAGGATTAAAATTATATTTTAATTTTGAAGCCACTTATGATCATTTTAAAATTATTGATAGTTAAAATATTAACATACCAACAAAATAATCCAAAGTAGAATCTTGGATAATATTCTGACCATTAAATTTGATAATAACAAGTTTTTTTTACTCTATAATGTTAAAAATAATAATATAAGTAGTAAAATGGAATATACTTATTTCAAAATTGTCGATGTTAGGCATTAGTACAAGACAGAGTCAACACATCGACAACTTCTTAACAGTATTTGTGTTGATTATTATTATTTTTTTTAATTACTGAATTATTCCTGGTATGTTTAATAAGCAAAAATCTGTGCTAAATATTTTTTTATCAGGAATTGTATTCATCCACAAGTGCTGTAATTGACAAAAATAATCTAAAAATAAATTGTTTTCTGTCAATCTACTAATTATTCATGTACCTATTATAATTTTTTTATATACGAATAAACGGTAAACAAATATGTTCCAACTGTTTTAATATTATATTACTCATCATAATTACGAGGCTACATGCCTACATAAATTATAAATAATAAATCATATAGCTACCTACATGTTTTTTTTTATAGTTCGACAATATTTTTAATAGCTATATATAAATAATGAAATAAGTATTTATTTATTATACCTACTATCAGTAGCAAATGTATAGTACCTACCCACCTAATAAACTTAAAAAGTTATTTTTATTTTTTTAAGTTAACATATAATATTTTAATTATAGACGAAAATAAAGCAATGGAAAAAATATCAAACAGTAAAATTAGTAAAAATATTCAGAATTTTACCAACACTGATAGTAAATTCTAAGATTTATCAAATCTCGTTTGTAATAGTCCAAACTAGAAAATCGACCGGAATTCGACTAAACTAATTTTTGGACTCTATAGGTTTTACCGAAATCAATCTTTAAATGTCCGAAAAATGTCCGAAAACTAACAACAGTCGGTGAAACCTAAGATTTACCAGGCATTCGTATTTTTACCGTGACATATATAATATAGGTATATTATAAGTTATAATAAATAGTAATATGTAGTAAGATTGTAGCCTGTATTTAATGAATAACTTTTAAAAGTAAACTCAAATACCTATCTTATTATCGTGTTTAACATATAATATACAGTACCTATACACATTTAAATGGACTTAAATGTTTTCACACGCACGCACCGGGCATGAATTACTTACCACGGCATGCAATTTTCTTCAAGTTCAACCTGTTGGTATATAATGGGTATATCGTATATATATTAATTAAACTGCGTGTTGTTACCAGAAATTAAAACCAAATGTATTTATCTTGTATACCTCCAATATATTTATACAACGATTAAGGTTGAAGTTACTGGAATGGGATTGCACATTATACATATCTAGGTAATAATAATAATAGTTAGCTATATCTTGTATCTTTCATGAAACTGATATACATACATTATTATCTGTGTTTGAGACACAATATGAGTATAACACAAAGATAATCAAGCAATAAGATATCAATTGTCTGTTATCACAATCTTAAAACTACTTAACTACTGATAAGTTAACAAAATATTTTGTGCATTATTCAAACGCATATTTTATCTTCTATAATTATAATTTTGAAAATCGAGCTTTGATCCGACCAAAAAATGTTCTCTTATTTTAAATTAAAAAAAACTAACGAAATTTGACTATTCTACAGTAGTAGTAGATAGTTTTTCCTGTATAGGACATGTTTTTGTACTAAAGAACACACCATGCCGACGCCCTTAATATTATATTATGAATTTAAGAAAAAAATATTATAATTTTGTAATTTTGTTAATTTTTACGGCACATTTATAGATAAAACTTAATTGGTAACTAACTCAAAAGATTTTTTTCCGACCATTCATAATTTGTCGATCGTATTATTTATGATTTCGATAAGTCTTTATTTATCTACAGTTTAACGACTTTTATATGCGTTGGTTCTCAACACAGTATCAAGGAATTGGTTAGTTGGTGTTACTTATCAATTATCATAATCACATTTATTTCGTTAAGTTCGTATTTCTGTTTGCTCAAAATTTGTTAAGACAATTTTTTGGTCATTATTGCGGTTAAAATGCATTTTTTAGGGCCCTATTCTATTCATAGAACATTTTTGGATAGTTTTTAGGGCATTCAAATCCAGACCCATGGATTAACCCATAAACATTAAACTACTTAAATTAGATTTTAATGTATCGAAGTATACATTAAATAAGGATTTAGGTGAGGTTTTGGTTCCCAATATTCAAAGGGTTCCGGTCCAAAACCTGTTCTTTTCGGTAAGGTCTCTGCTTTTAATACATTTTAGTTTTACAAACATTTATCACCTGTTAATTATTGTGATTAGTGAGTAACAAAAAGTCGAACATAAAGTTCTAAAAGTTTAGGCTGTACAGTATAGGGCCGAATTTTTTTTTCATAAATAGTGGACCTACTGGGTCCCAGACCACAGTCCTCCCGTGGTACACTGTACAGAGTAGAGCAAATAATATGCTTAATGAGTGAAAAGTTTCAAATCTCTATGTTCAATATATTATTAAATAATTAAAATCGATTCAGTAGTAAAAGTGTAGTAAATATAATAATATACTTCAAAATGTCAAATCCCCAATAATATTTTTTAATTACAACAAAAATATCTAAAAACGTTATTTTTATTTAAATATTCAATTTCGGCGAAATTTGAATTTCAAATGTACTTGGTTATATAAAAAAAATTGCTCTTTTATATTTTTTTGGATTTTTAGGTTTCAATAACAACTACTGAGAAATATATAATACTGACTTATGAGGAACTTTGTATTAAATCAAGCCTCAGCTATAAAATTTGACAATTTATAAATTTTAAATGTTCGTGTTTCAAGAAATTTTTTACAATTAGTACTTCAAACGTGTACATAAAAAAAAAAATCGTGCATACGTTTTTTTAAATAAACAACTCATGTTGGATTTAGTATTAAATTGTTGAACCCTAAAATTATTAATCAACGCTTTAAAAAACTAAAATATTCAAAATTTTAAATGTCTTAAAATTAAAATTAGTCAAAATAATTTGAAATTTTCATTGAGTATATAAAATTATAATTTAAGAAACTGTAGAATGTTACAAATTTCTAAGATTAATAATCTTTGAATTGCATTAAAAAAAAAACTAAAATCTTTTGATGATAAAACGTGGACAAGTATTCATTTAAATTTAAACTCATAAAAAATATTTGTGAAATTAAACTATTTTTTTAATTACTATAAGCATGGAATCTTACATTACATTTTCAAACCTTATAGATATGAGTTTTTAACTACTAAATATTGTTTGCCATTTTGACAAAAATGTTGTCAGAATTCGAACATCAACCGCTGAAAAGCTCATAAAAATCATTGCAGATTTTCGCTCAGCTATTTTTTAATTCTAATTTAATCCAAATTAATTAGATTTTCAAACCACATTTTGATCAATCATACATTTATTTTATCAATATTTATTTAATTAACTAAAATCAGAAACATCTAAAATTTGTTATTTATAATATTAATTCATGCAGTGTCAAAATATTGAGTCGAGCGCGTATATTATAATACAGCGTATGATAATATAACTAGGTACAAACAAATAACTTTATTAATAAAACAATATATGTACTTCACACAATATATTACATGAAATAAGTAATAACGAGCTGTACAAAAGTGAATTGCAGCACGTACAGCTGGCTACCTATATAGGTATACCTAATATATTATATAGCAAGCATTATACATTTATACCTAAATAAAAATCAGCATGTATATTATTATTTTCAATAGTTTTCATTACAATATGCTTGCTAACCTAACTAGGTTAGGTTTACACTTGATGGAAAAAAAAAACAACAGTTCCTCGTCCACGTGTGTGGTATTCTTTACTACCACTGCGTAGTAGTTACATCTACATATTCGGTGCCATAGTACAATTAATATATTTGAGTGTGTGATTGTGCGCACTTGTGCACATTACTCCAATTTTGTTTTTACAATACAAAATGTATAGGTTATAATAATATGTAGGAGTAGGTACTAGGTGTATTATAATATTGTCATACCAGAGCCCAGTGTTCGATGCATTAAACGTTCCTTGTTGAAAAGATAAGAATAATGACAGCTTTTTGCAGATCGATTATCAATATTACTAAAATACATTTTGTATTGGTATCTTAAGATAAACGTATCAATATTTTGTATACACTATACATAGCTATCAATTGGAAAATTCCAAATTTGATTTTAGATATCAATAACCCATTGTAGAAAAGGGATTGTGTACAATGCTTTTTTTATGGTCTGTTTTTTAAATAAATTATACTATGCGATATTTACATGAATATGTTCGTGACATGCAGGAATATCAGGAGATCTGGTTCCATGTCCTATCCCAAAATACCAGGCTAAATTTAGGTACTTACACATTGTAGGCAGGTAAACCAAATTGTATTTGAATTTATGGGTCTAAATCAAAACTATACGATTTATAATACCCTAATAAAGTACTTAATTATTATAATTAAAGGGTGGTACCTAGTACTATATTATGTCATGAAGTAAAATTAAATTAAACAAGTTTATAAAAAAATGATTAGATAACTGAATGCATTATAATATAGTATTATAGACTATAATCAGTATATTATGGTGCATTGAATGTATTATAGTGACTGTATTATTCGCATTTCTCTGTGTATAACAGACTATCTCGAGACTTAATACCTATTTGTATAACATTTATATAATCAATGATGTTCACCGCTGAATCACTCACTAAAAGTTATTAATTGAAAATCAAGAGCAGCCAAGTGTAATATTGACACACAGCATTTAGTGTAGCATTTCTACACTCTAAATATAAAATCCTGGAGCTCACATCTGAATTATACTATTATAATATATAATTTCATATTATTATTTGTACAGTGTATACAGTAAAGCGGTTCTCCGTCGATGTTTTCCGACGGTCTTTTGAAAGCACTCAAATATTATGAGTATTACTTATAAAAACTATTTGATTAAACGAGTGTGTATATTGTGTGCAGTGTACATAGTTTGCTAAGTGGTATCGTATGGCGTATTCACTAGAAAAAAATGTGTGCCCATTTAATAACGTTGAAGAGTCGATAATCAAAACTATAGGTAGGTACTAATTCAGCTACAGAGAGAAATAAGAAAAAACATATTATTATATTACTTATCTGTACAGGAAATGGGCTCGCTTTCCGCTGGAGACCGAACGTCGTGAAAAAAAAAATTAAACTTTAAAGCAGATATTATTACAAGTTACAATCATATGTTTACTATAGGTTGGAATCGTCGGGGTTTTCTATAAAAAAAATGCTTAGATATGCAAAAAAAAAAATAATTTATAATCAATTTAAAATATTTTTAATTCAATATAGGTACTTACACCTAAGTTGTTAGTGATCGGAAGCTTTGGTGAAAGTCTTTGATGAATGTTTTTATTTTGAATTTTACCTTTTAACGGTTCATCAATCAATTCATTAACGATATAGTCTTATATGATACACATCATACTGGACCTACAAAACACTAGTATAGTTACGTAATGGTCTCCGCATCATAATCACTAAGATGAAATTGACACATACCACACAACTTTTCCCGTCATCAATCTAAAATAAGGTTCGTGCTTTTATTTTATGTATTTATGTTTTATGTTTTATGTATTTTACCAAAGTTTATATGTATATTGTATACCACGGTGGGTACGTGCCTTCAGTCCTCGATTTCCCTCCAAAATGACTGTTCACCCTCGTGTTGAAAAGAGGTGGTTAAAACAAAAAACAATAATCGTACAAGTCGCATTATGAAATACACAAAACTCTGCTATAGAAGTAGACACTGAATTAGAGATAACCTAAAAAAATTCAAAATATCTGTCGATATAGATGCATAGTTTTTATGTTTTTATTGCAATAATAATAGGTGGTACATACACAATATGGTGTGAACTGAAAAAGAATTCGAAAAACCAGTGATAATTATTATAATATTAGACTACCGATCTTGTGTAGTCTACTATTTAATATAATACAGTATGAAAGTCAATAAGGATTTAATAGTCACTTTTTCTAAACATTCTGGTGAGCATATAGCAGCACATTCTACTGGGCGTTTCATTCGATCGATAGAAGTATATAGAAATCGTATATTGATAGAACGTTTTGTATAATATTATATTATAATCATTTCAGCGATCATACCTATATATATAAATAATATATACCACATTATTATACCTGTTTATTAATTGGCTATCTCCCAATAGTCGGTCTACCAAAAAAATGTGCGGTCCGCAGCTATAATAATAAAATTATATTAGGTAATTTATTATACTGCAATCTATACAACATACATTTTATAAGATTATTGTAACTTATAAGCAATTTTAAGTAAAATAAATAATTGTTTAAGAAAAAATTATGATTTTAATGTTAATAAAATAAAAAAATTTGTATAATTATTATTTACACCTAACTGTTTAATGTTTGATTGCTCGCTTAAAAAAATATTAAACTTTAGGAACACATTATTTTTTACAATCATTTTAAAAAGTAGATTGGGGGTAACTCACAACAATATCCCACAAACGACGCTAGACCAACAAGACTGTTGTTGCCTCTATAAGTCATAAATATAATATTATATCATTGATTTCATAATATTAACACTACAGGAAATCAGTGGCGTTCTCAGGAATTTTCTATGGGGTTTATTCTAAAAATTTACTAGAATTAAATAGTGGGGGGCTCTGCCCCCCACACCACCCGTAGTCATAATATTTACAAATGTTGGGTTATTATGTATTTATGTATCTTACCATTTTAGTAGACAGTATAGGTACCTATAGTGAGCAGTATTTAGTAAATCATATGAATATAAAAAGTAAAATAATGCAACCAAAAACTAAGCTTTTCGACATTCATACTTTAATAATCATTATAAAACCATAATAATTTGCCAAACATTTCAAAACACTTTACTTTCAAGTTTCAGTCCATGATCTCTATCCATTCTCTTTACCGTTTTACACTATTAACTACTTTTGTAACTGGTCAATTTATAGGATATTGTACATTGCCAACAAGAATAAATCTTTTTCTTTTTAAAATAAATTTTTTATTAACCTGTACATTTTTGATTTGTAAACTTGTTAAACTTATAAGTTATAATATAAACTTATCTGTACATAGACCCGCTGCCTCTTTTCACGGCCAATTTTATCAAGTAGAGCCGTATAGGAATTGATAAAATAAACATATGATCAATTTGTGCTTATGGGTTTTTAATATTTTTCAAATGTCATTGTAACAATATACTAAGAGCCTTGTATTAAATTTTCAAGCTTTTATACAGAACAAATAAAATTTTATTAACATTCATAGGAAAAAAAACAAACAAAATTAGAAACTGAAAATGTCCGTAAACAGTTCAATATAAATCCAAATAATATTAATAATACATTTTATTGTGTATAGAAAATGATAATATAAACAATCAGTGAAAATGTCAAGTATCTACGGTCATTTGTTTTAGAGTATATGAAAGTGAAAAAAAAATTACGGCCGATGGGGGAGGTTCAAACCCATGAACCCCCTCCCCCCATGAGTACACCACTGCAGGAAATGTAAAACTAAATGTGTATCACTGAGAGATTTAAAGATAAAATGTAGGTAGGGTACACTAGGTGTACTATAATACGAAAACCATAATGATGCGTGGATAGTCATTGTAATGCGGATAGCCAAGTGTATTATTATTAGTACAACACAAACCAACTGTAGACCACACACTATAGGTACCTACACATACTTATTTATAGTTAGGTAGTACACTAGTACACGAAACGGTGGTAATAAGTACTAGGTAGACCGCATATTTGGATATGACCAATTTATTTCAAAAAATGAAGTGAAAGTCTGCAGTCCAATATAGTCGAGTGTGGTCTAACTAAGGAAATTTCCGGATAGATCATGTACCTATGGTTAATGAATGATACCACGGTTTTAACAGCCAATCAAAAGGCACATTACACGATATACAGCTTCGTAGCTGTGAACACAAGTCGATGATATACGCTTATAAACGGGGCAATATTGTATAATATAGGGTATAGATGATGGGGGGAATATAGGGTATACAGTATACACTGTGAATTATAAAAAAACGTCTCAATCGGGTGGAACTGTCACGCGGATCGAGGTCGAAAAAAATAAAACGGAAAAACGAAAATGGTTGTGGTGGGGTGATGGTGTTAGTGGTGGTGGTGGTATTGGTGGTGGTGGTGGTGGTGGTGGTGGTGGTGGTGGTGGTGGTGGTGGTGGTGGTGATGGTGATATATGAATCACAGGGGTCAGATGTCCACGTGCCCGGCTACTGCTGCAAGAACACCGTCAGCTTGACGACGAGCGCGTCACCGGCCGCGTAACGCCTGTACGTCAGCACGTCATGCCGGAACTCCATAGACGCGCAGACGACTTCCGGGGCTGGCTGGTTCTGGCGGTAGTGCTGCGGTGTCGGCGGTGACGGTGGTGAGGCGGCGCACCGGACGTCGTCCCAGACGCGGGACACGATGTCCTCGGGCCCGACGTCCGTCTGGTCGAGCACGCTGAGCCGGAGCCGGTGAGCGAACGGCCACCTGAGCTGAGCGTCGTACTCGCCGGCGGCCGGCACTGCGGCCACGCGGACCGTCCGGGCCGTCACGTCTGAGTGGACGGTCAGCGAGATACGGTAGCTGCGGGGCGACACGTAAAACGGCGGGCTGCGGGCCAGGCCGTCCGCTGAGAACGACAGCCTCCAGAACTCGTCCACGCGCCAGTAGTAGACGAACGCGGTGGTCGGACCCCGTGGTCGGGCCCCTGATGAGGGGCCATCCTCGGTGGTGGACACTGTGCCGTTGTACGTACCGATCTCCCGGAGTCTCCCTGTGTCCACCGCGTCACCCTCACTGGGTTTTCTGAAAATAACAAATTTACAGAATATTTATCGGCGGTCTGCGATTCAATATAGGCGTATAATTTATTATTATTAAATATTTTAAATTACAGTTTTTATATTTCAAGATGTAAAGGGAGACCATGGGTCCCAAGGCTAAAGCCCCATGGGGTCAACGTGGCCCGACAGAATTCCCGGGGGCTTTGGTAAGCGAAGTCATCAGCGATGGGCTTTAAGTATTAAATAATATGGCTTCAAATATATAATAATATATATAGGTAAATAATTAAAACAATTGATGGTCAAAAAAAAAGACACCAAATTTACCGTAATTTGTTTATCAGTACATTTCCACATCTCTAAACATATACGTTGGAAATGTGAAACTAAAAAAGTAAAGTGACAGTTATATAGTAATAAAGTGTTGTACAAATAACGATGAGAAAAAAATGATGCCGTGTTGTTGGTAAAAATACGAGTTTGTTTGTAGTTAATGTAGGTACAGATTTTTTTGATCAAAATTCAATATTATTAGCTTGCGTCAGTATGGACGAGACATGTGTCGAATATCGGCCTATGTCAAGACTTATACAAATAATTGTGCCTATATATCGTTATATTTTTTGTCGATATTTAATATTTTTTAATGCACCTTATGATTTGTCCGTTCAACAAAACACGTTCCATATAAAATAATCGTTGTTTTATATTTTCCGCATCTGCTGTTAACAAAGTTTCGATGCGATGCAGCCTTGCGTTTGTCTCATCTGAAATTACAATAAACTTTAATCGTTAGTTACAAATGTTATGATATAGTATCATCAAATACTATACATGACAATACTGGACAACTAGTGTTAAAAATCGCGATCCGTGTACGCCCCCCGAGAAGGTAACGAAATCGCTTTAGGGTTATAATATACATAAATAGCACATTCGAGTATTTTCAAGGGGCTATGTCGTCTACAATTATAATTGTTTATCCCGTATTGTCATACTTAATATTTCATAAATATGTTTTATAATAACTATTGCGCAAACTTCCATCGTACTTATTTTTACGTACAATAAATCAATACGAAAGTACCTATAATTAAAAGTTAGAAAAAAATGTAATCCAATTGTTGAGCCAATGTGCATATTATGTAAAACTGTTTTTATGCTATAAAATATAAAATATAATTAATATAAACTAATAAAATATAACATGGTGCATGCGAAGGTCAGCTTGCATATTAAAGTACAATATTAGGTACCTCTGTTAAGTGGTCGAGGAACTTACTTTTTAAAAATAAATTAACCACACATTATGTTTTCTGTTGAATGTCGAAAGAGAATGTTTAAATACAGTTTTGACTAATTGTAAGAGAATCGTTTTTTTTTTATTTAAAACACAGATTGGGCCGACGCGTGAAGAATATCCTTATGTTTATTTTCATTATCTTTAACGTCAAACAACTCGACGGTTAGATTACAGTAATTACTATGTTAATTATACGTGCCAGCTTGTACACTAATATGATACCTATAATGTTAATTTTCGCTTCGTTTTAACCCCGCAGTAGTATTACGGAATAATATAATATACTGAATATTATTTTAGCAGACAAGATAAAATAATAATAATGATAGTCGTATTATTGGTCTCGACTTTCTCACTGAACGCAACTACATTATAAATAAAATAGAAATATCGTGTTATAAAAATAAATATACACTTTAGTATAAATTATAATATCTTAGGTCTAATGAAGAGGTATCTTCTTATGTATAATCGATAAAAATTGTGGAGGTTTATATAGTATACTTATGTTGCAAATCCCATGACAAAAACGTGAAAACTTTCCCTCGGCGGTGGCCACGATACGGTCGGTGATTACTTTGCACGACGTGTACTGCACATCGATGGCGCCATCCGACGTGAAGTTTTCCGGAAGTCCATTCAGAAATGAGACGTTCTGTTGGACTGCTACAGAGGTCTTCAATAACAAGCCGACGATAAATCCTACGGTGGTGGCAGTGATCATCGCGATAAACTTTTTAAATCATACGAAAAAATAAAAAAATATTCTATTCTATTATGGTTTATAGGTGATCAACCTTTGTATTAATATTATGATAATGCTGTTTCGGCGTAACGATGCGGTCGTGTACTGTGTCGGTTATATAGTGACCGTCCAGGGTATATAATAGCAGTACTGGCCGTGGATTGCGTCGATTCGGGACTTGACGAGGAACAAAAAAATCTCACCCAAAAACAATCTATTTCTATTACGAGTTCGGCTCGAGCATAATATTATTACCACCTATAGACAAGCGATGTAGTGCCGTTCCTAATTTATTTATTGCTATGTTTAGATAATAATGGACGGTATACATATTCGCGCGTATGGCACAATATAGGCCCGGGCAGAAGATTTTATTTTATACTCGGCACGTCCATCAATGTGGTAAAAATAATATACAACACTCGTTGTACACTTGTGAGCTGCCGTGTAATAACATGGATCTCAGATACGGTAGATGTAATAATAAAATATAGTCTTCTACACTATATAGGAAACAGAGAACGCGGAATATAAAGAGAAAAAACTTTTACGATATTGTGATTCTTCCGCACGTACACGCACATAAGTGTATTACAATATAATATGTGTGTGTAAACTGTGTTATAGAATTGGCCTAAGGCCGTCCTTATATACATAATATATGCCGTCTACATGCACTACACTATATGAACTTTTAAAATATTAACGAACCGTATTTTCGTGTGTACTATATATAGACCACGGCGGAATCGCGTCGAAATAATATCGTGTCCCCCCCTCGTGTGTCTCGTGACTCGTAAGAATTAAAATCTTTTTTTAAGAATTCTTACTTGACGCGATATCGTCCGTTCGAGACCCTACATACATTAACATGTTCACATATAGTCGTGTAGGTATATACTCGTATAGTCGTATATTTTATTTCTACGACACTATACATATGTGTGCTCAGAGATTTTAATCACTGCGTTCAAAAACCTAATAGACTGTGTAACTTTAACTTCAACGCATCTATTTTATACTTGTATTCTAGTTTCATATTATATCATAGTACAATATTAATTATTTATTTGAAGAACTTGTAGCTCACCGCCTGCCTGCAATATCCTCAAATAATATTATTATTTTTAATATCATATTTTATTGTGAAAAATATAATCGTAGACTCGTCTAATAGTTATAATTGGGCCTTATCGTGATTATAAATTTCACAATAATTTATTATACGATCGTATAATATATTATTCATTTTATGCTAATGCATATATAGTAATCAGATGTTTAAGTACGTCCATAAAATCGTTCTTAGAGCCATAAAATGCGAGTAATTAAATATACGTGTTTACAGATAAACCTACTGTCGTACTCGATGTTCGAATATACAAAACTGTATGGTAGTGTGGATGTCTTAGATTATTTTTTAATTTATCGTGGAAATTATTGCCATTTTTAATTTTCCACTAAAAACATGGACAGAAACACGGTCATTTTGTAGCTATCCATTTTATTTAGAAATCTCAACTATACCAGCAATTCCTATCTACGATTTATTTTCAACTAAATTCCATCGTTGAATCAGATTTATTGTGAGATAAATATTATACTGATTTGAGGTTTGTTACACATTTTTTCACTTTTTCACCTCCTGGTTTTTTGAAACTATTTTGGAACCAGCTAATGGTCGAACTGGGCTGTTTTGGATGGATAGAAAAAGAGCCCACGTTCGAATATAATCTAACCGGAGATACTGTACAACAGTATGGTCAAAACTAAGACCCATACGTAATGATTGACACCCCCTTCGTAGAATAAACAAAAATCTGTAAACATTTAACCAGTCTTAATTTAAGTTTTCCATTACCGTGCACCCGTCACATTAGATGACATTCCTCTTCAGAATGTTACTCCATAGAAATGTACGTGCTTACTCCCCACACTTTGTCCCTGCATCGATGTTAACGTCCTATAAAGATAATACCTATAAATTGGTAAGCCACTATAGAGCTCTTCACTCAATATGGTTCACCTAGTGTGCGATTACGAAAATAATATTTCAATAATACAATACTCTGTATGAAATGATACACTGATGTACAGTAGTTATAATGATGCACGAACAAACCAATTTCCTATTAAAAACGATAAAACTCGTCCACTAATAGAATATAGAAATAATTACTAATGATGTTATGATATTATTCTAATGATAATATAATATGATATATAAAGCATACTGGGTTATATCTGAAAAAATAATTAAGAATATATTAATCGGAAAAAATATAACATTAAAATCATTCAAGAGCTCTGCCGATTTGGTTGTTTAAAATAAAAAAGAGTTTATCAATCGTTGAACGACTTTAAAATATGATTAAGACGAATGAAAAAATAATTATGATGTTCACAAATTAGAATGGCTTTACACTCATGTATATATACTAAAACTTCCGGATAACGTTATTTTATCAATGTATTTATCAAACAAATTCAAAAAAAAAAACAAACAACAATATACTATATTATTTTAAGATAAATAATATATTCTATATTCATTTCTATATTATACTTAATAATATATTATTGTACACATCATCACTTATCAATGAACTCATTAAGCCAGCAAACTGTTGAAGTACACGAGTGTATGAACCTTTGGCAATATTTCAGTTATCACTTCTGAAATTTCTGAAATGAAACGTTGAGAGTTGAAAGCTAAATCCAACACGGCCGTTGGATCTAAATATTGATATAATAATATTCATTGATATCCATTATAGTAACGATTAACCAATTATTACAATATCGGTGATTACGTAGGGTAATATTGGTGCAATTAGGTGCCTTTGAATTGTAACATAATAATAATAATACTATTGCACTATTGCACTCAATGTCAGTATAACAATAATATAATAATATTATTATTGGACGAGGATTACGATGAGCAATTACGTTTTTTGCGATAAATCGATCGGTCGAATTCGCATACATTGCTCAATATTAATATTATATTGTGCATATTGGGTAATGCGTAAAATATTAATAGACCCAGCCAAATCGATATGAATATTCAGTTATTATCGTTTGTTTATTTTTACCGGCCGGTCGGAAAATGTAAATAATAATATTATTGTACAGCACAACCACGGTTGATGACCTTCCGCGCGCGTGTAAAACAGTGTCATATTATACGTACAACGCGTGTTACAGTATAGTCGTCGTACATTTAATTTCCTGTGGCAGGATCGTAGTAAATATTTCAGTTTTAAAGAAACTAATATATAGCTAGCTGTAGGAGTGGCGCGGTAGTGACGTGCAGGATGTGGGGTGAGCAGGCGGAGGTGACTCGATTTAGTCGACTGCTGCTGCAGCAGCTGCAGTGCTAGTACACAGACCGAACGAATATGTCATTATTGTACACACACATAACATTATAATATTATAATATTGTTATGTTATCGCCAAATAAACATTATTTTCTTTAACGTGTATAATATTATATTATGGCACGTTTTTTAATAAGAAATCGATAGCTTCATATTATTATGAGTATAGAGTGTATTAAATTTATCATGTCATCATAGCAAAAAGTCGCTACACAACCATCGGACTCTACAATATAATAGAAATATAAAATCGTATATAATACGTCATAATAATATTATTATTTACTATTATACTAGTGACCCACACACACACACACATGCACACGTCTAAAGACTAAAAGCGCATTCGTATTCGAATGTTGATCTCAAAACCTAAGTACCTATCGACAACTGTGAAAAGCAAAAAATATCATTAAGTTAGGAAGTCGTCTTCAATGAGCCTACATATTTCTATACTTATAGTGCATTAGTTCATAATCGTTTTCTGCCTCTATTTCCTCGAATGTTATTATAATAATATATAATAGCCATACTAAAAGGCCTTGCTATGAAACCGTAATACCGTATACATTATGCATCATATAGGTAGTAATAATGTGTCAACAACTATCAGTCTTAGGTATATAAATACTAGTACAAGTTATAAATCAAAAAACATAAGTCTTAGGTATATGTATACTAAAATGTATACAAAAATTACACGACTATATAAATAACAATATAATAAGTTAATACAAAGCAGGTGGTAGTATTATATATTTAGATAACAGTCGACAGATAATATTTTAATATGTATATACCTAAGACTTATGTTTTTTTACTTATAACTTGTAACACAATATATTATCATGACGTATACATAATATTGTGTTCATATTTTTATTTTTATTTTATTTCCAATCTATATTTTATACAATTAACAATTAATTATTATTTTCATGATAGTATGTTATTATATTTTGTTACAGGTACATAGTAATTCCTAATAAATTAGGAGTAGAGTATACATGTGTTCACATTTATGTATATATTTATATTTCTGGGCTTTTTTTCTTGGTGTGTTTATTTTTTTGGGCTTTTTTCATGGGCTTTTTTTCCTCCTACCAGTAATAAAAGTACTTATAAGTTATTATTGCTATTTACTGAAACTAATTTATGTTTTTATGATATTTGTGTCACGCCGGTATTTCGTTACATCTTAACGTAAAAATTTGCATAATATGTGGGAAAATAGTTTTCTTCGTGAACTTCTTGTGATATCTCACTAAACCGTTCAAATTATTATATTATAATTTATTAATATAAGCATTGAAATTTACGCAGAAGCCGTAATCTATATTGCAACCCACGTTGCTATTTTTTTTTTTTAGTATTTGAACTGTCGATGTTTACAAAAAAAAAAGTAACAAAACATCAAATGGTTAAAAAATTTAAATATCATATAATATCTTTGAATCAAAATAATTGTTAATTTTGAATGTTAAGCAAACTATGCGTGAAGAGTGAAGACGTATACATTAATTTAATACCTCTGTGAATTTTTGAATTCATCAAAATACCTACCACAATGGCACAATCTTACAATAAATACACTATGATACATTAAATCCATTACAGTCAACACCCTATAGACGATAACCAAGCGAAAAAATTACTATTACACATGGTAAATATTTTTAGGAAAAGTATAGAATTATTATGAAGACAATACACGTATACGCATAAATGGCATAAATGGTTGAATATACAAGTTCTGAGATGAATGCAATAAATTTTAAGAGAAAAATATTAATTCATAACCTATTTCACTTTCGTAAATTTCACTTGGACACAGTGGGCACACCAAAATTCAATTTAGTACTTTTTTTTCTTACAGAACGGGTCTTCGATATTAATTTTCTGTTTGGACAGATGTATCGACGTTAAATGGTAATTTATTAAGCAATCTTGTATATACCTATGAGTATTATTTTTTTTTTGATGAATAAATACATGTTAATTCGCAAGTCAGTTTTCGGACTATAGGCACATCATGTAGAAAATAGTCAACAGAGATTAAAACATACATAATAATTTATATGCGTTTCAAAATCCGAACACGCGTGAGATGTTGCAGGTATATGCATCAGGTTTATAACCGAACACTGCACGTGTACCGGTATTCACATTTTATATAAACAACAACCAGAATACCAGATTATATACTATATACATCTACATAGGTGCATAGGTACTTATTAATATTTAAAAACCGCTCCGTGGGATTCAACTGGTGTTTGAGGGGGGGAAACGAGTTTGGTTTTTGAAAATATTACCTATACTCAACATCATTTTACTATTATAGCAGGCAAGTATAATATATATTTGGAAATTATTTTCAATATATTACAATCCAACTGAACAAATACGACTGCAAATGGAGACAAATAGGGGCTAGTAGATTTTATATCAGTGATCAGTATTCTGCATAATATGCATAATATTACACTATAGTAAATTGTTATTACAATGTTATTAAACATCTTGTTGATTAGTCGGCCTAACGTTTCGGAACGACAACCGGTTTAGTCGACGAATTTACACCGTTGCGGTGTGATGTTTGGCATACATTATAGGTATATAATATATATATATATATATTATAATTATAATATTATAGTGGACAGTGGTGGCAGCATACATTTTTTTAGTCACATTTGATAAGGGGCCGGGAGGACAGGGATTTCTTCCGTAGTATAGTTCCATTATATTGCCGAAGTCAATATTAGGTGAGCAAATATTAAATTTGTAAGTTTTTCGTTCACTAAAATATAAACGACCGACACACAGTATAAAGAGGTTTCGAAAGACCGCGAGAGTGTTTCAGCTGCAGGTGCACGTTTTAATAATATATATATATATATATATATATATATATATATATATATATATATATATATATAGGTCCTCGGCGGCGCAGCGGGGACCTCAACATAATAAAATATAATAGGCATAGCTATAATATTATTATAAATGCTTGTTTCGAAATTTTGTAACGGCGCGAGTACGTTCAAATATTATTATTATTATTATTTTTTTTTATGTTTATAACAACGCGTATGATATACCATTTGCTGCAGAATATATATATAATAAAAACCCGATGCGCTCGTCGTTGTATACATCAACCAAGTACAATATATAGCATGGTAACAATAGAACTGCAGCCTAACGATGTACCTGTACAATATATAAATATATAATATTAATACGTATTATATGATATTATTATCGTGTGTATATATATTATTATGTATACGCAATTTCGCGTCTTTTTAGAATATCCAGGTAGTCTTTAGACCACGATGACGACGACGGTACACACATATATAATATATATATTATAATATGTTCAGTGTTCACCCTTTGCACGTGTACCTAAATACTTTATCGCTGGGTGGTATCGTTCCTTAGAACTCGCCCTCGACGCGATTGCCGAACTCTCGTCCTGAGTCCTACGTATAACGACCCTCGGCTTGGGTACATAAAATATGATCCTACGATATTATCATGTCTTATGTACACAATACGACGACGACCGCTTCCCTCCACCCCACACAACACTTAGACCGTACACGCGTTATATATTGTATTAGTATCATCTGTGTATAGATGTCATTATATTATGTATATGACGTATATTGGGTATATTATTTTTATGTGCACTCGTGTCGGCTTGGCGATAATTTTTAACGATTTCGAAATCGTATATATACAAACGCTCAGAGTCCCCGTGTCATGTACTCCATCGATAATTTATTAGCTTTATTATATTTAATATGTACCATATCGCCGTATGGGGTACCATTGAGGGCAGTTTTCCTGGTATCGATATAAGTTATATTCGGAATACACTCTCTACATGTATATGTGGTGTCATATATATTGTATCAAATATGTATATATAGACACATAAAACAGAATCATCTGTCGAAAAAAATATGGACGCTTTGTGCTGGCCATCGGGAAAAAAATGGTTTTGACCATTAAGATCTCATGGAATATAACGTTAGACAAAAGTGCCAAAATCCCAGATACCAGATGCTATTATTACCCATCTGATTATGATAGACTGATAGAGCATCAGAGTTTTTGTGTTATAACTTGTAAAATTGTAACATTATATTGTTGATATGAACTTACTTCACTTACCTACTTAGCATTCGCTATACCGACAGTTAATTTTCCAAAAACAAATTACAAATAAAGGCATTTATGAATTTTATTTAATGAACACGAAATATATAGATAGTGGAAATTGCCAGTGCAGGTTACATTTTAGAGGTATGCAGTGGTTTTAGTACATATCCTTCAGGTATTTGGGCTGTAATTCTGGGTAAGGATACGAACTACAAAATATATGCAGCTGAAACATCGGTAGGTATTTAAAAGACCAGTTTTATGTTGTTCATTGCTAAGTTCATAATATTATATAGTAATTGATGTCTTATTAAAATTATTAAGTGAAAACATATATATTTATGAATTCTTTTCAATAAAAAATATATTATCATGTTAATTTATTTTTATTTATATTAGATAAATACTATTACCTATTATTTTAAATGTATAAAATATAATTTAAAAATCAACCGTAATATTATTATATAAAATATTAATATTGTTACAAATAATATATATTTTATTTTATATCTGTAATTTTTGACATATTATAATATATAGTTTTATATGGGTGCTTATGTCCTACCAACTGATTTTGAAGCAAATTATATATTTACTTTTTACACCTTTAGCCCTTATGTCATATAACCAAACATAAATAGACGTAGGTAACTATAAAGATTACTACAGAAACTACTGCACTCCTAAACCTAAACCAAACTGTTCAAATTACCAAAACAGGTGATGTTTGAACTGCACTTAGGTTCAACAAAGATAATGTTAGAATTTCACTCTTGTTAAAACCAGGTAATGTTCGAACTGCACTCGATCATAGGACTTATATAAATATTAATTGTATCTCAATATTGTATGTGTCAACAGTGTTGATCGATATAGTACCTATTGCAATGACGTTATTACAAGAAGTGCCTAACTAATTTAGAAATAAATACTTATAAGTACTTACTTAAATAAATATTTTATATCATTATTTTTGAAAATTGTAACTTACATTGTAGTATTTAAATAGAAGCTATTTCCTATTAATTAATTTTTAAAACAAAACTTATTTTTATATTAATGGTTATTAATTTTGACAAAATTAACATATTTATTATTATTATTTTTAAACTGTAGCTATATAATATTGTATCCAATTATTATAATATTAAAAACAATTACCTAACTTTATATTAAAAAAATACAAACTATTCTTTCGACAGTTGGCTGATATTTTTTTCAAATAAGATTTTTGTAGTTTAATGAGTGAAAATTCAAAACATTACCTATTTTGAGCTTGTTAGAAATTCATCAAAAATAAATACAATTCAAACTTACTACTCCTTTGAATATGACAATCACTCGCTTAATATTCTCAATTGTGTCTACCGGTAAATACAACCCTATGGTAATACAATAATTATTATACAAAGTTTATTCGGACATTGTATTTTGAATAGGCTTTGTTAGAAGGGCTTTGTTAACAGGTAAAATAACTATAATGATTTACTTATTATGACTAAGTAAATATAGTTATTTGTTATAATTATGTTTACTATATTTTATAGCTTAATGCAGTTTTTAATGTTTAAATTAACTAAAAAATATAGTTAAAATAGCATAATTCAGTTCGAATAACTATAATAACCATGATATTTTAGTAAATCTGACTAACTCTATAGCTATTCCTATAGCAATTATAATGTACAGTCAATCCTACTATTTTAAAAAGTACAAACAACTGTTTGGTTTTTTTCCATGATCTTGCCCTTATCTGCTTACGAGTTCGTTCCATCGTCGTAATAGGTTAGGTACGTTACACCAGATAAATCCATAAATCAAGGTGACGTGTATCCGTGTGTACAATAATAATGTGAAGTTATGCGTGACTCTGTTAGATATATAGTCATTCGGAAAATAATATGGTATACAGCACGTGCAGACTATACGTCGTCGGAATATCAATGCACAGGGTGTTTGTCGTACACAAGGCGAGTTTAAGTTCGAAATGAAACGGAGACTTACCGTCACTAAAATTCAAAGGAGAACACAATAACATGATACTATTGTTTATTATGCTGAAAGCTGGGCAATTTAACCAATTTTTTTAACTGCCTATTTATAGTTAAGTTATCATAAAATAAAAAAATAACTAAGCAAATTAAAAGAAAAATAGGTTTTTTCAAATTGTTATAGAGACTCGAAAGAGGTCTTTATTTTGAAAAAATCTATTTCTCCATATTTTTATTTTTTTGGTAAAACTCACTCAGTGTGTATTGTTTGTACTTTATAGTTCCTATTCGATTAGAAAATGTAATTTTAAACACTTAGACATACTAGGTCATACTGCAAATACACTTTAAATTTTAGCTAACAATTATCTAAGTATAACCTCACAAGCCATAAAATTGGTCACTAACTATCACTAGTTAGTAGTTACTACGTATACGGGACACACAGATTTTACATAAATGTTTTTAGGCTTTTTCAAATTTCACAAGATTTAACATTGAGCATGACATTATATATACAAAATGATATATTTAATTATTTTCATTTAATATTCCTAAAAGATGTAATTATTTTTACATAATATGATGACATATAGAATATATGTGTATAATAACAATGTTTTTACAATTTTTTTATCGAAATATTTTTACATTTTCGGGTGTTTTCTTTCAATAAACATTTTTAATTTAATATTCCAAGGAAAATATTTTTTGGTGCACTCCAGCACATTTAAATTGAATTTCTTCAAGTTAATGAATTATAATTACATATAAAGTTATATCTAAGAATTTAAGTATTTAACTAAAAATAATTTCAACAAATATTTCCATCGTAAATCCCAAAATCCCTGTTTGAGCACTTCTATTAATTGGGCGTCCATTATATAGACTTCCTCGATGAATGGACTATCCAACAAAAAAATAATTTTTCAATTCGAACCAATAGTTCCTGAGATTAGCGAGTTCATACAAACAAACTCTACAGCTTTATATTTTAGTATAGTATAGATTATAATTAATATTAAAATACCTACTTAAAGATTTACTATCTTGGGTCATTTAAATACATTAAAATATCCGTAACATACCACAGAACACAAAAAAATAATAAACACTTTAGGGCGTGTTCTCACCAAAAGCAACTGATGACGGTAACGCAACCGCGACGCAACGCGACATGTATTATTAAATTGACGTGTTCTTACAGGTCGCAACAGGACTGGAAAACAACGCAACTGTTTGAAAACTATTTTTGAGCAACTCGACGTGTCAGTCTCTTTTGTCTAGTTGCTAGTGAATAGTCACAGTAATTTACATTCTAATATCTCTATTTTTTTTTTAATTTAATAAAAGATTGTCATTTTATTTTTGTTGATTATTCTAAAAATAAAGAATATAATAAAGTTTAGTTGTATTTAATTTAATTATTACCTTATTGTAATTAGAAGTCTTTCCTCAACAGACACTGCTTTTCTATAGTTGGTATCTTTTTTTTTGAATTGAAGTCTTCATTAGTTCTACTAGTTCTTGAAAACTTTCAATACTCATTCTATAAAAACTATGAAATTTAGCTGGGTCTTGGTCTAATTCTCTTGTTAGTATAAATGAACTGTGGTTGACGTTGAGTGAATAATATGGATGAACCCAATTTTTTTTTTGTTTTTTGTTTTTTATACCTCAAATACATAAATGCTACAACCATATCCTCATCGGATGAAGACATTTTGATAACTGAATATGCATTGAAGTTGCATTGAAGTTTCATATTAATTTTTTAGATGAGAACAACTGGGCAACTCAACTACAACTAGACTCGAATCTCTATCGCGTTGCCGTCATCAGTTGCTTTTGGTGAGAACACGGCCTTAGAAATTACAATTTTTTTTAGGGAATACCTAAAAACTTAGATAAAGTTCTCTAGAATGTTATATAAAATATTTTCGAAAAGTGTTAAAAAAAAGTATTCCGAATACCTACTAGATACCCAAAAACTGAAGTATTTCACTAATTTATCCCACCAAATGTATTCGAGCTTCAAAAGATAAAATATATTTTAATGTATGATTAGTTTAAATAATATTTAAAATTAAAAATTTTATTTTATTAGTTTGTTTTCCTATTAACATGATCGGTGTGTACATGCATACTTATCTAAAAAACATTTCTTGCCAATTATATTTGTATACTTAGTATTAATGTATTATAATTTTAAACTTAAATACGAATGGTGAAGTCTTATCATTGTTTTCTCATACTATATTATAATCATTCAACGGTTAATTCTAATTAACCATATTTTGTTTGATATTATATAGGTCGACGACGTTGACCTTTCTTATAACTTTCTATTAGAATATTATTCTTAAAGGACATGTAATTTATAAAGTGATATACATTTGGTATCAGCTGTATAACATTAAAGAATACATTTTTAAATCAAAAGCTTACTTTTTAAGAGGATGTCAGTGCAACATTAGTTTACTCTCTCTGACCCATGCAAGTTTAGCAGAACCAACCCTGTGTCGTTACTTTCAGTATTAGGATAAATTCATAAATCATCAAACTTTAAGTTAAAAACATATTACCTGTTTCACTATGTTGGTTTTTTACGATATTTTAATTTGTATGCAATTTATAAGCATTTTTAAATTGTAATTAATATATTTACGCCCATATAACTTACATAAAAATTAAAATATCATAAAATAGCCAACGTAGCGACTTTGGTAATGTTCTTAACTTAAAGTTTGACAATAGGTGAATTCACTCTTATACTTAAAGTAACAACATAGTGTTAGTTCTGTTGAACATAAATTTGGTATGTTGTACTTGTGTCGGAAAGAGAAAACAAATATCGTGCCAACATCCTCTTGTATCATTATTTTATGTTTATTGTCATTATTGTAATAAATTAAAAATCAACTTCAGAAGTTCGACAATAATATTACAAAATCAAATACACAATATAGAATATTGTTGACATAAAATTTTAAAAATATATATTTTTTATGTAGTATTTGGTGTCTATTAATTATGAGTATTATGACCTACTACACAGTAAACATTTTCCTAGTTTACTAAAGACTTTAATACAATATACGACATTATGTAGGTACCTATTGTTTTTTTAACCACAATTAATTTTCGGCTTTTATGCACAATATTAACACTAGCAGGGATATCACGGATCTTTTCTTATCGGATAGTTAAGCCAAAAGTAATTGCTATACAAGTAATAATTCTTTCTGAAAAATCACTAATTATTAGTAAAAAAAATGAGTGGGTAAGTACAATATAATTGCGTATAACACACGCGTTAATATACATTAGTTTTTTTTTAATTTCGAAATTAACTAACTATTGAAGTTATAAATTTTTTTTGTTAAATAAAATTAATGAGTAGGTATATTTTTGATCAGATTTTCGAGTGATCGAAAACATATTTTCATGCAACGCGAGAAACAAAACTATTATTTTTAGTAGGTTGGTCGTAGGTGCTTACTAAAAACGAACAAATATTTACTTAAAATAGCCAAAATAAATATATCTACTCAGCAACACCTTATCAAAATATTAAAGATATAATTTTATTATAAGGATTATTTGTATAGAGATGCGCACACGCCAATCCGGAAGGCGCAATAATCATCAACTTTTCAGGCGTCGAATATGATATTATTGTACCATAGTAATATTATTACATCAAGACGGTTTGATTTCTGCCTTCAATATTATAGCGCTCGTGCACCGCCGCCGAAAGAAATGTGTGGGCCGCCGTCCGTAATATTATTACGTGCGCGCCGCGCGAGTCGTGGTGACCGCCGTTTTCGTGTCGCTGGCGGCAGAAGTGGAGGAGATGGTGGCCGCCGATATCAGCGTGTCGATGTCTTGCGACGGGGCCGGGCGCGGGGAGTATTAAAGGGCGAAAGAGCGAGACCTCGGCGGTATAGTGATGTGCGGCTGAGCGAGAGCGGTAATCGGCGTAGCGAGTGTGCGTAGTGCGTAGTAATGTACGTAGTGCGTATGTGCGTATGTGCGTGTAGCGTGTAGCGTGTGCCGTGGATGAGGGGCAAGAGGACGGACGAAAAGAAGTGAGAGAGCAACGAAAAACACGTGCGAGTGGAAAATCAAAAACGCGTACTACAGTCGCGGCGTCATCAACCGGCGATGCGCGTGCGTCCGTCCATGTAGGTACCTATAACAACTTTACTGGTACCAGAGACAGCGCCACAGCGGCAGCCATCGAGTCTACAGAACGTGCATATAAGTATATAGCTTACAACAACAATATCAACAACAACAACAACAAAAATCATAATAACAATAATAACAATAATAACAATAATAATAATAATATAATCGTGTGTTCTTCGTCGGGCATTCACACCCGCCGCTTACCACCACCACCGAAGCAATAGTACGCGTAGCCGGACCAATGAGAACGGTCGGCGTCGTCTCCCCGCCACATCAGGTTTCCCGCGGCCGGGACCCTTCGGCGGCAATATTTAACCAACACTCGCACGAGCCAGGACAATCATTCGGCATTCCGCCGTCGAGACTCCAGCCGTGTGGATGCGCATTGCACACTGACATCTGTTACTTGCAGCGGATCGAATGCAGTCAAGTTATTGACGGACAACTATGATATACGCAGACGTAGGACAGCCAGCGATGGACGAGGAAGGGCAACCGCGGGCTTTTCAGATACGCGGACACCTGGTGCACGGCATACCGCGAGTCGGCGACTCGAACTACGACCCGGCGTGTCCCACATGCAATCCGGGCTCGATCAACGACACGGACACACCGACCACGGTCGTGGTATCTTCGCCGCCGACGACCGTGACCACCGCGGTGGCCGTCCCGGTCCCAATTCCGGCGACAAACGACTACAATTATAACGGGCCGCTGCAACATGAAATCGGCCCAATGGCTGCTTTACGGCAAAATGGGGTAAATTATTAGAAATATATTATTCGTTTTTGCATGCGATATTTATAGCAATATAATACTTAGTTACCTATAAGAAAACGCTTATCGTTATAGGGCGCGGATAATGTCTGTTCCGATATTTTATCGTATAGTACCTACGCTAAGTAAATGCACAACATGATAATTTGTTTCGTTGAGATTGAAAATACAAAGGTTTTTTTAGTTTTCCACCTTATGGTTTTTTATGGACTTATTTTACTCGTCTTTTATTGAAAATTGTCGGAGTTTTCTAGAAATATTAAAATAACTTAAAAATGAATTATTTGAAATTTGGTTCAATATTTTTCGCTTAATATTGAAAATGTAAACACGTCTATGTAGACGTAAATATACCTATGAATTTCCTGGATAATATGTCCCGCAGTTACGATATCTTTAAGTGTACCTATCTTTTAAGCAGTCGAAATGTTAAGTACATATTCAGCACGGTTATTTAGTGTAGATGACCGTAATATTTAGACAGGAAAATATCGAAAGATCTCTGACCATTGTTTATTTGTTAATAATCAATGTTTATGATTATAATTTCATAGAATTAAATGATTTTGATAATTTTTTTAGTGCATATTTGGCCTGTTTTTAGTGTTACATCCGCGCTCTATTATTCGATATAAACTTGTAAGTTATAAATTATAATATTTCAAGCGTCTTGCGTTTGTCATTGTAATAAGTCGTATTTTATGAACACGGAAGAGACGAGTTATACACACGCGTTGTTTAGTCCTGTTCGCATTATATTTTACATGAATATATAACTGTATTACCTGATGTTAATTGTTATTATTAATTATTATTTATTGCCAAATTTATTTTAGGTGGCTTATTATAATAATTGGTACTTACTTATTTTATTTTATTTATTAGACATTATAATAAACTATTATTGTTACCTATAATATGTTTATTATTTAACTGTGCTTTCATTTCACAGCGAGTAGATGTTTACTTCGTTTTGATTCGTTTATTTCATAATTTCCAATGTTCAGCTACTGTTTGGATGACACAACCGATAACATGTCTTATTTTTAAAATGTAGTTTTGGAAAATTACTATGAGATTATTATAATAATCACTTGAAATATTTCCTTAAATTCGATTAATATTTTTATTTTTTAATGAAACACAAACATTTTGAGTTAAAGTAAAATCAAACATTTTTTTGTATTATATAATATATTAATATTGCATTATTCTATATTATATACAAGATATATATAAATTGTATATTATATTCTTGTTTTTGGTTTTACCTAAACTAAATATGTGTGTAGCAACATTTTAGATTATGAGTGGCACGATAAATAATAACGTAATGATTTTACAACGATGTGTCTTTTTTATATTTTTATGGCACAACGGAAATTTTTACCCAAAACTAGTATTAAAAATGACAAATTCCGTTTATTATTTGTAATTTCAAAAATAATAACTACAGATATTTGAAATTGTATAGTGTATAGGCCATAGATAAAGACATAGGTGCAAATTGAGTTTTCAATTTGGGGGGGGGGGCTGCAAAACGATTTAATCCAACCCATTGTGCTTCCACACTCCCTTATTTAAATTGTAGGTAGGTATTCTAAAAAACCTACAAACATCTATTTTCCAATTTTTATTTCTTTTAACTTATCGGAGCTTTATTATTTAAACGACTCAGAGGTCTTCATAAATTTGTTTAACAATCGTCTGTATTTTTTTAAATACATAGGTACTAGATATTAATAATATTATAAACAAATTTTGGTTTTTCAACATTAAATTTGTCAAATGATTAATAGAAACAAAATAGTTGTATCAAGAATCCTTAATATACTAAGATATATTATGTACCTAAATGATAAAAATATCCCTATATATTATTTTGAAATTGTATTTCCTGAATTTTTTTTTGAGGGTAGTTATTTATGTCTTTGTACGAAGTACGATATGGACACTCTAAAAACGTGTTATTGGTGCTGCCATATATTTTGTTGTAGGTACATTATGTAAGTAATGTTATAAATTATATATTATGTTGATAGACAACATTCGGACAGTATAAGGCATGCCAGTTATAATTATATATATCTGTAGAGAGATGGTAGAATTTTACAAATTTAATTTTGCCGCTACATATATTTTCAAATAATGACATCAGTTTTGGTCTTTGAATATAAATGTCACCACACACATAATAGAGACATATCATATTAAATATGATAGAAGAAAAATGTTTTCCACCACTTGAAGTATACGATTTCTAAACTATTTAAATGATAATTCAAAATATACATATCAGCTTCTGCCATCATTCCACAGATATGTAAATATATATAATATATAGGCTTTAAATAAATGTATAAATCTATACAAATTTGAAATTTACATATGTCATTGTAATTTAACATTGACCTTATAAGTAGCTAATGGGCAATAGCACCTTTTTGTTCTTAACTATAGTTATAAAACCTAAAGGTTCTATCTAGATGATAAAAAATTAGCCTCCAAAAAGTACTATTTCATGTTCATTGTATCAATTAATAATAATATATACAATAAAAATACAAAAGTACAATATTACTAATATTATTGTAGGTACCTAAGAACATATTTTATTAACAAAATAACAATTAATTCTATAAATAAAAATAGTACAATAATATTATTTTATTTAATATCACATGAAAATGGTGAATAATGTTGTTAGTTCATTTTTTTATTTGACAATCATTAAAAATAATCCTTTACGAAATATATTGTATACACTTTCTAATGTATAAAAATCGTTTTTAAAATGTTTTTGAGAGGTGAGGTTGTGCGATGACACGACTAACTTATAAGTATAGATAATTGGACTACCATTAATGGTCGAATACGCCGTCATAATTTTTATCTTATGTATTAGACATTTCCATATAATATGAATATTAGTTTTAAAATATATATATATAATTTTTTTGTTATATGTTATCAGTTAACAACCATATTATATCAAATCATTTAATATTTCTTACCAGCCTGCTGGTGTGGTGTATTGACTATTGCTTATATTATGAGCTTTTAATTCATTCAATTATTTCTAGCTAATTGAAAAGTACATTGGTCGATATGAATAATAATAGCAATTAATATTAATATTATAAAAAGAAAGGAGAATATAATAAATTTATATATCTACATTTATTTATACATAATATAATATGCATGTTAAACAGCCCAGTTAATTGTAGAAAATTAAAAGCTCGCATGCCTAAAAAAATACTAAAATGACACCCCCGGTGGCGTGATTTCCGTTTTTGAAAGTGTTTTTGACTAGCAAATAATAAAACTTAAAAAAAACAGCTCGCTAACAATAATTACATTATAATATACTATACAAATGCATTTTAGTCTCAATACAAATAGCCTTCTCACATAATTTTATACTTAGTTACTAGTTAGTATCGTAGGTTACTTTCATAGGCATAAAATATATCTCACCCATTTTTTTTTTTTTGAGAGATAACAATGATCAAATAATTAATGCGTAATATGTAGAGGGATACTTAAATATATATTACCTATTAGCTACTATATGAAGGCCCGAAACTAGCCCATACCCGGCCCGACAGTGGCCCGCTAATGACAAAGAGGAAGGGGGAGGGGTAAAATGCTAAAATTACGCCACTGGACACCACTGATCAAAATTATTACTTATATACGTCCACAAATTAATTGTATTTTATTAAAAGTGTTTAATTTTATGAATTTTCCAGGGAATGTTTGCACGTACTGATGAGACTTACTCTTTTAGTGGATTTCTCACCGGTATTGCTGTTGTGTTCATATCAGGTGAGATGGCCGGAATAGGAATGCTCGCCGCTCCATGGGCAGTAGTTAACCTAGGTAAGTCTCTATAGTAATAATTGTACAAAGTACCACAATTCGTTTCATGTCTACAATTTTACTGTAGTTATTTAGAACGATAGTTTGAAAATAATGATACAATTTAATACATTTACCTATTACAAGTATACATATTTCAACTTTGCTACGAAAAAAAACCCCATTCTATTGTCAAGCCCATAAATATTTTTTCCAGTACTTTTTATGGTATAACTATATTAAGTTTTTATGTTTGCATTACATTATTAGGTATATAATACTGCAATACTTACCAAACTATTTGAAGTAGGTATATTTTTATATGTTAGTACATTTTGATTTTGAGACTTTTGAATACTAGTAGGCTATACATTTTAAATAAATGTATAAATCAATACAAATTTACATAATATGTAATTGTTATTTTATAGTGACCTTATATATTTAAGTTATGCCTAACTTAAAATTTTTTTTTCTGCAATAGTTTAAACATTACTATATTAAATAGGTAGTATATAAGTACCTATCGATAGGAAACCGAGAAGGCGGTTATTCAAAACCCCAGGTCAAATCTATATAATGTGTATAACCTTCGTAAATTTACTACACACCGATACTAGTGCAACAATTAGTTTCTATTATTATTGTAATTTAATAGTTTTTTTTTCCAAATACAAATAAATTTAGTCTATAATAACCTGCAGGATGTATACATAGACGTATCATAGACGTAGGTACTAGCCACTATAGGTACCCGTTATAAACCGATGGATTATTATGACCTGTGCTCATTGTTTTCAGGATGGATTGGATTTATTTTGTTGATAACTTATGGAATTGCAACAGCTTACAGTGCTTGTTGTCTCGGTACTTGTTGGCTAATTCTCGAGGAGAGATATGCCCAGTACCGTATCTACCCGATACCAGATCCATATCCAACAATTGCGATGCACGCAGTGGGAAGACGAACTAGGTATTTATATATTATTATTCACAATCGTCAATAGTAATAAGGTTATCGCCTTATAAACTGTGATGTGCAGATGAACGACGTCTTTCGCACAAATGCATAATATATACATTAAAATAAAATAGATATATTGCTCTGCTCAACAGTTACTTCACCTACCTAGTAAGTGTCAAGTTTACCTCGTAATTGATTAAGTCATTGTGCTGTAAGTGTTAAATTTGAATTCAACGATAAATCATTGCATACGAAAAATGATTCTGACTGAAGACCATATTTCAGCCAATATAATATTCCTAATAGTATATTTAATTATATATTTATGTTACCATACTCGTATTTTATTTTACTATTAGTAATACCCACTACGGTGGTACATTGAATTAATTTGTAAGTTCTCGTGAATGGAATGTTTGGTTACAATGTATAAATATTCGAATGCGCGAAAGTCGTCGTTCCCTGCTGCAGGGTCGTCTATATAATTCTACAATGATATAGTTACTCACACAACTATAATCGCAATATTATTACTAATAACTTTTAACAAAATATGGAGACACTATACATGTATAATTATTATAACTTATTAGCGTCGTTTTTAGCCTTGTAACGAGAGCATGCATCACCATTACACTGTTCGGGTCTGCAACCGTATACTTAATGTTGATAGCCCAGTCAGCCCAGAAATTGTTTTTGGGCACACATCCGGAAGTGGAGTTTTCCACTTGGCTATTTGTTTTTTCCGTGTCCTTGAGTTCACTGATGTTTTTGGAATCCCCTAAAGATTATTGGTAAGTTCCTTCATGCTTCTATAATAGTGAAAAAAATATGCTAATAGATAATACAGTGAAACTTCCTCATTACAAAGTCAGCTCATAAAAAAATCCTATAATAAAGATATTTGTTGAATAGAATTACAAATAAATAGTAATTGCTTTTAATTTGACTATGATAGACTCAAGTCTCAATAATATTTCGTTAAACAGAGAATTCGCTAAATGGAAGTTCATTATGCTACAGAAGTTTCACTGTATTATGATTTTATTTTAACATTAATCGAAACATGTGAATTTTAGCGATAAGGTATCTTATAACTGTCATACTGTACATATTATAGTATAATACATACCTATTAGGTATACAATTTACCACATCATACAATTATTAAGTTTCACAAGACCTTTGTAACTCAGGTGGTAATTAAAACCAAATATGTACTAACTTTTGTAACTAAATTAATATTACTCTCCATACTCACTCTAAAATTTAAATATATTATTATTATTTATTTGTTACTTTTAACTATAAATTTAACGTTGTAGCATGTAGGCGTTTAAATTACTCAATTAAATTGTTGTTATTAACTTTCTTGCCTTTAATTAAGTACCGATATCGGAGATATCAGAGACATGGGTGATATTACATATGACAGTTATAATGTATTTGTATATTATATTGACTGTACGATGAATATTAAAATATAAACAAATTATAATTGTTGATCGTTCGATTTGTTTTTGTCTTCAACAGTATTCTGGCCACCGGTGCGTTGCTCACGACAATTACATCCTGTTACTTCATCATAATGCAAATGCTCCTGGATGAACGTATACAAGAAGGCTCGGCGACTGACTCACAAAAAAGTGTGCCACCCAACCAATTTTTCTTGTCCTTTGGAACAATACTTTTCTCTTATGGGGGAGCGGCATCATTCCCAGTGATAAATTTTCAGATGTTCAAACGTGACGAGTTTTCGCACAGCGTGGTAACCGCGTTTGTCAGTGAGTATATAACTATACTTATTATTATTAAAAAATCTTATCGTAATTTTGGTGGAGCAAATGACTGTGGTTGACCGACTTGACATGGGTAGGTACTTTCAAACGATTTTGGAGTACCTACCCATGAACGTATAGGTCTGGCAAAGGTACTCGCGGTTATCAAGACACCTATATAGTCGTTATTATTTTCTGGTAAACTATTATATTATTATCTATTATTGACACTAAATTAGGTAGGCATTAACTTTTTTATAGCTACAAGATTCTATATTATTTTCCAAAATAACATCCGTTTTCTAAATATAATTTGGATTCGTGACCTTCATAATCGTATCTTTGATAAAATATTATCGTCGATATTCTATGCAATAATCACAGCAATTTGCATTTACATGGTAAATCACAAATTTTTTATGTGAAATTCACGTTACAGGGATATGGTTTATTGTCCCTTGGCAGTCGTAAATACATCGCTTGTTTTATTGGGCAGACCTACTTATACTATATTGTCATTTGTCTTGTATATACTAAAAAATGTTCTTAAAATTATATAAGGCAGTGTTGACTACCTGTTAGAAACCACAATAACAGAATATATAGTTTGCCTAATAATCGATGGGTATAGACATAAATGAACGATAACTGATAAGTACCCTGGACATTTTTGGCAGGTTCGATCTTTGGAGCGACATAGTGCTGGAAAAAGTATATGCAAACAGTACATTGTACATGCTATTTTTAAACACACGCCTCTATAATATTATTATTTTTCTACAATATCTTAATGTGTATTTAAAATGTAGGTAATAGGTATCGACATAACATTGAAATAAATTTACATGTTTAAAAATTTCTTTATGGTGATTTACGTATCAATAAAATATGTGATGATATAAATTATTGTAAATGGGTGAGTTTCGATTCATCTCCCATTTCGATGAATCTATTCTGTATATATAATATGGCTCACATCAGCTCCCGAAGAAATGTTTGACATAGGTATAAATGTATAATATACTATATTATGACCTATAGGAACTAGAACTATACATATGTGTTGGTATTTGTTGCTCCAAAAATGACTGATTAAACAAAGTATATACTTTTATGTGTGTGTTTGGTTATTTATTTTTTATTTTTATCCTTGTTCCAGTTTTGACTATTCTGTTCGGGGCAGTGGTTGTTGGAGGATACATGGTATATGGTCATACAATTAATCCAAACATTCTCATGTCCCTCGGTGACTCGTGGCTATCGTACTCAGCACTTATTTTGATGGCGGCACATTTAGTTTTAGGATTCGTCATCATGGCTAAACCGGTGACTGAACAAGCTGAATCGTTCTTTACCTCAACACAAGGTAAGCACTAATTTAAATTATTGTTGTGAAATCATAATATATTACTCCATATTAAAACAATAAAATACTTGTCATTATAATATTCATCACGGCCCACCGCATTTCAACCCTTTTTCCTAGCGATGATTTTATAAGGACTATAAAACGATAAAACCCAGTTAAAACTCTTTAAATTAAGTTAGTATACTATATACAAATAATGTAAGTTTACCGTAAAGTTATAAGTTACTTTCCATTGTATCAACTTGTAATTACACATGTTAAATAGAAAAAAAAACGGGGGAAAGTAGGTAACCGCTCTGCTGTAAGGTTGGTGTCTCGTCATTGAGGAGTACCTATAAGTCTCTGTAATATATGTACTATGTACACTAAACATATACTAAACTATATACACTAAACGAAGACGGTCTGTCAGCCTATATTAGGTACTAAGTACATTTCATGATATATTAATTGTATTGCTACCTATTAAAGTAATTTATTTCACTGTTCTTAAAACAGTAAATTTAATTCATTTTTGCCGAAAACATTTGCATTTGTAAATGTCATTGTGTGTCATCACTGTCATTATAATGAAATAACTAAAATTGTTATTCTTTGTTTAAATATCAAATTTAGATTAAATGAACTAGTAATATAAAAATATAAACTATTAAAATATTTAAAAAAAAACTGTATTTATATATTTTTTAGATTTTTTAGTTACAGTATGAATCTGCTTATAAAAAACATTGTTTAAATTCTTAGCTATAAAATTAAAATATTTATAATTTTTGAACTTAAAATAATTTGCCAATTTTCTTGATTTTGATAAGTTTTGTTAAAATTTGAATTTTAAATGTTTATTAAAAAAAACTGCTATACAACTTATGAGAGCCTAATATAGGAATCTTTTATTACATTTTTTAATTTTTTGACCAAGCGAACACATATTATCGACATTTAAAGGGAAAAAAATCCAACATGTCAAATGGCAAATGTCTATAAATAGCTTAAAATGAGTTTGGTATGTATCTTAGTTAAAAATAATTTGACTTAGTAACTTGCGAATACTCTGCCTCGATAAGTTGAATTTATTTAGTCGATAATACCTATATAATTATATTATCGAATAGATATTTCGTTTATTACGAGATAACAGTTATTTTTATTCAGTTAGTTTGTATTAAGGTTTGAGTTAACCTATACCTACCAACCCCGCTTATCAGCACACACTTAAAATGTCAATATTATTTTCAGGGTTTGGTTTTCAACGGTTCTTCGTCCGCATATGCCTTTTACTTGCCATGATATTTGTGGGCGAGTGCATGCCCAACTTCACTAACTTAGTTGCTCTGATCGGATGTTCAACTGTAATACTTGCCACCTTTGTACTGCCGTCGGTTTTCTACTTGAGGTTGTGTGCACAGCAAAGCGCCACTTGGCCTGACAGGTATATATTATTGTATATGGTATTTTTAATTCAATACAATTGTCCTATAAACCTCTAGCCAACAATATATTGTCACCATACCATTGTTTTATGGTCAACAGTTATTAAACGATCACACATTTAAACTGAAGTATCGATATTAGCGGACATGTAACTTAAGAAGATTTTATACAGTGTTTTAAATTAATTTGCCGTTTTTGTTTTTGAAACTGGATAAGTCACCTTTTTATACAGTAGGTCGACTCTACCCTCATTATTCGGTAATGTCACAACGTCACTGTAATGAATAATGTTAAATTTGATTGAATGATAAATCATTGCATACTAAAAAAAGATTCTGAGCGAAAACGATCTGTCAGCCTTTATACATATTTTATATACATATACATTATACATATTTTATGAACAATTTATGTTGATATTATAGTAATTTATTTTACTACATATTATAAGTAGGTACTTACGGCAGGTTGAATACATTCTTTCCAAAAACATTACATTTATTATAGGTATTACCCTTTATTGTAGCTATTACCTGTTATTAATATAATATAATTGTTATAATAGTATAAATACTATATTTGTATTGAATTTTTATTAGCTTATAAATCCATACTGACATAAAGTATAAGTAAACAAGCCAGATGGATATATCTAGTATATGTAAATACATTTTTTATTTTTTTTATTGATCTTACGCCCGGAAAATTAGGCCATTTATAGCTGTAGAATGGTACTGTAGGGTTTTGGGGACTTTAAGGAACAGTCAGGGGAACACGTTTTTGTGTTTGGCAGAATTTTCAAGTGGGCACCCGTAGGTATCTGCCATGCCCGGGTGGGAGATGGAGGCCTCTCTCTACAGACACCGCGACTGACCTAAGAGAAGTGCCACCCATGACTGAGGTTCGAACCGGAGACAGTACGCGTCGCAACCGACGCCTTAGTCCGATCGGCCACTCCCGTCCCTCGTAAATAAATTGGTTGGTGTAAATATCAACAAAAAACATTTTATTAAACTTTCAAGCATTACCTATTAAATTGAAAATCTCATGAATAACTATACAACGTAATTTGGGTATTTTAGTGATTGTGAAAATTTCAGAAGCTCAGAAAAAGAGTAACTGGATTTAAAAAAAAAATTGTTGCAATAAGAACAACTATCGAAGAATTAGGAACACTGTATAAAATTCAAAAGCTTTTGACTAAGAAAAAATTTGAATTTAAAACGATTTAAAAAATTAAAGTGGCTTAAGACATTAAGAGTGAATATTTGTTAATTCCAGTAAGAACATTTTATGAAAAATCGTGTTAATTGTATTTGTTTTTTTTAGGAGCCTGCCGTGGAAATCCAAATTGTACATGTATACAATTATTATTCTTGGACTTTCCAGTGGTTTAGGAGCTATGCTTACAGCTCTTTCTGAATTATTCGACCTGCGATCTCTCATTCCTCATTATTATTACTATTATTTCTATGACTTAGACGATCCTAGTCTAAGCTAATTAATGGTAAGCATCAGTGTAGTCATAGATATTAAATTAATTTACTAGTATACTTAGCTAACACATTGTTTTTATTATGCAAAAAGGTGAACCTACCTAAATATATTATATTAAGTTGAGTTAAATATAAGTTATTTTAATTTCTTAAATTGTTTTCCCGACATTATTTTTTTAATTTAAATATTATTGTAATTTAAACAATGCTAATAATAAAAATTTGAAAGTTAATTTAAATGCAAAGAACTTAGAAAGGCGTCATTAAGAATATAACGTACATTTTTTTTACATACATTTTCCCTAAATTTTGTTTTTAATCCCTTCCAAAAAGAAGCACGATTTGATTTATTTTGATGGAATATCGAGTTCCTTAGTCTCTTTAAATATTAAAAAAAAAAAAAAAAATACTTTATGGGACTATGAGAATAATCTAAACAGTATATGGTGACTATTCACTATAATAAAATACAATTTATTTATTCTGAATATAATATTACTAGCTGACCCAACAGGCGTTGCTCAGGGAAGAATTTTTTTTTTTTAATGTATATGCAATATTCATACGATGGATTGGTCCATCCCATATCCAATGTTTTATTGTATGTTAAAAGTGTAAAATCAAAAACCTGGTTTGACCGTCTTGCTAGACAGTAATCACCTAAAATGAAAATCGATTAACGTGCGCAGTTTAATCATTTAAGAAGGAACTGCACGGACAATAGCTGTGGAATTTTATATTATTTTACTGTAAATAAATAGTCCACTTAAATGACTAAATTTAATTTAAATCGATTGGGTATAATTTTAAACCTGTACAATATTACATTTTGATCAAAACAACCCAAATAATTGTGTTAAATATCTTTGGAACTTAAGTTTAAGAAGGTTTAAGTCCTTACAGGATCAACTAATTATATATATATTTATCATAAATAATTCTATTATTTAACATATAATATTATAATAGTATACTTAAAAGTTTTTTAATCAAAGGTCCTTATATGTAATACCTATAGGAAAATTACCTATGTAATATATTAGTAGTACAATTCTTATTGGTATTTTTATAGATACTTATTTTGTAAATATATTAATAAATAATAATAAAACAACTAAAAATATTATCAAATGAAACAAAAAAAGCTTTACATACACAAATTGAAATTTTGGTAATTTAATCTTATAAAATATTAAAGTAATAAATATTATTCCACTAGAAGTGGTGAGTAGGATACACACATTATTATAAGTCTTCTAAATGTATAGTTAGGGTTTTAATGATTTTTTGATTCAATTTCAACTGGTGTAATAAGTTTGGTTACTAAATTTGTTATTAACCCAACCATTATTTCAAATATTTCATCTAATCTAACGTTATTTTAGTTGAATAGGTACTCAATAATTTAGCTATTTCTGTACTAGTTATTTAGATTTACTTATGAAGTTATTAAAAGTAAAAATATCGTTGTTAAATGTACATGTTGTTTATTATAATACATGTTTTTTTTTTCAGTGCACTGCACACAATCAGACTGCTTTAGGATGCACGGGCTGTTGTTTCACCACTTGCAAACACAGCTCAAAAACATCCGTCAACTTTAAAGACTAATATATCCTCCAAAATCGGCTGCAGCTGTAGCCCAAAGCATTCTTTAGTGGCCGATCACCGCAGTGATTAGTGAAACTCTTGCTATCACTGGCAACTTTTCGTCGTCCGGTGGCAGCCACTAAACTCTCATAAACGGCATCCTAGCAGTTGCATTTGACAGCTGTCACCATAATATTTAGTTTCCACTCATAAATTAATTTTGTTCGCTGGTGCCATATACCAAGCCCTTATCGACAAAAAACTATGTTCTAATTGTATAGAACAGTCGTATTTTTCCGTTTTTGCTCATTGTGGCAGTTAGTGCGATTTCCTTTGATTCAAATAATAAGTAATAAGTAATGCTCAAATGCCTAATGTTGATTCTGAGAAGATAAACACGGGAACTTGTAAATATAAATATACTTTATTATATTATATCATTAAGTACAAAAATTGTGGATATTATATTATATTATAATACCTATAGCCTTTTATTTTACTAGCTGTTTTACTATTAATGTTTAAATATTAAATGGAACTTATATTTGTATATCATAAATTTAGTATAACTTAAATAAATTAAAATAAAAACATAATACATTTATGATCATTAGAAAGTACTTATTTTTATATTCTGAGTGGACCGATGAACATATTCAATTTATAATGATGTGCACTTGTCTTTTTTTTTTGGAGATAACATTAATTATAGTAGCAAAAATACTCTAATCTTACACTTCAATAAAATATATTCTGGACTTCTGATAGAAAATTAAATCTAATTACTTCAAACTTTTGGAGTGTCAAAAGTAAAAAAGCACAGTATCTACTTTTCTTAATAATTGTGAAAAACAAAAACAAACATTTTGAACAAACCTTGTTTTCGACAAAATCGATCTTGAATTTTGTTGTATCTAAGTCACAAAAGAATAATCGATGATATAAAAAAAAAATTGATCGTAAATCCACAATATAAGCTTTTAAATAAAATTCGTCCAAATTGCAAACATTTTCAAATTATTTTATTGTTAAAAATATTCGTAAAATTTTAAATATTCATACCTACAATTTGAAAATCTAATACAAGGTTCCACATTAGTATTGCTTAGAATAATATAATTAAAAAAAGTAGAGTACAATTTTACTTATATTTTTTATCAATGATAAAAGTTAAGATTTTTACGAAATTGGATATATATACTAATAATATTAGTTATTTTTGTTGTAATTAAATAAGTATAATTCCTAGAATTTTTAAACATTTCAATGTTATATAAATAATAATTTTTAAAAACAATGAAATTATCTAAATATTTATTACTTCTAGTTTTTAATTACTTATTTACAATGTAAGCATTTAAAATGTTGATTTTTTTTAGATTTTTTTATATTAAAGTGTTCATTAAGATTTTTAGGCTTGGACTCAAGATTGTTATGTTTAAAATACAATGTTTTTAAACAACTTGATTTAAACATACTTAAAACATAAATTTAAAACATTTGTTTTAAACGTTTTGTTAGTTATTTAAAATGAATAAAAAACATGTTTGAAACAGTGTAAAATCCAGTTAATATTGTGATTTTTTTTTAAATAAAATTGTATTTTTTGTTTTAAATTATAATAATTTATAGTTTTTACTAAAACATTTAAACAATTTATAAGCACAATTTGTTTTATACACATTTAAATTAAACATTTTATGAAATTAAATATTTAAACGAAGATAAATTTTATTTTACATTAATTAAGATGTTAAATATTTAATTATATTTATATTACAAACATATAGATATATTCATTAAATTTTTGCCATTATATGGTACCTATATATAATAAATACCATTTTTTGGGCAACTATTAATTCCACTTATTGGTTACTGCATAGTGATGATTAAAACAAGACCAAGACCAAGACTTTAAAAATCGTGGTCTTGGCCTTGCTCAAGACTCTAGCAAGGCTCTTGCTTTTTTCACAAAAAATATAAAAAAAAAAAACTAAATACCTGTTATAGCTGTGTTTAGGTTTTTTGCTATGATCTTTAAGATGAAACTTATCGATTTTGAGAAAACAAAATAATTTTTCAGTAATTGCTAATTATTATGAAACAACTATGTTATTTTGTAATATTAATTCCAATTATTTCTAATCTTTTTTTTTGAATAATTCACTATTTCCTCGAATACTGATCAAATTTTATAACAATACAAATAATTTCTTATTATTTTCGTTATAAATTATTTTTTAATGAAATCTAGATACACTTATGTGTATTTGGCGAAAAAAAATGATGATGGTCATCATTTTGATGGTCTTGTTTTGGTCTTGGTCTTGCAGCTTCGGTATTGGTTTGGTCTTGGTCTTGCTAGACCAGTACCATCTTGGAGAGACCGCAAGACCAAGACCAATTTTGATCATCACTATTCACTACTACTGCATTACTAATATTGTAAAATATATTACTACAATAGCAATATCAATAGAATAAACATACCTACTTAGTAATGAGGCTGACTGATTGATTTCGTGTACATTGTTTATGAATATTGAGTTAAATTGACCATTTCATAGCGACTATTACTGATTGACAAAATGAACTCGACACCTACTCAACAGCAAAGCGTACTTGCCAATTTTTTGTTTTATTTTACTTTTGTAGCATATAATTGAATAATATATAAATATATGTAATATGTGTGTACAAATTGACAGATATTATTTGATATTTTTAACATAAATAACTTTACTTGTGACATACATATAACTTTATGTAACGTAGCTTAAACATTTGAAATTTAATTTATGTTTAGTAGAATGGTTAACTAGGCCAATACTAGGTATTTTAAAAACGGTCAGACAATTTTTGTTAAATTATTGAATTACTATAAAAATAATTATGTAGGCACTTGAACATGTTATTATTAAGCTGGGTCCACATTAGAGCAACATACAGCAACTTTTTCTATTGCAACATGTTGCTAATTTAAAAGTTGACAAGTGTTGACAAAAGTCACTGCATGTTTATGTTTTCAGCTACAAAAGTTCCTATTTGTTTCATGTTTCGATTAAAACCGAAACATACGGGAACATGTTTCCACAAAACAATGAAAAATTGGTAACAAATAGTGACAGGTAGCGACAAGTTTATCAGTGAGGACAGAATGTGGCGTGTTTCCAGTTGCCACGTGTTTCTATAGCGTGTAGTTTTATTCAATGCTTTATGTACCTAACATAAGTTCCAAAATTATAAACTATATAATCTAACGTTTAGTCATTGGCTATAAATACTAGAATTTTTCCGATAAATTCAGAAGTACCTACCTACACAATTAATAAACACACACAATAATAGTTTAAATATTATAACACATTATTAGTGTTTTGTCCAACATTGTCACAGTGACAGCGTATCAAGCTATCACCCCTGAAGGACCAACATTTGTCAGCTCCCATCATTAATATATTATTATAACTTAACCTAGTTTATATTTTGCTATGTCTGCTAAAATGCACTAACTAAGGCTTAATACTAAATTTTGTTACGAGGTTACATACATGTTTACTTAACCTAGTTAATAGTTTTTATATTAATAATGTTTATATTTATAGGCATAATATTATGCATAATAAAACAATAATTTATAACCAATTATTCTCGTTATTAAAAATCTGTTTCAGTGATTCAAAAATAATAAAATACAACAATAATTAAAATAAAATGTCTAATAATTATATATAACAGACAACAGTTTATGATTTATTGCATTTTATTTAAATAAATGTAGTTATCGATTTTAAATTGTAATATTAGTTGTGCATAAAAATGTTGGTGGGCCACAAGTTTTTGTAGGTATTGTGGTCTAAAATCTAAATAATAGACGTTATTACGTTAATATTAACTGTAATATTATTATCATCAATTCAAAGGCGTATTTATATGCAGGCGCTACAGGCAATTTTTTAAGGTTTTTCTTACACGTTTTAGCTATAAGTTTTTCGTTATACGTATTCTGCTATTATTATTAATTTGGTTATTTAGGGAGGCAATTTTCGGTGGGAAACATAAATGCGCCCCTGATTATCAGTATTAGATACTGTTGTTCTTATTAATATTAATATTTTGACTACTATTATAATAAATATTATATACTATGCCATCAATAAAATAATTTTAATTAATGTATTCTACCAAAAATGTTTGTACTTTGTAGGGAGGCTTATGATAATATACAAACATTACTAACGCAACCAAACAATTCTGTGGTATTATTTATCAGTTTATCACCTTATATAAAGATGACTAAAATCAACTTATTAATCAACAATTCACAGGTTAAATTAACAAAAGTTATAATTATAAATCAACAATTATTTTATTACCTATATTATACAAATAAAGGTATTGTTAAATGTATTTATATGTTTATTGAAAATATAATACGTATATTAATTGATCCAGGGGTGCAGCTTTTCATTTAACTATTTCACATTCACAGTAATGAAAACTACGACGTCTTATCCGCTGATGGTATTATTAATCAGCCATTCTTACCATTATGCACGTTAGTTTGCCTATAGCGTATGTCTCAGGCATTATTATTTTTATCATTTACAATATTAATAGGTACCTATACTAGATTGACTAGACTTATTTAATTAGAAAATACATTCGATTGTTTGAAATAAAATAATATACATAAAAATTAATATCCAGTAACTTCTTCAAAACAGTTTAAATATATTATTATAAATATGACAAGCACATTTTTTACGATCACAACCAGTTTAGCAGTTACACCTTTTGGAACGTCGATGACCAGCTACTCCTTGTCCTGCAGCTTCACGAAGAATAATTTATTTGTCTTTGATTGTATCCGAATCGTCAACTTATTCTATAAACTTATTTTTACATGACGTGTAATCAGCTGGGTCCTTGTATATATTTTGGTTTAAACACGCTACAACACTCTCAATATTATGAACCTGATTCATACGATTAATGACCAACTGTGTCCGGTGTCTAGAAGTTTCACTGTTATAATAGTTAAGACATGCTAGCTTACATGTCCAACTAAGGTATACGTTATACGTTAAACGATGTTTAATCAAGACTAAAATTTATTATGGAATGACAATTGGTAAATCGTAAACATTCATAAAATAATATAGTTAACTATAACATATTATACCACCTAAGTTCATAAAGTATACCTAACTATATAGTATTAGGTTATTTGTATTAGTTTATTTTAAGATAAATCCTTAAAGAACGAGGATTTTCCATTATTAATTAAATTTGAATTACGTTAAAATTGTTTAGTAGGTATCTATAATACTACAATCATATAATATTACAATAGCAATGGTACTATATTAACTAAGCAAGTACATATAAGTACTACAGTACATTGTATATTCATTTCATATGGACTATTATGAGTATTGAATAATCATAATATCAGTATAAGGCATAATAAAATATTATCTTGAAGTCATTGAGGTGATAAGTTAATTACATTAATAAAATCTGACCCTTACTCTTACTGACTCTCTCCTTATAAAAACCTATCTTTACAAAAAACATACCAAACGTGGACATAACAAAAATGATTAATGATTAGTTTGTATCTGTTGTATACATGTATTGTTTTCGTATTTGATTTGAGAAATATTTAAACTTAAAATCATTAAAACAGAATACGTATTGTATAATATAATAAATAATAATTATTAATATACATATTATACACATATAATAGTTTTATAGGTATACTAATGACATACAGCGTACACTATAGTAGACATACTAATTTTTTTTTCTCATGTCAGACACACCATTATGTAGGTACAATCTTTAAACGTAAAATATATATAATATAACTGACAAAGTATGCATATAAACTAAAACTGCAAATATAAATATAAAACAGTCATACAAATAGATAAAATAAATAAATAGATTAAAATAATTCAAAGTCAAATAAATGGTAAATAATAAATTGTCGTTTTCTGGTTCATATGGTTTCAGCCAAAAAACTAGCTACGTCTTTGGCTTTGTAATTTTCATTTATAGCATCATGTTGTGTGCATGTGTAAGGACAGATTGGACTTTGCATAATATGTTTCATTGCCTGTTCCATCCCACATTCACAAGTTGTAGATGTTCCTTTAAGTAGTCCTTAATCTTAATGTTATCCTTAGTGCGTCCAACTCTTGTTCTCATTCGGTTTAACGTTCTCCAGATGGGCCATTTTAATTGATTGCCTGATGATAACGCTTCGATTATACATATTATACTATAACGTACCCACTATATATTATGCTGTAAAGAGTAACCACATTTAATTATTATAAATAATATTATAAACTTTAATATCAAATGAATATATGGTCTATATATTATTCAGTATACAATATTGTTTTAACTTAAATACAATTTGTTATAAATCAGATATTTTATTTTAATTATTAGTATTATTATATATATTATAAGAAATATATCTACAGAAGTGGTCATTATTGGTATAGATACACTGACAAACAACATTTTTAAAATAACTGATAGGTATTTGGAAACTAAATAACTTCAACAAATGCGATAACATTTATTAATTATTTTACATTATTTTATTATTTTATTGATTGAGGACCTACAAAAAGTCAGTATTAGAAACCATGTTTTTGAAATAATATGTAGGTACATAATACTACCATAGTATCATACCTAATATTATGTAAAAATAATAATATAGGCAAATACCTAAGTACCTTAATTATTTATGATTGTATTTTTAAAAAACATCTACTTTAAAAAATAATACACATCACCGAAAAAATGGTTTGTCTCTAAAAGTTTACTTAGGATAAAAAATAAACACATTAATATCACTCATCGATTGGAGTTGTTCTTTGAATTATTATACTTTAAATCTTAAATAGATCTAAGACATATGAGGCGAATCTAGGCATATCGATGCATCGGTGCAGCGGGACTACATGATCAGAATTTATAGAAATCGCTCACACACGTAGCACACCGTGTAAGTATATGTATTAAAGTGTACCACTGTACCCTACCTACTATTTACCATAGATTTTGTAGATATGTATAATGTCATGACTTCTCTGCAAAATTTGAATAAAACATCGAAGAAAACATATAGCTGAGGCTGCAACTGTTGTTCATCCGGTAGTTGTAAGCAGAAAAAAAAGCAGCCAAAAATATTTAATGATACTAACCAGTTCTTATATTAATATGCTCAGTGTTAGGTGTACACGCGTTAATATTATAAAATATATAATAATATTGCTAATGCTGACGATCGTAAAAATTATCGCTTGCGTCATTATAATATTGGTATGTATACCTAGGTTCATTATTTAGTCATTAGTATGCAAATATAACTAGAAAACAAAATGTATTGCTTAAAATTATAGTATAAAACTTAAAAATATATAACTCGTGAAGGCATTGGATTTCAACACTTTTCACACATTTCGTATATTATTATGTATTATATCGAGTTTATTAACATAAAGACAATTATTATAAAAACCAATTATACATATTATTATATAATGAATAAATAATTTTTGAATAGTATACCTACTATACCTACATAATTTGTTTTAAGCAAATGTATGGAAGTATAATATTATATAATGTGTATGGTGTTGGTGTATACATTTAATATGATAATATGCTATTAATCATTTACATATTTTATAATCACGTATAAGGCGCACTCTATACGACGTGTATAATCAATTGGATCGACGGAGCTTAAAAACCTGTCCTGATTCAGGACTCCTGAATCTTTGACATAAAAAATGCCTACTATAATTATTTATTTATAAATACTGCCTATTGGTATAACAGTAAAATAAACTCTAGTCATCTCTTAGGAATAGACTTCACACCAGCATGCGTGTTGTCTCATGCATCTTGTAAATACGCACAACAACGAATTTTACGTTCAGGATAATCCATTTAACTCGGCAATTTTGAATATTGGAATTAATTTATAAATTCATCTATTATGGTAATATTTAAAGGTAACTATATGTCTATATGACTAAATCTAGTTCACCACGTAAGGTTTTTTTTTCTAATTTTACTGCAAGGTATGAGGAGCATTTAAAAATTATAATTTTTTTGTACATATTTAATTGGAGCCCAAGATCATTTTTTAAATACCAAAATTTGGTTATAGGTCAATTCCCTTTAACATTGAAAAAAAAAGTTAAACGGATTATTCTGAAAATTGCCCATGTAATGCTGGTATGATGTCCTCTTAATCTGCTGGTACCTGTTGATTTAATCACCATCTTATCCACTTGTCCTTCATTAAAGCACGGTTGAAAACTAAGGGCGTTTACTCGATTTAATTAAATTAATTAAATGTACTATGCTGCATTTGTAATGTATTATATTATAAATCAGACAATGGAATTTTCTGTAAAATGGAACAATTTATTTTGAACAAACTAGGCACATATTATATATTATATTATTATATGATGTTTATTTATATAGGTACCTATAACCTATTACCTATAGTATTACAATGTTTTATCAATTGTGTTTGAATTACTGAGGTATTTACACTGAATATTATAATTTTGAGGTTAATTGCCTAACTAAATATTAGGTGGAACAGCGCGAGGTGTACAGATGTAAATCATAATCTTTTGAAAAATTTAATTTTTAAATTTAAAACCATTTAGTTAGGTGCTGACTATTTATTTTTTACTTAATATATTAACTACGTTTTACGCATTTTAGTATCCATTACACATACGTATATAATATTATCTAGGTAAAAAATATTATATAATAATTCATTATTCGTTTATTTTATTCCGTATTCAAACACCCACAGGGAAAATATTACATAATGCGTATCATACACAATTAATAGTAATAATTTAGATCAACACGTGTTGACTTATTTTTACAGAAGAATAAATCAAACTAATATTTAAAAATACATTTAGTGCAATAATACGTTACACGATTAATTGGATATTGGGAAAGAAATGTCTAGTCTAAGGCGTAACATAAAATCAAAACCTACGATTAAATCAAGTATTTTTTTGTATTGGTAGTACATTTAAACCGATTCGAACGAGTAATAATTGAGAGCAATCAATATATTTCCATTTAAAATTGCTTACAAAAAATGTACATCAATTTAAATCCTTTTATATGTCAATGTGGAATGCAACACTGACATCAGTAAGTGGCCTGTCAACCATGTTAAATATTTAACAGTATAATCAGTAGGAATCGCAACTATATTTATTGCTCGGTTTGATTTTTATTAGCTCATACCAATTTTACCATACGTTCTTTATATACTGCAACCACAAGTATAGGTACCTACGTTATTACCTCATACCCACTCATTTATAAATAAATTAAAAATTATAATATCATTATAAAATATTAAAACAATGTCTGAAATAAAATGTAATATTTAAGTAATTAACAATTCATACTTCTAACTTATAAGTAATAACATATTTTTTTGATTGGAATGGGTTATTTATTCGATATCACTATAACATACACCGTGGGTGCACCATGCCACAGTGGATCTGTCATCTGTATAATATTATATTGAGTAGGTATAACGTATGATGTAGATGCATTTACCCATTGGCCATTTTTAAAACTTTTTTAATTTATTAAGTTATTTGTAGCTGCTAATTTAAATTACTATTTTAAAATGTATGTGATGTTCATTTACCATCGAACAAAAAAATAAAATTTGCAAAACCCTATAGCTCGACATTATAATTTTTAATAGTGCTAATTTTTCAATTTTGAAATAGTGTTTTTGATTTTGGTTTGAATTTTTTTTTTTCTCGATATGAAGAATTACTGACTACTTGCAAGTAGTGGCTGTATAATTAATAAATTTGAAATTGTCATTTAGGGAACCGATGTGATGCGGTATTGACGTAGCTGACGGCTGACGATTAATATTATAGACGAAATTACCGGAAAATATCATAATTTTAAATATTTCATTCGTTCATATATTTTAAATTAATTTTAAATTCATGTATTGATTATGTCAGTCATCAAATTTTTGAGCAATAAAAGTGCTTAGATTTTTAAACTTAGAATGTGGTTTGTGCATGGTAAAAAATTGGATCTAGTTGGTACACCAAAGTGTCAAAACTACTCAGAAATTAAAACTTCTTACTATATATTTTAAAATGTTAAGTTCTTATAGCTTAAGTTAGACAATTTAACACAAATTTTCTCATAGCTCACTTATGAATTATAAGCATTTCATATACTGAAATAAAAAAATATATAAGCTTTTAAAGTTCAAATAATAATATAAAAACACAAATTATAAAACAAATACGTACCTATAAGTAATAAATCATGACTTTACTCAGAATATAAAATACAAAGATACCGACAAAAAAAGAAAAAAATTAATATTACTAAATAAGATTGAGTGTCAAGAAAAGTAAGAGAGGGGAGGTTTCAAAATATTTTTTACCTCGGTGGAAATAGTAAATGTAGCACTGCTGGAAGGCAATTTGAAGTGAGATGGTAATTACAAACAGAAGCACGATCTCCGGATTTCTATGTAATTCAATTTCCACAGTTCTGTGAAGACATCTGTATTTAATGAGAGTCGCTTAAAAAGTTTATAAACCGGTATGGTGATAATAGCAGTATAGAAAGGATTAAAAACATACACTCAAATACACAGTTGATAGTAAATCGGAACCCGATACCGCGAACGGTTATAACTTATAGCTGGACCCGTATCACGGAAGAATAAATTACTAAAATATTATGTAGTTCATTAAAATATAGTAAGAATAACTACTATAGGCATTTCAGTAGTACTATTATACGTAGGTATGATGATTAAAATAATAGAGTTTTTTGATTACATACATGCATGTATTTACTATTTAGTATATTATCATAATATAGGCAATAGGCATATTGATAGGTTTTTACTGTGTATATGTTATATTTATTATTTTAATAAGCTATTGAATTATATTCTAAATACTATAGTTGAATAGTAGTTGGGGCGTAACCGTTTTCCGCCAAAATGACCCTCGCCCGTCATCACCATGACCGTTTTCCGTCAAAAAAATCAATAAATTATTTTTAAGATATTTTTTGAGATCACCTATTATTATTTATATCCCGCGTTATTATTATTATTTGTATTATAATGTACAAAATTTAAGACAAATAAGAAATTTAGAATATCTACATTAAAAACACATTTGTGGGCATAGGGCATTCAACTAGGTTTGAGTTTGTCAAACAGATCTCTTTTTCATATAGTCAATATTGAACATGTTAAAATATGTTTGAATTTTGTACTTTTTATGTAATTTTAATTTTTGTAATTTAATTTATTATTTGGACGAGAAACTTGTGATGTTTCTAATTATTAATATTTACATTTATACTGTTTTACCTACTACTTGTTTAATTTTATATGTATTTAATGTTTTAATACGATCAAAATCTGTCTCCTGTGATACAAGGCGAGTACTTCTTAACAGTGAACTAATAAAAATTATCTAGATAAGATATGATAATTTTAACAAAATATTATCTAGATAAATACCAATTTTTTACCCTTATTTTTATTGCTTTTTAGTATTTTTGTAATATTAGATTTATATCAATATAATGACATAATATTTATAATAACAACGGATTGAGCTTTTAAAATACAGTTCTACGAAGTTAATTTTAATTTATTTTTAAAATGGATGGGGAAATAAACCTATACCTAATTAATTTTAATATGCTCATTATAGCTAGTAGAGAACGCGTTGTATAGTGCAAGCCCGCAAGCAGGTTCTCGTATTATCGTAATACCGTCATTGGTAATAATAACAAGAAATATATTCTTATAATTTTATAAATAATTTATATTATATTAGAATTTTAGTTACATTGGTTTTACAATTTTTTAGAGGCACTATAATATTTATCTAGATAAGCCCACTATTTATCTAAGCTAAATATTAGATCAATCGTAATATAATTATCTAGATACTTTAAAAGATAATTTATTTCAAAAAATCTTATCTAGATAATTCCCAACACTGCTTCTTAATCATTACTATTTGATGGATTTATGTTCATGGGTTCTCAAAAAAATATCTCAAATAATTTATTCATTTTCTTTGGAAATTGGTATATAGGTACTTAACCTTTGGCAGAAAAAGGTCATGGTGATAACTAGGGCCCGGAACTTGATGACCTAAAAATCTATAAAAATGCACACAAAAAAGTGTTCAAATGACTTATAACATAAAACAATGACTTAAAAAATTACCACAAAAATACTAAAAAATACTTTATAATGACTTTCCATTTTTAAAAATGTACGTTATTTACAATTCATGCATCATAAACCGTAATTATTATAGATGCTAACTCTGTAAAAATTTTTACTTTCGATGTAGACTTCAAAAAAAAATGTTTGCAGTTTGAAATAGGTTGATAGACTTTTGGGAAATTTTTTCTGATTAACTGTAGGCAGATACTATTTTATTAAAAAAAAGGTAGATTGCGACAACAAAGAAAATGAACAAAATGAACAAAGAAAATGAACGACGATAATGAACGACGATAATCGAAAAGCTAATGGAAACTGAGTGTGCTATAATCATAGGCGCAAATAGGGGGGGGCTTAGGGGGTATTAGCACCCCCAATTTTAAAATTAGCACCATCTAATAAATATGTGTTTATGTATCAAAACTTCTCTTTACAAAAAAAAAAACCAAAAACAGTTTATCATCAGACATGAGGGTATCAGAGTATAATGAATGAAACAATGAACTCGACAATTGTAATTTTATCGAATTAAAATCTATTTAGAATATAAATCATTATTTTACAATGTTTCTACTAAGCCCGGTCGTTGTCGTCGGTTATATTATTATCAGTAGGGCTAGGAAAATGAAGCACTAAAAACCTACAATAAAGGAATTAAAAAATTGCCAATAATGCTACAAAAAAAAGCATTTAACCAGGAAAATGCAACTAAAAAAGACTTAAACATTTTTAAGTTTAGCTGAAAAATATTTTTAACAACTGAGTACAATTTATAAATATTGAAAAAAAAAATTAAAACCTGTTTTACCTGTTTATTATATAAATATTAAAAAAGACTATAAGATATTTTAAATTTCTTTGATATTTTGTAATATTTTGAAAACAATTTTTCCGATAAGGCGATAATATTTCACTACGAATTCACAATAATTATACAATTAAAATAAATGAAAAAATAATAATTTAGATAAATAAGTACGTAAACGTTAAAAAATATGCTTATAATTAACAAAAACCAATTAAAAAGCTAATAAACAAAAAAGTACCAATAAAGCATTTATTTACGAATATCACAAGAAAAAGCAAAAAAAGCAAAAACAAAATTGCATATTTGAACTCTGTGATGAATGAATCGAATTTTGTTTTTGATTAGCTATGTCCTGGAGTACTATGAAAGAAAATGCAAATGCTACAAAATCCTAGCCCTAATTATCAGTGTTATCCCGTTCAGCAGCGACTCAGCTCTACGACAATTTATAGTATCGCGAGTATTTACTAATAGAAACATTCCCGTGCCCACATCTAATTCGGACAAAAACATAATTACGATATACGAATTACTTGTCAGTTGGTGTTCACTGGAGTTCCAAGTTTCCGACAGCCTGTGTGATTGTGTATGCCGAATTATATAATATAGTAGGTACAGATATAACTGATTTTTGGAATAACTTTTGTTCTAATCAATATTTATAATGTTTTTTTATAATTTTAACAATTTTTGTCACACATTTAAGTAGCTTCATTTTTTTTTTTTTTTGTCAAGTCTGTCTGTTACACCCCTTGTACACTAATATTTATTTGTCATATTTTTTGAATAAAATATAAATAATTTGTTTTAAATTTTTAATAAATTAAAATTTACTATTGTATTAATTTTTATAAAATGTACCTAATGCACTATAACTATTCAATGTTAAATTGTCATAAAACCATTTTTTCTCAAAAAAGTCATAAGTACCTCATAGGTATAATTTAATTTAAATACCCAGGAAATGCAGAGCTTAAGCACCCTCAGTTTTTATGTTGAAATTGCGCCTATGGCTATAATAAAGTGTAACTTTCAACAAAAAAATGGAAATATATGTAAAAAAAAACTACAAAAATGAATTAAATGCACCAAAAATACTAAAAAAAATGACCATACAGGAAAACTAACTAAACCCAAAAAATGCAAAACTAACTAACTTTACAGCTCCCACCATAGTAACTATATTTTGTAGTTAATCTAGCTAATTTAATAATACCTACAGGAGTGATTTTACGGTTGATACCTCCCGTATGTCGGCAACTGTAAGTATTAGTCAGTAATTTTCAGAATTCACTAAAATATTTAATATACTATAAGATCATTGAAACTTCCACATTATTGATAAGTTAAACTAATACACATTATTAGCATTAAGTTGTAATATCAAAATATGCATTTAAAATAAAAACCATAAAATATGAAAAATAAAAAAAGTATTTTTTGATTCAGTATAGTATGAATCAAATTTGTATCTATAGATCAGCATTAAAATAAATAAATAGAAAAAAGAATGCAATTCCATAACTATTAATTGATCCCTAATTATTACTATAGGAAAATGTAATTATTATAATATTATTTAGTGTACAGTCAGCAGATTTATCCTTGAAAGTCCAAACCTCTCTAAAAATAAAGTCTTTGATCGCCCCTACCATTTATATTTGGAAAAATTATAATATAAAATAGTTATATTACAGTGTTATGAGAATTAGTATATTATAATGTATTAATATATATGATGTATCAGAAGAATATACATTAACATACGTATATAAAAATGAAATAGAGTTCTAAAATAATTAAACAAAACGAATTCATTCAAAAATAAAAATATTTAGTTTTGTATTTAGTATTTACTACATAACTACCTTTTTTCCTCCCGAGGTATCTATATACGATGCTGACGGGACTACTTGCGCATTATTTCGACAATAAATTAATTTACAACATACGCTTAAATCGGCTAAATCTATGTAATAAAAAACTGTCAACTTATAGCATACTTTTTTCTCTTTCGACTGAAATAGCTGTTAATTTTATTAATATTTAATATATTTATATAATACTTTAAGGGGCCGGAAACCGTTTTTCAAACTTTCCGTATTTGTATAAAATTTGAAAATTTGAAAATTATATTTCATATTTAAGAGCGTTTTAACTAAATTATATAAAATAGAAGTACATATAAGACCTACGTTATCACCACTGTAGTTTGTTATTGTACATAATATTATACATATTCAATCAGTACCTATTATTATTATGCGTCTATAAGCAATGATAGGTTTTTAAGCTATATAATAATAATAATAAAAACTATTTGCTTTACTTTTTAAATATAAATTATAATATAATATCCAACTATAAAAATGTGAAATGAAAATCCCTGTACAGGCTGAACCTTGGAACTACTTTTTAGATCTTCTTGATTTTTTTTTTTTATACGGAGAAGGTTTATATGAAAGAAAATTTTAGGAAAATCCACCCGTGTATATATATTGGTTGCTATTGGTTAATCGGGCATGTTTGTTGATTTGTATTATTATTTTTTGTCAATATACTTATGCATAATATATACAAGAAGATCTGATAAGTAGTTCCAGAGTTTAGTCTGTATGGTTATACTCTATTTATATGTATATTAATTAATGTTTGTGGGTAGATTAGACCTCTGGGAAGAAGATAGGTTAATTAAAAAAGGGTTAAATTTGGTTTTTTTATTCATCGGCTTTTAGTACGGTTAGGTTAGGATAGTATTTTGTATAAATTGATTATATTAATCTACCGTAGGTGGAATTAAGTAAAAACTACAAACTTGGTATAACTTTGTTACTTTAGAGTTAAATCATACACTTACGTACAAACAGCACGGGGTCCGCGATCTACCAAAGGTAAATTGCCCACCTGATAATGTACTGCTGCGAATCAGAATTTTTATTCAGGGGGACGGAAAAGTTAAGTTAAATTTTGAACACCGTACAACGAATATTAAATAACAAATTGAACAAAGTTTGGGTCATATAAAGTTGATACATTTAACGGGCAACGAAGTGCACGGGATCAGCTAGTAATAAATTGTATAAACTCTTAATAATAATAATAATATATTATAGAAAATCCAAATTTCGATCTTAGCTTAAACACTTTTTTTGCACTTGTTCCTATATATAGTATATACTACTCATATATTATAATATACTATCGTTATATATTATCTCCCTTATATCAAAAATTCTGAAAGCGCACAACAAAAACGTTCAAAAGTATATACACCTACCGATTGTGTTAATTTTTGACGTCGGAACAACGGGCGAAGATGATACAAAAAAAAATTTAAAAAACAATATTCGTGCAGAAATATGGTCGTGTAGCAGCTGCGCGGGGAGCGACGTCCCGCGGCGCACGCACGCGCACAGCTGGTGACTTTTCTCGGGCCTAATTAATTATTATAGACAATAATATAATAACAACAATAATAAGTAATAACGTACGTGTGTTTACAATAATACAAAATAATATACTACAAGTGTTGTACGTGTTCATAGTGTACGCCGCTCGTCCAACGCGCAGCACGTCGGCGGCGAGAAGAAGGGCTTCGCCGGACTTTTTATTTTGTTTCATTATTATTATTATTATTTTCGTCGGCGGCGCGTCGCGTGCAGCTGCTGCAGTAGTCCACAGGTACGCAACGCGTTCGGGCGACTGGCTGTCTGTGCATGTGCGAGCTCGCGATAGTGAGTGTACCTATATAATATTATAATATTGTTATTACTATTATTATTATAATTATTGTTATAATATTATAATTACACGAGATCGTCTGTAATAGCATTTTATCTTATTCGTTTGTCGTCGACGATATCAAAGTCACGCTCACTTATATCAGGTGATATTTTGAGCAGGTAACTGTTTTTCGCCCGTAAAGTAGTGGAAAAACGCAGTTATCTTAATATTATCCATATCATAAAAATATTATTATCACACCGACGCCAGACGTCATCGTCGTTTTGAAGCATAAATCTTCGGAGCCGATCGGCATATACCGCGGTTCAGACCCGAGCAAACCGCCTACCTAGCAACAATACCTAAACACTAATACTTCGGGAATCGACAGCCGCCACCAACGTGGGGACGATCGCTTAGTATAAGACTACACCTAGAGGAACAATCGGAGGAGTTCCAGACTGAACCTTCGGCACCAAACCGGCGACTATAGCGTTGTCAATAGGCATCCCCCGTCACGTCATATATGGTAAGCACTAAGCCAAAAATTAAAAAAATACAAACAATTTTGATATATACGTAAACGTGGTCGAAAAATATAGGTAGGCCTTGTACATGATTTACCTCTATACGAAAGTCCGAAATTGATTACGACGACGGGTGGCAGAAGACGACGGTCGGGGCTCGTGCGATGGTATGTCAGAAAACGAGTTTTTGCGTTTTTTGTTTTAATTTTTCCATGCCCGATTAAATTTTACGACGTTTGCCGACGTTTAGGTAGATGGGCACTATAAAATATATATTATATACACCTATAATATCCACTGTTAACAGCAAGTTTATGATTGTTTTTATTTTTCAAACCGGTAGGAAATCAAAGCGGAGCCCCGGTCGTACACTCGTACGATCTTGAACTTACATAATATTATGTTATGACGTTGTAATCGTTTGCGATCAGTATTTATTCAGTCCACGAGTAGTGTAATATATAACTTTTAAATGTACCTACAATGAATGTATAATATTATATAGGTTTACTCTGGTTTAGTCTGATTCGCAGTTAGTAGCTTTTCGCAGAAAAAAGTCATGGCTAGTGCACTTGGGCGTATTTATTATATTATTTGCTGAATTATGTGGTTATAAATCGAATAGCTCGGGGTGAATACATTTATGCAAAACGTGTATATACCATTCTTGAACAAATGTCGCAGTTCTCAAAGTTTACGATTTATTTTTTCTATTATAGCCATAGGTATGTAACTTTTTATTTCCGGTCGTATTCCTATTGTAGCCTGGTAAGTATACTTAGGTACCTACCTCTTCACTCGGAAATTACATGCATTGTTGTAACTAATGTATATCCGTTATACAATAAGGGTTTTATTGAAAAACTCGTCTTGTAAAAAAAACCATAGAATTTAATCACGATGATATTATTATACGAATAATCGTGAAAATATTGTAAATCATCAAACAAAGTGGTGTTTACTTATTAAAACCACCACAGAGTTATTTAATAAAAATGTTATGTTCAAATTTACCATACTTGTGTAGATATACCGAATTGTACTTGTGCATAGTCTATTCAAATTAATAGAATGAGAAAATGTTTACGATCAATACGTATCGCATTACTTAAGCGTCTGTAATTTGTAACCGTCTCTATTGATATAAACTAGTAACAAATCAATTCAACTTAATTTCGCAACAAAAATATTTACTCCAATACTTTTTGTTAAAAACTAACGTTATCTGAAGAAAAAAAAAGAACTATAATCACGTTCTCCACTTTAATAATACAATAAAATAAGAAGTACATACAATATTTTCGATAAAATATGTAGCTAATAACTAATATTAAACCATTATTAGTAAAAAAAAAGGTACAATACATTATTTGAAAATATTACAATTTCAGTTAAACAATAATTTTTTACTGTGGTTCATATATTATTATATTATGTAGGTTGCAATAGCTCATTTTGCAACAATTTCGCTACCGATAGATACGTTTCATGTAAACAAAATCAAACTGATCATTTATTACATGTCTTACTACCTATATATAGTACTCGCCCAATACTTTACACCATGTTGTCGTGTAATGGTTGCAACTTTGCAATTCTATTCATTTTATTATTAATTAGAATATTATCATGTAAAAATGATTATAAATTAAATAACCATGAGCCAATTAAGACTATGTATTTTGATCAATGACTGTATTATATATCTTATCAGATCGTGTACCGGATCAATAAATAATAATATCTCAAGAATAATACCTGTAGGAAATTTATTATTTTTAAGATCTTATATTATGTATTTTCTCCACAGTTATTAGGTAGGTACAACAAATTGTTGTTAATCTAAATGTAAACACCGACTTTAAACAATAAATAGGTACAGTAATTTGTATAGTATCCTTAATAAAAGATTCGATATAGAATATTGAATAGCTATCTGCTAAATATATAGGTAGTTAGTAAATATGTATCCTTGGCTATTATATTTTTACAATAAATCAATTTCCAATATTTTTATGAACTCACGAATATACTGTATTACCATAAGTAGTAGGTAACCATTTAGTAAGTTCATAGTGTAAATGGGATCAATAGGTTAGGTCATTCGACTTCAATCGAGAATTAATGATGAAATCTCCTACCCGAGTGTACCTTTTTATATTTACGCATGTTTTCATTCAGCGATTAATGCATTTTTTGTCAGTAACCAACCCAACAAGCACACGACGAACACCACTTGTTTATACATAGAAAATATGCAATAAAAAACGTATACCTTTATAGGTACCCATTACATATTATAATGATTCCCTTTGATAACGGACTTGTTACACCTATTACATTCTAGCTTGATTAATTATTATACTTTTCAATACATTTTTAATTAATACACGTTTTTTTAGGTTTTATACTATGTAATGCAAAATACAGTTCAGTAGATACAAAATATTTATTTTTGACATGATTTTTCTGCATTTAAATTCTTCATAATATGGTATTATGTATAGGTAGTTGTACAAAACAATTTTTATAACTTTTTGTTGTATCCAGGCCACTAGCCTCAAACTATATATAGGTACAATAATTTAACTATTTTATATTTTGATGATGGAAGTAAATAATAATGACGATGTCATTTTTGAAATACTTTAGCCTTGTCATACCTTAAATATAGCATTAGGCACGTGGAATACTAATTTAACGTACACCATATCGATTGTTGTCATAGTCTTCCGGATTATAAATAGTTGATTATTTTTATGATTAATATTTCAATCACAATCATAAAATGTTATTGTGGCAAACTTACCGTATAAATGTGCAAATATATCACGACAAAATTAATGAAATGACAACACTCATAGATTTTAAATGAGCTATAATTTAATTTTACATATTTTTTATTATCTGTCTAAAAATTATGTTTCCAAACCATTTTATAATTTCATTAAATGTACAAACATATTTGAATAATGGACGAATCGTTTTTTTTCGAAAGTCTATAAATAAAACCGTATTATATTTAATTATTAATTACATTAAATTTAGTTTGTCTTTTTTGCACCTCTACTATTCAATTGTTATTCATTTAGGATATGGTTCATTTGTCAAAGTAACCACATAATATTTCATAGATATAATCTGAACATTCTTAACTGTCAAATGGTAAGATTTATATATCTTTAAAGTTTAAAATTTAAATAGTACCTACTCAATTTTTTCTGTCGCTGTACCTTTTTGCGTGTTGTTATATACATGCTTATTACAATTATTAATAATATGTTGTACCTCATAACCCCTATCATAATATCAAGTGAAATAGATATTTAATCTGAAGATGTATTTGGCCATAAATTGGTTTCACTTTGTACAACATAAATACAAGTATGAGAACATAAATAATCGAGCTATGTACTTATTGTACCTATATTTCATGCATATAAGTTTATTGTTTCAAAATTAATTTAGAATTATTAATAGTTTTCATTTGAAATATGATTAATTTGAATCATCTTACAAACTACCTAAAAACATATATTTATCAATTTTAATTACAAAATTGCATAAAACCATTTAATAATATATTCATTATGATTTACTATTTAGGAATGCCATATTATTTAAACCAACTATGACAGTTAAAAAATTATTTCGCTACCTATTTTCACATATATAGTGAAGAAATGTATATATAATGTATAATATGCTATTTACTTAATAGAGTATAGCTATCTAGTATCTAGATTAGTTACAATTAAAATTAAAATATGTACATAAATATTTCATTTAATTAGGTAGGTAGGTAACACTTTAATGCAAAATGTATAAACCTTATGAATATATTTGTTTTTATGATAAATTTAATACATTCGTGATATTATTTTTGAATAGACTCAAGGAAGTGTATTATATTGGTACGTATATTCAAACTCTTAAAAATTGCATATGTTTTATTTAGTGTATTTTATTAGTACAATGTATAATTAATATGTATATACGTATTTAATTCTAGCTAGATCTTCTTGCAATTTGTATTACATGATGCGCCAACTTGGTTATCGTGGTTAGATTATATTATAAAATATCAAATAAAATTTCCAAGGTTTAGATCACCACACGTTTAATTAATTTATTATAGTTTTGTACATTGTTACGTAGGTATATTATGTTTTGTATGATAAAAACTTTTGGTACAGCATAATTAATTGTACCTACCTACTGTAATTGAAATAATTTGATTAACATATTTTACTTAATAATTTGTTGTTCTGTAGACGATAGGTACCATGGAATTGTATAACAAACATCATAAAATAATACTTTACGTGCCTATAGGTATGTTGTATGTAATATGTAAAAACTTTTTACAGATTTATTTTTAATCGCATATGTTTATCATGGGGGCTTACAGGACTTATGTTCTCAGTAACTCATAATATTTATGTATGTTTACATTAAACATGCTTAGGGATCATAAAATTGGATTTTTATGGTAAATCTCTGTACATAAAATATAATTGGTAATTTAAATTATGGTTTTATTTTACTAGTTCAGCTTTAAGCTTTTTACGATTTGACTTATTTTATGAATTCCGATAGTCTCTACCGAGTAATTTAAGTTCCCGATCTTCTTCACTTACTTTAGTTCTGATTAAAATATTTGTTAAAATTATTATAGTTGCAAGGTGTAATGAAACAAAAATGTATGGATTAAGAGTAATTGTGGTTAAATATAATTTTTTTTTTATTTACAACATAAACTAATGCATCGGTATGATAAAAAAAAAACGAGGATCAGAATTCTGCCATTATTTAGACTTTGTTGGTTTTGGAAAAAGATAGCAGTGCGTATAGTTTTGTTGATTCCAAACCAATGAAAAAACATCACATTTTAAAAACTACTCTGAGCTTTGTTGAACTATGTTTATTACTGAGATTTCTTCAAAATTTTTCTACAGATAGTTGTTGGTAATTTCTCGGTACTCTTATAGTATGCTATACCACTACTTCGTTGGTGTAGTATGCTACCACCAAAAAACTTAATGGGTGTTTACCTTATTTTATCTACAGATTATTGATTAATAACAATTTATTATACTAAAATTCACTTAACATATATTGCTGACGATCATGAAGTATTTTAATACGTTATATATTGTGATGTTGTTTTTACGTCATCTTAAAAAACTTCAAATTAATTGTCGTGTTGTGTTTTAATGAGCCGCCATCATTCCTATTTTAGTTGGCTGTCTAACAAATCGGTTACTTAACACAGCGAGGTGGAAGTACACAACACAGACTAACATAATATAATATAATAGCAAGTTATAGTGGGTCTTGGTGGATATTTACCAGTTATCACAATGGCTATTTTAAATAGCCATCGTGATAATACTATAATAGGTACCTACTATAATAGCTAAATAGCCTAGTTAACTATTATAGTATTGTATCACTGTTATAATATGTTTTTTATCTTAAGAACTCAAGTCACATGTAAGTACTTTCCCCTAATAATATGAAACAAAAATATAACATTTTTAAGAGGAAGTATGACAGGTATGAGGCACGTATGTCATATTTACCGGTATAGCATTATATACATAGCCACATAGGTACATTCAATTTTTTGGTAGGTAGCATACTACACGAGTACCAATTTTTACTCGGCATATTGAAAATGAACACTTTAAAATACCAGATAATTTATTTCCAGCTAATAACTTTTGTAATTAATTGACGTTTTTTTTTTTTAAACTTTGAGACTAATTAATAACAAGAATGACTTTTAGACACTTATTATAATATAAAATTATAGCTATAATAGATTGTAGTTGTGTGTTAATAAAATTAGCTTATTGTTTAATTAAATATCGAAGTATTAAAAAAAAAAAAGTTAATTAAAATATACTTAGGTATACCTATATAGATGAATTGTTTCATAATTAATGGAGTTACTATGAACATGACCATTTTTAATTTGATTTCTTACAACAAATATTTAAAATAAATATGTTTATCAATGTAACAGTTCAAAAATATTTATCTTTGAAACTTTTATTAGTGTACATTTGATAAATCAATTGCTAATTTATATTGTACTGCTACATCAGACAACTGCAATATTGTTATAACTTATAACATTTCACTTATAACTTATATAAGAGTTAAAAAATGTACTATAAAATTCGTTAAAATGCGTACTGATGATCAAGAATAATTTCTAGACGACAACGAGTATAATTTGAACTTGTGTGTGAGACCTTGAATTGGCATAGTATATTACTACTCAATTATGAACATGAATGACTCTAGAGATGACCCAAGACATTAGAAATAATTTAAAAACCATGATGTCTCTATTGGATTGAGTCAAAATAAATTAATTTACTAACTCAATTTTTTTTTTATTCAATATAGGTATACGTTTGGAATGAGTTACTAATTTGGGAAATGCAAATAATGTATAAATATTCGTTATAAAAAATATCAAATACGAACCAAACCATGGTCAAACAGTGTTTGAAAAAAATTTTGAAGTAGGCATACCTAAACTTATAAGTATTTTGTTTTATAATATGTCCAGTTCTTATATCGAAACTACATTATGTTTTCATTATATCTGAGTTGTACTGAGAATTGTTTAACGTGTCCAATCTATCTTGTAGTAAATACTATTTTCGTGATTCATATTCCAAAATCTCAACATTTAGAAATCACAATTGAATAGGTAGATATCACTTAACTTTTCCAAACTAATTCTTTATTTTATGTGTAGAAAATTTAATATGCCCGGACAACTCTCTGTGTGGCCCGTATGCCTTTTCAGTGTCAATAAACCAGAAATTGGACGCATCAAGAATTCTCATACTTCCTCAAAAAGGTATTTTTTTTTCAATTTTTGTCTACACTTCATTGTTTTTGGAATGTAATATTTTTCTGTTCAGATAATAATTATTCTTGTTAATGCTTGAAATCAAACACAAAGTTAAATTTTTCGGATTTAAATTTTAAATAGCCGATAAGTAAAATTTTTATAATGCTTTTTAACACAGCATGCATGGTATTTAAATTGAACAAAATACTAAATTAAAACAATGCAGTGATTAAGATATTTGTTTTTAACTGCTTAATAAAAAAAAAAAAACATGCCAACAAAATCATACAGTTATTACATATAATTATATGATACTAATTCTTTACTTTTAAACATATAAAAACATTCTAGTTTTGAGACGTGTTTTTGGTTTAAAGTTTAGTAATTTTTTAATATTTAAGTACTTGTCAATTTTAACTTATTATTAGAATTAATTATCATACATTTTATAAATTTAAAAATGTATATCATACATGGGCTCATGGTTTCGTGTATATGTACTTGGATCAATTATTAACTTAATTTTGAGTAGGTCCCTGGTTGCCGATTATTAAATATTCATAGCATTTGGCATTATTTTATTTATTTTTTCATTAGATTTTCACTGATGCAATCAGATAGGTACATTACTCAGCGGTTAATATTAATATATTCAAGAAACACGTGAATTAAATGTGAAACGAACATTCATTTATGTATATTTATTTATGTTAAGGTTTTGTAGGTACATGAGTATAATATATATAAACACTAAGTAGTTTATGAATATAGATAATATATTGATATCAGATATGTATATTGTATACTATTACTCCCTTACCGATTCACAACTCACGTACTATACTACATTCTAATCATTGCTTTGTGATATTTTTTCTTAATGTTTTTTTTTTTGTATATCTTAAAAACTTCCTGCTTGAAGCAAGACACGATTTCTGTGTAGAATAGTGAATATATTTAAAGCTATAAGCTATCAGTAAACGTGTATAATGTGTATAAAATACTTATAAATATGTAATAGATATTTTGACTCTCGTCTCTTGAGTATAGAGCGTCTTAAATTTGGTAACAGGTAACCTATAGAGTATAGACTATATTATTATGTGATATTATAACGTAACAATATTATGGTCTCGTTAGTCGTGTATGGACTACAGTTAACTCAAAAAACATTGCAAAACTGCCATAATCAAACTACTTTTCATACGACAGGTTACTACTGCTTAAACCAAATTTTAATGTATAGTAATTAATAAAATAAAGGCACCCGCAAGTTATTGTTTCAGTTCGGTAATCAGTAATCGCATTCATCCACAAAATTTAATATTAATTGTTTATTATAGGTATTACCTAGGAAATATTTCACAATATTTGACTGGGGTTAAGCTATTATTTTTCATGATACAGTTAAAATTATTATTTATTCAGTTGATAATTTGTTCTATTAAATACTGATTTATAGAAGGAAGGCAGTATTATTAAAATTAACAATCGTTAAAATATGATGACTTACAAGTTATAACTTATACAGTTATACCTATATGTAACGCAACAAAATTAATATTTTATTTACAATCAGATTGTCTCGATCTAGATAAAAACTGAAATAAACATTAGTTTGAATTTTTAATAATATATAGTTATATCTGTACATTTGATCTAGTAGGTACCTACAGTAAAAGTACTTAATATCCCAAATAAAATAAATAATAGTGACTTTGGTCCATTGACCATTTTAAAAATTATTTTACTACCTAGGTATAGGTATTATTAATGATATTTGTAAAAAATATTGATGATTATCTTTACTGCCGTCCGTGGTTTTAAAATTAGATTATACATTTATTCCATAACGATTTTTCTTAAAGTATTATCTCCATTGTTGTTCTCCTATTATCGATAAACCGGGGCTATGAAAAAAAAACTGCTATGAACAATGCAAGTTGGTAATAATATATTACACTGTGTAGGCCGAACGAGTGTAAATTGATATTAAATGTCAACAAATCAACTAGGTACTTTATTAATAGTTTACGATAAAAAAAATGCTTTGTGGGAACACATCCGGAGGACATGTTGTTTGAACATTTGTTGTAAATAATTGTTTTTCGCTATAATATATATATTTTTTTTTATTTCATCGTCAAAATAGAGTTTCTACTTTTACCATCATTTTGCAAGTTTAACAGCACTATTATTTTTACTGTGACATGAAACTAGCATAGAAATTTGCATATAGACGTTATATATACCTAACCTTACGTAGTTCTACGTTTACCTATTACTTAAATTAGACATTGATATGTTTATCGGGCTCCATGAATATTAACCGGATCTATTATGTGCATAATTTATATGTACATATAGTCATACAACAATCATTTGTTATATAGTTTGAAAAATGTTTACGTAGCAAATCTTCCATTTTGCAGCTCGGTTATAACTAAAGAATGTAAACAAATATTAGTTACATAGCCAGCAAATTTAGTTAAAAAGTTTATTCATTTCTTTATTGAATTACCTACTTTATTACTTTATTACTAATTAGTATACAATATAAATATAATTTAAAAACTAAATGCCCATTCCTTTTAAATTCATAAGAATAACGCACACAAGATATAATATATTACATATCTATGAATTTATGAATTTTCTTTTGAAAAGTTTAATATATTTAGCTATGCATAACTAAAAGATGAATGAGAAAATTATTTTCAAATTTTAACAAAATTCAAAATTCTTATAAGTTAGGTACTGTTGTACTGAAATACTAACTACATACTTAGGTATACAATATAGTCTAAAAAGTAAAAAGTAGTCTGAACTTTACTCATAATCGTATGTTTCGAATGCATATTTTTATGTATAGCTTTCAAATGTATATATTGCTTATAACACCAAAATATAGCATACCCAACATCCGATAAATATGTCTTTAAAAAATTAATTTCAGTTTCTTTGTTCGGTTGAGTACGATTCCAAAAATTTGTTGAAATTTGACAAACCATATAGGTATTAGAAAATTGGTACACGATTCCGAATGATTTTTATTGCAACGTTGAGACAACATTCATTGGCTCTCGTTATTATAAAATATAAATTGCAATAATAATAATATGCATACACGTCAGAGCTAATTAATGTTAGGCAGGTTTTGTAAACGTTATAATAACTTTATATACTTATATTTGACGAAAAAAAGATTTAAATTTGTAAACGTAATTATAGCTGAAAGCGATAGTCAAAAACGATTAAAATCCGTTAACAAAACATAAATATTAACAAAATATATTATAAATCATGAAAAGAAACATAACGCTTAACGTAATTTATAGAATACTTTTTATTCAACAAAAATTAAAACCAAAGTGAAATTATTTAAAATCAATTTATTTAAAAGTTGTATTGGTTTCGTAGAAATAATTATTTCATGCATATGGACATTAGAAATGATTATATTATATTCCGTATCCGGGCCATTGCCTACTCGCATTAGTTATTATTAATAAATGTAACAGGTATTAACACTATTCTAAATAACGATAAACGCACAACTTGTATAAGGTTTTAATTCTAAATAACGATAAACGTAAAACTTGTATAACGTTTTAATTCTGAATAACGATACAAGCAAAAATTGTGTAATGTTTTAATTGTAAATAACATAAAAAACGGAATTTTTTTTCCAAACTTAAACCCTGATTTTAGTTAGGTATACGTGAGTCGTGAATAGATCATTTTTTTATTCTCACACCCTATACGGCCATACCCGTATGGGTCACGGATATAATATACCTACTTATAATACGTATACATCTTATTTTTATGTAAGTATTTATTTGTCACGGGCAAAAGTTGAAGCCAAAGTAACACTTTAATCTGCCTACATTATGGCATTATGTTCGTCTGGCAAACACAATTGTTGCAATAATTTGTCGTTTCTCGTAATTAAAACCATGATTTCCGCGTTTGTTAAACGCAACCGGACGTGTCTATAGATATGCCTGGTCACGTGCCGAAATAATAGGTTTTGGCATTTTGCCTACATAAATATTGGTCACTTGGCGATTAGTCCAGACACACATTGCAAGAAACGACCGTATCGACTTGCTATTCGTGAACCATCTTCATGAAATAATTTGAAAATTAGTCCGAAATATTTAATTTGTATATTCGTATAATATATACCTAAATTAAATTTGACGCATAAATATTGAGTAATTTAAGTGCATATAGTCCTTAAATATATTTTATTATTTTATAAATTAAATAGTTAGGTACACTCTGTTAGGTATACAGCTGTAAATTGTAATAACTAATTAATAGGTAGCTGTTAGCTGTGTATATTATATTTAAGGTACTTAGCTACATTATACAATATACCATATAATATGTGAAAATTCGTCATGATTATTTAAGCTATCTTAATACATTCTAATAGAAAAAAATTAACCAATTTTTTTTTTTTAGTTTTAAACAAGTCTTGTACTGTATGCTTATTATATAGTTATTGTGAATATAGGCACTTGTAAAAGGTATTCAATATACATTATAGCCTATAGGTACCTACGTATGTTCTTAATATGTGTCATACAAATTTAATTATTAATCAAAGCTAACCTATATACAGGATGATTCACCAAGCATGATCACCCCTAAACCCCTTTAACTTTTCCCGTTAATAATACATTTATTCAAAATCTAATTTTTGACATTCATTTTTTAGTACCTATACTTAAAGACCATATTTTTAACCAGCTATATTTTTGTATATAATTTATGGAGTATTATGCGTGATGCAAACTTCTTTTGTTCAAAAATTACTTTTATTACAGTCTGCAAGTTGTTGATTAGATTATTTTTTTGAAAACTTCTAGGCATTTAAACCGAGATTCGTATTTCGTATTACGAGAAGTTTTTGAGTGATTTAACTTTACGTAATAGGGATAATATCATTGAGTATACAATATAATACCCAATAATTATACCCAGTAATCAATAATCAATAATGGTTAATTGATTAATTATAAAATTGTAGTAAATTGCTATAATTTTCTAATCATTGTAGTCCACTAGCCACCATATCGTCTAAAGTCGAAATTAATATCATCAAGCATTTTTAATTTTTATCTTCAGAATGCAAAAGTTAGGGTATTTATCACAAGTCAGAAAGTAGTAGGTACTCATTTGAATTTTGATTTATCTACATCAACATTTTCAAAAAGTCATCTTCTTAATAATTTTCGGTAAAACAAAAATGGTGGTTTACATTATAAAAAAAAAGAAGTTTGTATTTGATTAAGCTATAATCCTTAATCTTTCGGTAAGCTTGAGAATTTAAAAATCAGAATTTGAATAAATCAATGTATTAAAGGAAAATAGGGGTGCGCAATGAGCATGGTGCTTGGTAAATCATTAACTGTATTGTGGAAATATAATCAATCCGTCTGTGAATTAATATGAGTCTTATTTCATTCATTTAAATACTAAAGTATAATAACATCGTGATGAAATAGAACCGGGGGCTTAACCCCTACAAATAAAATATGTATCAACCTCTGCTTTTATACATATCTACCCAAATATTATACTCGTGTTACAGTGGTAGATACGCACAATGTAAACGAGATGTTCTGTCTTAAGAGTATAATATCCGCGAAAACGGAGATAATATTTTAATATTATGTGATATTACAGACGAACGACGGCACCATGACCGCAGGACGTTTATAATATGTATACCATTATTATTGCGGGTCAGTGGCGGCGGCGGCAGTCGTATATTATACGCGAGTCTTCCGTACTACGTAAGTCCGTCGGCCCTCCCTGGCACTCCACCGTCATAAACCACTCACCCACCCCCTCACCACATCTCACCACCCCTAACCCGACCGCGTATATTATGCAGACAACTATAATACGGATAGGTACACGAAGACGAGGTACACAGAACGTTATTACGACGAAAAAACACTGCGGGCTTGCACAACCGCGAGTTATCGCACATTATTTATGTCGGTGCTAAATAATAATATATTGCACGTAATATACCTACCTACATGGCTACATATAAATAAATAAATAAATATATATATATATATATATATATATATATATAATATGCGATATTGGTATTATTAGGCACATTACCTACCACAGTCTATATTATAATAATATACACTTTACAGTAATATTTTTATTAGACTGTTCGGGTTATAATAATATGATGGCGTACAGGGTGATGCACCGAGCATGTTCACCCCAATCTCTTTCTCTGAGAATTTATTCAAACTCGGATGTTAGAATTTGTATTTACTCATATTTTGTAAAGACCATATTTTAAATTGTATAGATATTTTTTTTATACCATTTAGTGTCCGGTGGTGATTTGAAATGAGAACCAACCTCTTTTAATCTAAATGATAGAGCACATGATTTTCTTGAAAATGTTTATGTACCTAAATTCTAAATCATCAAAATTGAAATAGAAGTTTCTGAGTTATTAAAATAAAATGTATATAGTATATACTAAGGATAATACCTACTCCTAAAAAACTGTTTTTAAAAAAATACAAAATAAATGTAATATTGGATCTAGAATTTACCTAATATTCTCGGGAAAATGTTTACAAATTGTAAAATGTTGATAGATTATAATAATAATAATTACAATTTTAAAATCATCATATCCCTCACTCTCATGGCCCATTATATCTTCCAAAACCATTATCAGTTATCAAGGTCCTTAGTATACAAAATTAAATAACTCAGAAAGTGACCAAAACTCAAACGAATTTTATTTAGATACATCAACATTTTTGAATAAAAATTTATAGGGAAAAAGGGTGGGTCTAATTTGAAAAAAGAAGTTCGTATCGCTGAAGAACTACCTACACTCCTTAAATGGTATAAAAAATGTACGTATTTGAAAATATGATCCATAAGTATATAGGTACTGTATACTTAAGAGTTCCAAAAATCCTAGTTTGAATAAATTTATTATTTAGGGAATTAATGGGGGTGAGCATCCTGATGAATCACCCTGTCCATTATATTATAAGATATTTAAACGTATATAATATACTAACGCATATTGTATAGGCACTTAATAATATCATAATAATTTTTTTCGATCGTAAAATCGTCGAAGTTTTATTGTTTTTTTCCTTCGGTGCAGCCGTCGTTGAACCCGAACCGCCTCGCGGAAATAATAATCGCGTAAACGCGTACACCTGTAATAATATGTATGATTATTTATTATTATGATAAATCACATAGGTATATTATTTCGTCTCGCAATTCGTAGTTCGTAACAAAAATACAATATAATATCGTATAGTAACGTAACAACTGAAATGTTATGACGCACAAAGGTCAGACGAGATGTTAACAATAATTTGTTGTCTGTTGATGTATTCTAATATAGTATAAGGCATGATATACCTATGCATCATCATATTATTATTAATTTGCCATCGAGGCCTGCAGCTTACACATCGCAGCTAGTAATAATAATAATAATAATAATAATAATAATACCTATAACATGCCTAGACGATCTCTCGGAACCGAAGCGCCGCGTAAATCTCATCATATCCGTAAACGAAAAACTACCGGCCGGGTATATATCGTCGTAGAGAATATTAATATTATTATAATACAGTATAGGTATACGAAACCGGTTGCGCCCGTCCCGGTAGTCGTTAGTATATTATATATTTTCGTTATTAGCGGTGAATACGAAGACGGTGTAACTACATCATACAAGGTGATTCATTTGAGTGTCTAAGAGTACCTAGTTAATTAGTTATAAACTTTATAACTTCAAACTTGTTTTAAGTTTTGACGAGTGAAATAATGGACCCAAATTTTGGATAGCCCTATGCCACCTACTCTGCTCTCCTAAACCTTAAACCACACAAATTTTAATTACTACCAGTTAAAAATACGATTTTTATAATATAGAAACACTCCAAACAAATATTCAGCTTTGGAGTAATAAATTAAAAATGTAAGTATTTTGTAATTCAAATAAATTAAAATACTTGAAAAATTTTAACGATTAAAATGTTGTTATTCAATGACATACAAATGAAGGAAAAAATATGTTAGTAAAAATTTAAAATTGAGTGTGGACACCTATAAATGGATCACCTTGTATGGGTGTAGGTAACTGTATATATTATAAATACCTAATATCGCAAACACACACGCACGTGAAATCTATACCACAAAACCATAAAACGAAAATGCATAAAATAATAAATAATAATAATAATATTATTTTAGGTACCTATAGAGATAGATAGGTACCCATACATTATAATAATATATGTTATTTAACGCGCGTCGCGCAGGTAATAATTATAACAACGTGAACACACGTACGAGTGCTCTACATAATATTTTTATTAATATTATTACTCGTTTGACTGTATATTATTAATGTGTGTGTGTGTGTTAGTTATACTCAAACTTAACACTCACAAACACACGCGCGCGCACGCACACACAGTCCGCCGGCGGCGCCGCGTTCCTTCCGTTAATAAAAAGTCTGCCGCCGCCGCCGCGCGCCAATAGCCAATCAATTCGCATCAATTAATTTATCATTGTTTAATCATCGTATATAGTCGCCGTGTCCGTGTTGGTCGCCGGCTGTTGCACTCTGCTAGCAAATTGATATTAAAACGTTATTATAATGTACATACGCGCGTATACATTGTATAATATTATATATTAATTTAATCTGTTGTAATAATAATAATAATAATATTGTGGATCGTGCTAGGGTCGGACGAGCGCGCGCGCCGAATTAACATACATATCCGCCGCGTCTTTGCTATTATTATATTTTTAATGTTATACTTATTTCCGCGTTATTATTGGAGCAATTTTATGTGAGGCTATAGAATTTATGAAATGTGCATCGTTCGATTCGTTAAAACGGCTATGCGCGGAGTAATGAGAAAAGTGGGTTGTTGATAATAATAACTTATTATCACTCGCCGGTGCATGAACGATGATGAATAATATTTTAATCGCTTATGATTAGGTTAATTAATTTTAGTTAGGTATTTAATTTGTCGCCGTTTCGTATAGATAAGGAAAAAATACTCGACCGCGTATTATTATTTATGTTATTATTTTTTTTTTAGATATTTATCCCGTTATAAGTTTACCTATAATATATAGGTACTATACTACACCTATATAATGTAGATACTACCTATCATAATTCGTCCGCGAGCATAACAAAAAATACGCGATCAAACACACGATTTCTGACGAATAGAAAACCTTAAGAACGCATGTACGCGGGATAGCCATCGAAACACGCAAAATCATATTCGCGGAACGAATTCGTTTATCTGTCGGTAGTCGGTGAATCGTTTGAAACATATACAGCGAAAAATAATATTTCCGATTGCGATTTATTTGTACCTATCGCAATATATTTTATTGATGGCGGTGTACCACCTACGCATGGTATCTTTCTAGCAACACTCGCGGCACTCATCGTCGCGTCTATAATATTATGTCTGACCATTATCAACCAGACAAACTGTGGTAAGCCGAAAGCTTCTAACCGGTAGGTACCTATGCGTCGTGCTGTTCAATTATATAAATTAAATATTCGTACATGTATAAATTTATTAAAATAAATAACATGTATACACTGTCGTGTATTCGATGTGCAATACGCCGCAACTACACCAGTGCCCAAGTATCGATCTGTAATCTGGTATTTTTGATTTATTTTGAACATATTATAGGCATTTATATGATGCTCTTCGTACTTATCGCTATCCATTGTAAATTTTCAAGTGCTAAAATTGTTTATTTGACAAATCCCAGTTGTCCATTTCCCGAAATTTTAAATGATTTTTTATACACACTATTCTTCAAACAAATTTTAATTCGTTGATTAGAACTTATTTGAATATATATACTTCACAACTCAATAGATAGCTACACTTACATAAAGTGATAATAAAATATAAAATGTCACGAAGAAAGCTGCACGTATGTTTTGGTTTTAAACATAGAGTATCGACGAAAACAAACCGTAAAATATGACACGATGTGATGTCCATTTAATGATTTTGTACTCGAATTTCATGAAAACCAATGAAAAAATGGTGTCCATTTCATAATGGGAAAAAACGATTTCACTAAGTAGCTGCAGTAGGCGTATGACAGGTACCTAGATATGAATATTATATTGTAACTTATAATAGAATAATTACTGTATGTGACGATACGATCAATGGTAGTGCCAAATGGCGATCATCGTAATATTATTTTGTAAAAGATTTATCGGCGAAGGTGTGGCGGTGTATCTCCTATCGGCATTCGGTGCTGCAGCAACATCAAACGCAGATTTCTCCTACAACGAAATCAGGTTGACGTCAATGAGTTCTGTTGGACATCCAACATTATCATATATTATTGCAGTCAGATAAAATTATTAACTTACCAATAGCTTTTTTTCGTGCAGATCGTATCGACCATATTATTATATTTTATCGTTATTCACTCCGATCGAATGTAAAGGAATAGAGGTATACAATATTGTTATTGTTATTATAATTGCCTATATACCGTATACCACTAAAACTACATCTGATAGTGGAACGTAAGAAATGAAAAATATTCGTAGGTATACGATCAATTTTCTCACAATATAATTCAGAGGCCATTCGGGGAACCTTTTACGGATCATATGCCGACATTTTGTATTCAAATTCATGAAAAAATTCACTTGCCAGTAGTAACATTATGTTCATATTGTAAGTAGGTACCTATACAATTTTTTTTTAATATCTTGTAAATATGTATTTTGTTTAAGCTGCATTACCTTCATCCATATTATATCAACGTATTATTCCTGTTTTCATTTGATCGAATTATTTGTGGAAATAAACTTTCACAACTATATATTATGTTGCGAATATTGAGTGTATTTGGAATTGGCAACTTTTTTCAAAGTATAAAGTATTATGTCTGGAAATGAGTTCCAAAATTTCAAAATGTTATTATAATGATAATATCAAAATTGTTCACTATATTTTTAGTTTCATTAAATGCAAAAATACGAAAATAAAAATACTTAAAGTAGATCCCTACAGTTATTTGTCAAAATGTGTACAACGTGCATCTTTTAGCACGCATACGATAATTCTGTAACCTCGTGTTATATAGGTGTAAGGTACCTTATACCTTTTGATATTTGTTAATTGTATTTAGTATCCAGTTAATTTGTTCTATAGATAAAATTGTATATTTTTATATTATATTTTTATTTATCTGAGTTAATAAGATATATTTGGTACAATTTAAGAAAACAATTAAAAAATTTAAAAAAAAATAATAATTTATTCATTAAATTTTATTAATTTTCCTCGTGTTATTTCCATATAGCTTATGGACGGAATCAAAAAATTACAATCGTAAAAAAAGTTTAAAAATTTCTGCAGTAGTATCTGTATACTAATTCATAATAGAAACCATTAATCCGTGCATAATACAAATTATTTTAGAATTAGAAAAAAACTATATTAATATTAAACGCCGATAATGATATAATATGTAGATATGTATAGGAAGTTTAGGAATTTTTTTTCACAATTCAAATTTTGGACAATGTTATTGGTACTATAATGTCTACTATCCCTCCTTGTTGTAGATATTTTATATTATTATAACTTATTCCTCAGTAAGTATATATCAGTATATAACTATAAAACTATATCAAGTTAAATAAATAAAATTGAAGTATTTCACATTTTAAGTTTTAACAGTTTTACTTATATATGTACCTATAGTAGTATACTACCTAGTACCTATCTACTTATTATTTAGTAACAGTATTTATTCAAATGTTGAATGTATCTTGTATCTAGAGGTAAACAGTGATGTATGTATGTATTCACTATTTTTCAAGTAGGTATCTATCCCAGTAAAACTTTATTAATTAATAGTACTATTATTATAATATGTATAATGGTTTAGTAGTTAGTACCCATTAAAAATTATTTAAATTACACACAAGTACTTCTTAAAAGTAAGAATTGATTAGTTTATTTTATTATTACTAGGTATTGAAATAATAATATGATACCTACCTCAGTGGCTCAGTATATTGACTTTCCAGTTGTATATAATGATATAATATTATATACCTACGATATTATGATAATTAATTTATGTACTATGGTACTGTGTATCCCTTGCACATTTTTATTATTTGAATTATTTAGAAACGTTTTAGTCTTGATAATCACATAAAAAATTTGATTTTTTAATTTCTATTTAAATTAAATGGTGTCATAAAATATGACAAAACTCAAATTTAATTTTATGATTTAACTTTTTGTCGAGGTAATGCATAATGGCTACCTCAAACTTCGTATAATCACCCGATAAATAAAACAATATATTAAGAATATTATCTGCTGGGGCAAACACGGTGAGATACACTGAATATATCTTACATTATAATATACATTATACATTTCTATAAACAACACCTCTTATATTCCTAATTAGATAGCATAATATTATCTAGAATCTCCCCTAGCCATATATTTTGTTTTAACCTGTGTAATTATTTTAAACATTTAAAGCGGGCCCAAATGTCAAGTAATTATAATATCAGTTAATAGTTATTTAAAGTAGTCCGCAATTGAGCACTATTATTTATTATTAATAAATACATTTGATTAAATTAATTATTATTTAGTATGTACAAATTCCAAATGGATATAAATCAACAATATCACCCTATCCCTAAATCTTGTTCTTATTACTCTGGTAGACGTCCAATATATATTATAGGTACATATTAGTATATAATTATAAGAATATATTTTACGATTGAAATGTTATTAGCCCGTATTTAAGCGGTTTAAACCATAATTTAAAGTGTATTTATGGTAGGTATACAGGTGCGTTTATTCACCAACATATATGGCAATAAACCTAATAACAAGGTACAGTTATATATAATACATATAATACATATAATATTATATGTATATTATATACTTATATATGAATAATGAATATACTTAAAATACTTTGTATTATATATATAATATATATAACATGTTTATGTTATATTTTAGATATTACTGAACATTCTGGACCTATCTTTTTTACATATATATCTATCTAGGAAGTATATTATTATAAATTGTATACTTATAAACGTCTATTAACTCAATCAAAGCCAATTTAGTTCACATCAAAAATATATATAATATAAATATGCCACCATGCATATTCGTATATTCTATACCGTCATTCGTAGTTTTCAGTTGTGGCCTGTATTAATTTCTAAACGGCGTACACGAGAGTCATATTAATATACAACCAATGTATAATGTATATCTAGGTAGGTATACTTATTAAAGATAAAAGTTTGAATTTTTAATAACACATTGGGCTTTAACATAAAAATGTTTGTTTACGATGTTAGCATATTTGCATTCAATAAATATAATAAATTGTAACGTTCAGTCATGAGCAATATGTCTCGAGTTGTCACAAAATATATTACCTTTAATTGATACGAATTATATGAGTCTTAACCACATGATTGGATTTTAGTATTTTAAATAACAAAATATAATATAACATAATATATATATTATACATTTATATCTCTTATAGTTTTTAAATCCGATATAACAAACGATATTTTTTGGAATGGCATAAAAAATAATTATTATTTATATGCGGTGTACCTACGTGCCAGTCTGTGCGATGGTACTACGAAATTTATTGTCAACACAAAATATATCGATGATAAATCATATTTTTTGCTATTTGATATTTAAAATGAATTATTGGTGCAAGACAGTTATATAACTACGAATATTGTTTTTTAATATTTAAACCCGAAAATATTTTAGTTTAACGATCGATTTTGGACAAAGCTCAGCTTTTATTCAAAAATTGTATTGATTTTGTTAAAAACGGATTGTTTGATTTAATTTGTTAACAGTTTATTTTAATTTCTCTATAAATTAATAATTTTCTTAACGTCAGAATTTGAAATAGTTCTTATAATTATAACCACTTTTAAGGTTGCTATATAGAATATTTTATATTATTTAATATGAGTATATTTTAATGGTATATATATGCCATTAGATGTATGATTTGTTCAGATTTGATTATATATTACTATATTAGAAACTTTTTTTGACTGGGAATTATACATACGAATCAAACTAAAATAATATGGAAATCAGAAATATTTGTTCACAAATTAATTTATTGAAACCTTATTTTTCTTTTGCAATTAAGTATCTAATAATAACTATATTTTTTCAAGTGATAAATTAAATTGTTTAATCTATATTGTATGCATAATACATTTATCATCAACCTGTCTTCATTGATGTCAAAGTAATGTTTAAATTAATATTGACAATATTGACAAGTCCTTTGACAACGAGTAATTTTGATGGCTGATAATTACAGAATAAATATATTATGTATATACAATGAGAGAGGCTAATTATTGATAGAACCCAAAATTATGAATTTTTGTAATTAAATAATTATTTTAAACTTATCTAATAAATGTTATTATTTTTCTTTAAAACGTAATCAAAACTCAATATATCTACTAAACATAATAATATGTTAAAATATATAGTATTATTTAAACGCTCGAAAGTGATTTAAATATTATTTTTAAACAAATCTCTCTAAACAATTATCTTGACATAAATACATATATTTAGTATAATTCGTTTCATTATAAAATAGAGTCGTACAAACATTTTAAAACTAGTAGGTAACATCGGCTAAACAAGTTATTTAAATTTATACATTTTTAGGTTTTATTGGTCATGTATTCAAATCAATCAAATTAAAAATAAAAAGAATTCAGCAAAGAATTTCAACGGCGCATTGAATTAGGCAAAATTATAACTCCGATGCAAATTTAGAATTAAATTGTAAGTCTTATGAAGCAGGTTGTTAGTAATATCGTTTAAAAACAATAATAATGTATAATAATTTTTAATGTATTATTTTAGATAATTATTGTATATAATTACAAGAGTATTAAAAATGTGAAAGCGTGTTGTATAATTAAACACTAAAAAAAGATTATTTTTAAATTACAAAATCGATAAAAAAAAATTAATTATATTTAATTTTATGTTTCTTTTTTCTAGAGCATCAATTCTAACCATCAGTAATCAGTATTTTTTCTCCTGAAATCGAAATCAAAATTACCCTAATTATATTCTAATATTTTTTGATAAAACTTGTATAATTGTATGTTATATCGTTCAAAAATTTTAATTAAAATGTTTAAAAAAAACTGAAATTACCAACATCTCGAGATTCAATATCGTTTGGATCGATGATAAAACTGCTATCGGTTATAAATTGATCGACAAATATGATGTTAATGAGGTTTGGTATCCTATTGATCGATATATTTTTGATCAGCCACACGTGCAGATAGTTTGTAGAATCGTTTTTCGAATGCGATGATTTCTCACTTGTTTCAAATTTATAATACAAATATAACAAATTCGTTTTACCCAAAAGTATTTTTAGCTGTTGTTTCAACTTTCATGTTATACTATGGATTCTTAATCTTTAGGTATTACTATGAGCCGTGCAAAATCTGTGTTAGTTGGTTGATTCGATTAACTGGCAGATATAATAATGCTAATCGAATATTTACATTTAATTATGTGTTTACAGTGACAGCTGAAAGATTTCAAGGTCTATTTTGTTATTGAATATTTAGTTCAAACATAGTTTAATGGAATAGGAATATATTTGTACCTATATATTATTTGTATTAAACCCTACCTATACTCAATATATTATTATGATATTTCCATTTAGTTGATTTCAGGAATTCATACTACTTAAAAATATGATATATATTTCCAATTGTAATTGAACCTACTTCGTTTATTTTTTTTTTTTAATAATTTAATGCAAAATATGTCAGTTTGATAATTTATATTAAACATAATATTATGGTTCAATATTAACGTTACGAAAGGTGTGGCAATGGCAAATCCATTGCACGTGCATCAGAGGTTGATTAAGCCATACCATTGATTATATAATATTATATAATCAATGGCCATACTGACCAATTTCAATTGCAGACAAATATTTAAATAAAAGTAAGTTTATTCAAAAAATGCAATGCAATTGTTAATTCTGAATACAATAAACAAAACAAACTATATGCGAGTGCTTACATTTCTTTTAAGCATTCATAGGTAGGTATTAGGTATAAACTGCAGCCAACTGACAAATGTTTATTACACCTATTAGGCATGTTAAACTAATAGTTACAAAATATACAACATTAAATAACATAGTTTATTTGCGTTCGATATGAGCACGAAGGTACATAATAATATCATTATTACTGTTTGCGATATTACACGCGACGAGTATTATTGCAGCAGACCGCCATCATAGGCCGCGATCAACACTTTATCCATTGACTTATCGTTGGATATACATCAAAATCAAGTTCCTATAGGACTTATAAATCGGATACGCCTTTTATAGTTTTATATTATACTTAACACGTGTATAATATATAATTTATATTCAACTCGCTGCGTGCCTGCGCACTTTGCGTATAAATTATGAATAAAATATTTCTCACAAAAAATCCGCAAAGTCTAATATCATAATAATATATTATTCAACCGTTTTCAGGGTACGTGCGAGTTCGTGTGAGAACGCAATAGCTTTATAGGTAGTCTGTAAATCCGAGTGTAGTATGTTGCCTTAATGCCTTATGCCTATCGTGTCGTGACTCGTTTTCATTTCACATGTTTTTTTTTCACCTCACAACAATAACGACGATTGTTGGTAATCGCGTGTGTCGAATGTGTGTTGGTAAATACTATAATGCGTTAATCATCTCACATCTGCCTTGTTGACAATCGGTGCTATGTCTGTTTTCGTTACACTCTCTCTCACCCTTTTGCAAAATATTAATACTACCTATATTATTACAACAATACATGCATATGGCTATATTATGTTCATTTTGCATACTCATGCGCATTGCGCAAACGAATTTTAATATTTTAATGATAGTATAATAATTTAATTGACTTCCGAAACTTAAATAGATACAAAAAAAGAAAAGATATGACCTTTTAATTATTTATTCAATCGAGACCTTTAGTAATACACTAATAGATAATAGTAGAGGTGCATGGAGGATGCCATAGTTTACTAACTTAATTTAATATTGGCATCCTAAACTAGTACTAATTTTTTTTTTTAAATTTGATTATCACTATTTTATTGATTATATAAAGGTAAAATTGAAATTTTCAATAGTAGGTTCAACTATACTATGATAATCGTCTATTATTAATAATATACTAATATTATTAATAATATTTTTTATTCGTAATAGTGTTGTCAGATAGGGACAGAAAATAAAATTATCGAAAATTATTTTGAAAAAACAATGTAGCATGGCACAACAACATAAAAAACATTTAACATTTACCTCTGGCAGTTGTTCTTTGCCACCTTAACTCCGATAGTCGGATCATATTAAATTAGAAAACATGCTGCTGCAACAGGCGTATATATAAGAAATCGCCACTGTTCACTCATGTTAGCCACGAATATTATCTTAGTAGGTACATACTACATACAATATTATATAGAATTCTCGATCTCTTCGTCTTTTAATCGTCCTACCGCGGCGAGTACAACCCCGGGTCGTCTACGTTTAGTCTCGGATTTCTTAGGTAGATACTTCTGCAGATCGCTGTTAGTGCTGCCACCGTCCGTGGTTAATTAATTATCATAATAATAACAACATTGAAATGAGAAAAATTGTATCTAATATGTATAGGCTAGGACATTAGGTATACAGTCTGCAGAAACGCGAATATGTTTACCTATATTTTATTCCACTTTAAGTCTTAGTCCTAGTCTTTAAGATATTACATTTTGTAGAATACACCGTTGAGCGTTATTTTTATAGTTGGACTTTTTATTCTTGGACATTCATTTAGACCAGGGGTGTCCAACCTTTTCTGAAGACACAATGCCACATCATATGGGTAGAAGTTGTTGTGGGCTACATACTTTTTAATATCTAATAATACATTCAAATTGAATGAGTAAATTATATTTTATAATACGAAAATACATTTTTTTTTTATAATTTTACTATAGCGAATAATAAGTAGAAATATTTTTGTTGATAAATGACACGGAATATTGCTATCGGAGCCAATAAAGGTAAAACACTAATAAAGTTTATCTTTATTTGATGTTTAATATTTTGTAGTTTTATATTTTTTAAATAAATTTTTTTTCGTAATATTAATTTATTATATACAATTAATTAATGGTTTTTTAAATTGAAGTGAGAGCTGTATCAAAATCTACCACGGGCCGAGGGTTGGATACCCCTGATTTAGACCATTTCGACGAGGAAATTTTAAATCAGACGTTGTACGAACTGTGAAGATACCGAGTTATTAATTTTATTTACTAATGCTTATTATGATTTATTTTATGAAGTTAAAAAATTAATGTGGTTAAAACAAAATATAAAGTCGAAGCTATGAACATTTTACTTGAAAACATTGAACTTCGACACGTGAATGTAAAATTGTAATAGGCACATGAAACCCCTCGTCGGCACGTACGGTACCTCACTCGGCTCACTGTAATCTTTTGATTTATATACAGTTTTTCTTACGAAAATTACTACTCTCGACAAGAAATTGAGTTTGTTTAGTTATCGATTAGCTCATGAACTAGAGATAGTTTCAAACTTTCAAAGATAGTATGAGATAGTAAGATAGTTTGAAGCCTTTTTTAGAAAGTATTAAATCCATAAACATTAGGTAGGACGCTGGACATAGCCGACAGGAGCGAAAAAAGATAAATTTATTTCAACTTTCGAAATACGCTCCACCAATTAGTCATGTTTTTTATATGTAGGTAGGTGTAGCATGTCCTATTATTGGTTATTTATTATTTTAATCTAAATGGTAAAACTTATGAATGACAAATAATAATTCTACTAATTTAGACCACTTTAATCACAGAGTTCGGCGTCTTTTCTCTAATGTTCATATTATAAAAATTATAAAATATGATTCATATATTTTAATCATGAATATTCATTATCCACTACTGTTCTGCCTACTTATTAAACTTTTCTTTCGTATAGGTAGCGGGTCTGCTAGAACACTTATATATGCATCATAATAGTGTCATCTTAACATATAATGTAGGTAAGATTTAATTGAACGCCTATTGTAACGTACCATGGAGTTACAATCAATGGCGGATCCAAAAGTCACACAAGGATACCGATTTAACTTTTTTATTAGAATAATAGAATAAATTATAAATAACTGATTAATGATTTGACACAACCAAAATATCGATAAAGTTATAGTAATATTGTTTTCGTGTAGAGCTGTAAGAATTTTATAGTCTAGATATTTTTTAACACATCTCGTAGTAATCACTTATGAATTATGATGCATTTATGGCATTTTATGCGCATTCAGTGGAAAGCAATTTACATGTTAATATGATGGTACTTATTATGATGTACCTAAGCTTAACTATTTAAGTGTCTAACTTCATAAAATAAAACATAATTGGGTAGCAATAACGTAGCACCCGTGTCTGATATCTTCACACTCCACAGATATAGATCGTATAATTCACCGATTTTCGTAATTTCCTAACCCCACTAAAAAAAATGATTTACCTAACCTAACATACAACATTAAAAAAAAATATCGAAATACATACTAAACATTTTTTTTATAAGGGTTTCAATTTGAATTTTTGATTGATTTGTCTAAATCACAAAAATTATGAAAATATTTAAAATTATTTTGTAGTTAAAAATTCATGAAAAGGGTTTTAGAAATGTAAAATTAATTTAACGTGAAATGCATCCCGGAACTTTTGCCCGGGACAAATAAATATCTACATAAAAATAAGATGTACGTATAAGTACCTACGTATATCCGTGACCCGTGTAGGGTGTGAGAATATTAAAAAATGATCTATTCACGTATACCTAACCTAAAACCAGGGCTTGCATTTGAAAAAAATATTCTGTTTTATGTTATTTACAATTAAAATGTTATACAACTTTTGCGTTTATCGTTATTCAGAATTAAAACTTTATACAAGTCTTACGTTTATCGTTATTTAGAATTAAAACGTTATATAAGTCTTGCGTTTATCGTTATTTAGAATAATGTTAATACCTATTAAATTTATTAATAACAACTAATGAGGGTAGGCAATGGTCCGCGTTTCGAACGCCGCGTATTCCGCATCGTTTTCCGTCGAATTAAAAACGTATTGGTTTAAATTGGAGCAGCTATACACGATGGGCGTAATACGCCGCGTTTTCCGCCGCGGTGGAAAACGCAAGCCGAACGGCGTATTACCCGAAAAACGCGGCGTATTACGCCCGTCGTGTATAGCTGCTCCGATTTAAACCAATGCGTTTTTAATTCGACGGAAAACGCGGCGGAATACGCCGTGTATAACCCCGGCCTAATCATTTCTAATGTCCGTATGCATGAAATTATTATTTCTACGAAACCAATATAACTTTTAAATATATCGGTTTTAAAATATAATTTCTTTTGCGTTATTTTTCGTTCAATGATATTCTATAAGTTACGTTTTGTGTTTAATCTTTATGTTTTGTTTTGCAGTATTTTATTATTTTTGATTATCGCTTTCCTTATAATAACTTTTACAAATCTCAATATTTTTTGTCAAATATAACGTTTGCAAGCCCTGGTTAGTGAAATCGTTTAACTTAAACAAGCCTATTCGATTTGATGAATAAAAGTGCAGTTGTCCATAATTTAACACTACGTGTCAAAACCCCAACCTGGCTATGATTGTCTTTTGGATATACCTATAGTCTATACCATATTGACCATGTTACCCGGTTATGAGGGCTATAAAGGCAGGTTTCAACTATACACGAAAAATGTTCAGCTATGTCCAGAACATGGTATCGTGTGGTAACCTAACCAACCAATCACAGGATTTACGTGAACGTGTATGGTGGTGACCCACCTTTATCGTGTTTTTGAATCTAGCTCAATATTTTTCGTACTCACAGCATACCATTATTCAGAACACAATTGATAAGGAGCTTATAAAATATGTAATTAACCACAGTGTTAGGTACATAGTAATGCCACTGTGAAACTTTGGGGGACCGATCGTATAGCGAACGCACTAGGTCATTAAATGCACGTACACGCGAACGTAAGTAGTGTAAAAGAATTAAAAGTCTTGAAATATATTCAACTTGTCGTCGTGCGGTTACATGCTTACAGTGGTCAAACGGTTATTAATTATACTAGGTACCTACTGGACAAGATGTTTAAAATATGAAAGGTTATACTAACAATACGAACACGAACCACACGGACCACGCGGTCATAATAAGTTGTAATTGTCATAAAAATCTACCACCTATATGATAATATGCCTACGAGCCGTTATTATTCGTAATATTTTTATGTTAGAAGCGCGTACCAGTCGAACGCCAGCCACTACCGCAGTGCGGACTGCGGCGGCGGCGGCGTCGCGTCGTCGTCGTCGTCGTCACAACAATAACGTGGTGAGCGGTCGCGTAGGTATGGCGCACGAGTCGGTTGATTTACCACCATCGAGAGCGCGCGCCTTATGATATTATACCGTGCGCGTCCGATGACTGAACGCAACGGTCGGTGTTCGCCGGCGGTGAAAATCGCCGACAGTTCTTCCGGCCGGTAAGTATATTATGTCCATCACTATATATTATAATTTATAATACAATATAAAACATGCGTACCTATCGCTCTACAAATTATAATATTATAAACTGCTGCTATTGTTCATATTATTAATAAATCATGGGTGGTACCGTCAAACGCCGCGGCTTGGGGCGGTTTTAAAATTTAATTAGAAATTATGGAAAAACGAGTATATTATATAGTGGCCTCCCATGCAATCTTACAGAGTTACAAATAACATGGGTCTCAATTAGTTCTATAAGAATATATTATACATTATAATATCAAATGTACACCACAACTCACAAAGTCACAATAAGTCCTTCATAATATTTTTTTATTTCACTTCTTTTCATTACTGCCCCGAGTAACCCTATAGGTCACACGCTTGGACCGTGAATATTATTGTCGATATAAAATCTGATTTCTCACTATTAAGGGCTACCGCGGGGCCACACATTTTTATTTTTCCAATATTTCAATGTACAAGACAGCTATGGCGGCTGAAGATGCATACCATTTTAAGGATACCTTTTTTTGTTTATTTACGTAGAAAATGTCTTATAATAATTTTAATTTGTCATTTTGTTAATCTTTACTGTACTTGGGTACCAGTATTTTATGTTCATTGATTTTTAAAACCACGAGTGTTCAATTCATGTATATCTATGTATAGCCTATACACATTATATAGGTGCATATCTTGTGTCTATCCTACCTCCTTTTTTCCTTTCCAAGATCCACTCATATTATTAAATTGTTACTCGGTATGCATAATCACAAAATGTAAACGAACCGTATTTAAATTTAAATCCTAAGAAATTATCTGCCTAAAAGATTCGAAATACTGAGTGGTAGAATCCTCGTCCTAAGCCCGTGATTAATCGTCGAGCACAAACGCGCAGTGGTGTTGAATACAGCATTCTTACATAACGATATTATTATTTATTTTCGGCATACGATTAATAATTGAATAATATTTTTTGTTGATTAAAAATTAATAATACATCGCCTAGGGCTTGTTACAATAAGTAGGTATATAGTTAATTTTTGAACTAGATTTTTATTTTTATAGGTAACCCGTGGGTACTTAGATAGGTACAGTGGCGGATTTTTAGGCATACCTAGATAATAAATAAATGGATGGGCCCGAAGAGAACTCTAGATACCACAGTGGGTTTCAGTGGTTATTATGAGTTGATAATATTGTTCTATGATAATATGTAATTGATAAATGATAACAAAAAAAGTTTTCATAATAATATAGGCCAACAATAATTTGGAATTGATTTAGTTCACAGGTTTTGAAACAATAATAGTTTAGTGTATACTTAGATCTTATTTTTATTTGATAATTTTTCTTTTGATAGTGATTAACATGGTCTCTCTTCGTGCACACATTTGACATTATTAATGGTAAGGCCAATCCATTTTTTATTATTTATGATTTAAGGGTGACAGAGGACTCCAGGCTATTTATGCTAAATTTAGCTGTGACATAAAACTTATGAGTAACTTATACTAATAGGTACTTTTAAACTTTTATACTTATAAATATAGGTACATTTACTGTAATACATAATAATTAATAATATAAAATTCCTTTATACTAATAAGAATGTTTTTTATAAATATGTATATGAATATATTATTATATTATATGCCTACCACAGTACCACACACATGCCATCACTACATGCTACGTATAATTTCTAGTGGACCCCCAATAAACCAGTCTTGTAAAAAAATACTTTTAAAATTCTATTTAAAAGTGTTTGAGAACAAATACAAATATTTTAAATGCAGGTACATATTTAGACACAGTTCAAATACAATCAGTTTTTATTATTAACTGTACGCTTAGGTAAAAAATTACTTTTGGAATTTGCTTTTAAGGCAAAGACGATATTTATAAAATACTTTCAAAATACTTTACAAGACTGCAACACACATAATATATTGTTATATAGGTATAATGACCCGAATAATTGGGCACCGCACTCAAACGATATTTTACATAATATTATATTATTGTAATAAATGTATTCGCTTGCCGTTTTCGTATCTGTGGTTCGAATATCATAATATATTATAATATTACATAGGCACTCGGCGGATGATCGTTCGCACAGACCGCGTATTTCTGCGTGTAATAGGTATCGTAAGTATGCCCGACGCACACGATTTCGCAATAAAACATTGCTGTAATGTAACTGCTGCAGTTATAAATTATAATAATATATAGGTATATAACCACTGTTGTTTTCCGCAAAAGTTTGAAAAAATTATTTAAAAATAACACGCGTCGAAGACCACCGTGGCTGAAACGTATGTATATAATATTATCATGTTACACAGAACATACTATTCGTTTTCGGTGAAACACGCTCCTCGGAAATGTAACTCCATATAAGCCCCTAAAATATGAATAAAATGTGTATAAGAACAGTACGCCTTGCTTGTATTTATAATTGGAAAATTTTATTTTTCCATGTTACCCGCAGGGGGTGCTACTTATAAGCTGAGATGCCCTAAAATCGTGTAATGCATATTACTACAATAATTATAACGTGTGTGTATACACACCACGCGCACACACTCACACTCACACACTCTACACACACATACACAAAATTATATTGGCGTACCTATTATTAAACTAATAAGGCAATTTACTCTATTATGAAATATAATATATACCGTTGTGCGTTCAATAATTGAAAGAAGTATTATATACATAATTAAGACAATTTTTTTTTTTAGTTCTTGGTTTTTAATTATTTTGAACGGATTTATAATATTATAAACTGTTTTTAAACTTTAAGAATCTCGACAAACCACTTTGGACGATTTTAAATTATTGTTTATGTGTTGTACCTACATTTTTTCGATCGTCCTGAACTCGATTGAACTTGATTACTTCAGGTAAGCTCAGGCTTATAATATAGTCGTTAAATATAAAAATAAAAATAATAACTATATATATATAATATATATATGTATATAGGTATAGGTATATTTGTCGTCCATAAATATTGCTATATTATCCATGTTAGGTGTTATATAGGACATCTAGGTGTATTCTAGTAGGTAATAGGTATTATAACATAGGTGGTACCTACGTATTAATATAATATTATTACACGACCGTATACCACACGATTCAACCATTACTTATCGGCGCATAAGAAAACCCAAGGCACATACCGAGTTTCTACAGGAGATCAGGTTTCAATTTGTATTTTTCACACTTTATTATTATAGCTCCACGTTGTTGTATTCTGTAGGCAGGTAATGCATAGGTATACCTATAGTTTAACGATTGTTCATATTTGTGGACATAGTGCAGTGGTGCACAATTTTTAAGCGGCAATTTATCACTATATATATAATTTTAATCACGCGATTTTGCTATAAATGTGGCTGTAGACATATTACACACACCTCTAAGCATAATTCAATATATTTGATATTTTACATTCGAACACGCTTAGTCAACAAGACTTGAAAACCGTGTAGGTAGTACATGTTTATAATGTACGACTATATTATATTATACGCTATCCACGAAACAATTATTTTACCATTGCATTGTGGTGCAGACGGTGCAGTACCTATAGATATGGTGTTTTTGAAGGGCTTATTAATATTTCACTATTAACACATTATTATTAACCCGGTGTGTAATGATCGGGATTTAAGAACATTTGCCTCGTTAAATAAATCGTTTACCATTTAAAAAGTTCCACACGCGACACGGCTAATGATTATTATACCGTGTAAGTATTTTAGTATTGGGTATAATTAGATAAATACTATGCCTTTTATGTCGGCGGTGTTGTGTCGAAATAATATGTAGAGAAAATGTATGTTTTTAAAAATAATATTTTCTCAATATGTCAATAACTGTAAACAGTGTTAGTTTTACATATAATATAGTGTCTGTATACTCTCAATTAAATGAAATGAAATTTTATGAGCTGTGTTATGGGCGTTGGGACGTCCGATCGTTACTGAAGAAAATTATACTTTGGTATTTTTTTTTATATTAGTTTCTAAGCGCAGCGAATATCGATGAATGTATTGGTTTAACAATGATGTGTTTTTTTATTATAATAATTTTTTATATGGCTGTTGAAGACAGTTTCATAGTAGAACAATCGATTTTATCTTTAACTTCGATGGGTTTTTGTAGCAAACATGATCTAGTTGATACTTTCGGGAGTCAAAAGAGAAAAATGTTCCCTACAAAAAAAAACTAAAATACACTTACTCAAATTTCGTTATGACATACATTGTTGTAAATAATTCAAAAACAAAAAGTCGTTGATATTTAAATAATTTTCTAGTGTTTTCTTGCTAAAATGTTGGTATTTTTTGTAGTATAAATAGAAATTTTAGACTTTTTTAAAAAAGTTGTTAAATATAATAACTACAAGATCCTTCAATTTTTTCGTTACACCAATTTAAATATCAAAACCCCTGGCACAATATTTTTAATAAATATTTGAAGTTTATATTTTGATAAACTTTGTAGAAATGTCGGTAATATTTGCAAATTATTTTTATTTCAAAATGTATGAAATTTTCAATTTAAATAGCTTTTGTAGAAAAATATTATGTTCCTATGTTCCTCATATGTTGTTCTTAGGACAATTTGAATATATGAAAAATTGTATGTGTTTGCAGATTTTTTTTTCTTGGCATTTGAAGTTACAACGTCAACGAAATTTGATATTTACATATTTTAAATCAATAATATTTTTTTAGAAAATTGTACGAAAAGTAACAAATTTAATTGTTAGTTATTGTACTTAAACAAATATTATTCGTATAGAAACTTAAAACTTTTCAATATTACGTATATTATTATTTATTATTAACTATACACAATGAAAATATGTTCAAAATACTTTTATTCGTACATTTTAAGCTATTTATTCCAATCAACTACAGTTATTATTGACTTATGAATAGTATTAATAATAATAACAGCTAGTAATATTATATATAATAAATACAATTTGTATTTAAAAAAAAAATAGTTCATCTTGATGTATATAGGTACTAAAATTGCAATGTTATCATATTATAATAACGTATCCTTGAGAATATATGCTGACAGACGGTCTGCGCTCGAAATCGTTTTTGTAAATGCAATGATTTATCATTGAATTTAAATGAAATGAAATATTTATAGGTAATTTAACAAATCCATAGTAATCAACTCTGATCCAATGACGAGAAATCTTCGATGCAGCAGAGTGACTTTCCCAGTTATTTTATTTGACTTACCTACATAGTAATTTAACTAAGAAAAATATTAAACATTTTAACGGTTGACACGAGCTTAATAAAAATTAAAACATTTAATTCAACAGATTTCAATAATTTTACCATTTTACTACTGCTGGAGGCCTTTCGTATGCAAAGCAAAAATTAAATTTGTTTTTAAATTCTCTCTTAATATTATATAGGTTCTTACACGGTTTTAATTTTCATGTATTATGAACCAAATAACTGTTCTAAGGTAAAATGATTTGTCATACAAAACTCTGAAGTGTATTCAAAAGTTTTTTTAAAAGTTAATTGTATATCATTGAATTTCAAAATAACAATAATTATTACATGGATTTCTTAGAGAAATTGTATTTTATATATTTTTTTAGATCATTTACCTTAATACGTTGGTTATAATAAAACATAACATTTGAATAACTTTATGACCTTGACTCCATATACCTAGGTACCAATATCTATTGTATTTTCGACTATGCATTATTGAAAATGAATAAATTAAAATTATTACTAATGTTCGTGCGTTAAATATCGTTTTACTCTAATTAGTTACAGATACTTTAGAACTGTCAAAAATAAATTATAATAGCTAATTTCATAACTCATGTGTTATAGATGTAAGTTTTGATATTTTATTTAAAAAAATTGCTGTTCAGTACCTATATGAGTAGTAGATTGCTAAAAAAATGTATTATCTTTTATCCGTATACATATTATATTTTTACATTAATCTGAATTCAGTTTTTACAATTATTACGAACTTATAATATATTATATGTCTATAAATGCTATTATAGGAAATACAGAATTGGTTTCTGATAAAAGTTATTTATCGTCATAACTGACACACAAGATATGTACAACTGTTCAAATTAGTTCCTATAATGGAAAATTCTGAAATGACTGTGATTTTCCATCAAACATGTGGGCAGAATTTTAATCTACTCCAGAACGTTCGTTACACATTGCTCCGAAATGCCAATCGTTCGACGGAAAACTTAATTCAGAATTCTATTCCTCCAATCCAAATATTTTTATTAATTGAGAAAAATATCCAATGTGAAACATATCTAAAACAAAGAAGCACACTTAAAGTTAACAAAAATAGCTGAAAAGAAAAAGTTAATTAAGGAACAAAATAAATGAAAAAATTGAATGACTGCCAAATTTCGAGCTTACAATCTGTAAAATGTATATCATAATAATTATTAACTTTTTTTTTTTATTATCATTTATTTTAAATTCGACTTATTTGATTTTGGGTTAGAATATTATACACCTATTTTAACATTATTAGTATTAACGTTAATAAAGTATACCGTCCTAGTCATTGCCTTTTGTAATACTTATATATACAGGGTGATCCATTAAACGTACGATACTCATTATTTCAAAAAACAATAACGTTTTAGTAAATTAATTTCAATTATTGTAAGTCATTACAAACAACGTTTTAATAAATATATTTTTTAATATAATTTGTAGTCGTTATAATTTTTAATTCTAAGCGTAGCAATGAATGTATTGGTTTTACAATTATGAGTGAAAAGTAAAAAATTCAGTCGGGAAAAACCAAAAAAAAAATTAACAAAAACAGGGATTTTTACGCAAAACTAGTTTTCGACAAAATTGATTTTGTTTTTTTTTTTGTGTAATTCGAAACCGATCCAAAACATCTGTAGAAACTTGACATTTTCACAAAATATTTATATTATTATTTTCTAAATACAAATTTTTTCGACATTGGTTTTCATTATTTGTCAACTAAGGTCTAACGATTTCTAATGGAACAATTTCCTTATTGTTGTAATTCAAAAACAAATAACCGTAAATACTTGAAATTGTCATCGAATGTTTATATTATTATATTTTATACACTATAAAATGTTCAAAATATTTTTGCTCTTTTTGCGCTGTTTATGGCTGTTTTTTTCATAACGCATACTACATTTTCGATTTTATTAGTTTTTTTCGATAATAATTGATATCTTTTTTATTATACAACTGTTTATTTTTTTTTCGTCTTAAATATATTAAATTATTAAATATATCATATTGTTATCTTTAGCAGCACTCGATTTTTAATCGACCCTCGCACAATTGCTTGAGAATTGGTCAATAAACACTATTATGATTTATAGTGCTATTATAGTATACATAAATCATACGATGCCTATGCTTCTTTGCATATTTCGTGATAGCCAGTGGCGTATGTAGAAATAATTTTTGGGGTGGGCTATAGTAGACAGAAACTAGCAAGTGATCTATTACTTAGAGGCTACTGTCTACTATATATTTAACAGTTTCTATAAATATATTCGTATTTGTTATTTTTCAACAGACTATGAAACATTATAACTTATAATAGTACCTAATAAAATATATTGTTGTTCTATTTAAAAAGACTGTAATTTCGGGGGGGGGGGATGCAGCCCACTGTGCCCACCCCCTGGTGATAGCAAGCTAATTATTATTCACTGTCATGTTGGTAGAACATAACTATACACATTACTCGATTATCTATGAAATATAAAATTATAATATTCTATAATTATCTTATCATTACAAACTACACTTTTATGGAAAAAATGTGAACAGATTATAAGTCCCTAATTAAGTTTTTAAGATTTATCATAAATATTTAATGAAACCCTTTGTAAAAATCAGCAGCAGCTATGTGTTTTGATGCTAACTGTAGGTACCCCCAAAAATATCAATGCATTTATCACCAAGCAAGTTTAACCAGAATTTAAATTTTCTACATTCCATTCTTTGGCACTCATATTTACCATTTAAGTATAAACGAAATCTTCGACAGTATTTTTTGAAGATCATAATACGTTAATAAATTATTGTTATTTTTTTTTATATTGCGTCACCACTACATAAAATATTGTTGCAACAGTATAAATATTGCATATCATTAAAATGTAAAATCACCTCATAAAAATATTTACCTGGTAAAAGTAAATTGATAAAATTACTCAACTTGCATCGGTTGCATACCCGGTAAAACCTTGTTTTACGTGCGGTGCACACACACGCAAATAGCTATAACAATATAATATTATATAAAATACAGTATGTGTGGTTGTGGTACACTCAAAAACTACTCCACTGATTTTGCCCTAGCGAAGTCGGGCAATAAAACTATAGTAGGATACATAATAATATATATTGATATATACAAAATATTGTTGGGTCCCCTCAAATAAATTAAATATTCATTTGTAAATCTTGGATGTATAAAATATATCATGAATAATTTATGATTGATTTATTTTTTTTTAAATTTAACGCCAAACGGAATTTTAGAAAACAGCATAACAATTATTATAATAAATACATGAAAATTCGTTGAAATTTGATTTGTGGGGTAAAAAATTTGAAAGCAAAAATACCTAGGTAAAGTTAATTCTTTTTATTTTTATTTTGCATATGACATTATCGGATAAAAATAAAATATAAAATAAGATAAGATAGACATAAGGTACAATTACAATAGAATGATCAAGATATTAACAAACTATGAAATTATATAACAAACAAACTAATACAATGCCTATATAGGATTGTAGCTAAGGGTTTACAGGCAGCATTGGTAACTTTTGGAGTGCTACTCATTTGAATGACCTTAGTTGACAACATTTTGAAAATTTCATTGACCATTTTTTTTTATCATATTATTGAGTTACAATGATTGAGGGCCCTCTCATTATTTTTCATCTGGCCCCGAAAAACTTTGAGACGGCTCTAAACCTAATACAGTAGAATCTTGTTTGTCGCCATCATATGCACGGTTAACACCCATTAAATTACGACGAGCGGCGTCGAAAAGGTATATTATATTACAATATTTTTATATTAAGCACGCGAGAACATCACGGACACGGCTACGACACCGAACTATAAATTATTTATATTATTACTGCAAATTAAGTAAAATAATGAAGTCTTGAACCACATTATACCGACGTCCGTCGACCGCCACGGTATAGTTATATTATTCTACATAAAAGGAACACATGTGTGACACGTATCGGCTACGGATATGTACGTGCATAGAAAATATGCTTTTATTCTCATCGTAATAATATATATTGTCGTTAATAAAGTGTTTTAAATTTTTAAAATGTTTTCAAAACAGTGTAAGTCTCAACCGTATCGTTTCCATCCCGGTATTATTCCTCGGTCGCGGTGCCTATACAGGTTATAATGGTATTATTTTCAATTTTGTAATGTATATCATAATACACGATTTATCGACATGCGTATAATATTGTATTATATTTTAGTTGAAAGAAGAAACAAAGAATTAAAAATAAGCCACGCACCCAAACAGTATAATATTATTACTGTCGACTCTTCAATATATTTAAGGACTCTGAAAAATTATAATTTATATGAGGCCCTTGCGCAAAATGTGGAGCGAAATATCGTCTTAAGTTCTTATGTTATACGATTTACTGTGATATAATTGATTCAGAGTGTATGCATGTCCTCCGCCGACGGAAAATGTGTTATTTTTCGATTCGATTACGTGGCACGTAGATAATCATCAAGAATTTGCACAAACCCTTTCACAATTTTCACGCATTTGGTTTAGGCGTAAATCAAAGATTAGTACCTAAGGACGAGGGTAGCGATGTATGTTCCCAACCCCATCAGTGTATTACAAATTTAATTCATTGCAATTTTTCCAATATTTATCAATATTTAGCATCCTTTAGCTGAGTTTAGCATGTTATTTGCACGACTGGTCCTCAAACTTATTAACTTTACCTGTTGGCACCCCTAATATAATAATATTAATTAAATATTATAATATTTGGATATCCCATGTTTCCCAATATACACATTTTTCCTGCGCCATTATTAAGCTCGTAATTAGCACGTATTTGCACGACCAAACCTGAAATTCGCTTGTCCATCCCCATCCCTGCATCCAAAAGATATTTTTTCCTGCAATCACGTAGCTAATATCGAGTTGGACATTTTCAATAAATGTAGATACGGCTGGAGTTAGGCCTGATGTCGCCGACCCCGCCCTTACTATTCTTTGACTTAGGCCTACACTAAATGCGTTCAAATTATGAAATGTTTCGTGAAAACTCTTGCTAATACGTAATTAGTGTAGGCCTAAGTCAAAGAATAGTAAGGGCGGGGTCGGCGACATCAGCCCTAACTACAGCCGTGGTAAATAATGAGATAAAAAATTACACATCTTTCGTTGCCATGGGATTTAGAACAAGTGAGTATTGGTATAGGCAAATCAAAATCAAAAATAAAGGTATTGACTATAGCCCTATAGGTATTGAATTTTTTATGGTACTATATAATATTATTTTCATAGAGGAATCCATTTTTGTATCCATACCTGCAGCCCTATAGTATTATGCAGAAATGAAGAATGCCGATTATGGATTACGCATCGTAGGCTTTTTATAACAAACCATAACACCCAAATAAATAAAATATGTTGTTTTAAACTATTAAATATAACAAAAAAAAAAGAACCTTAGCACTATAAAATAGCGACATAGGTACCTAGTTTAAAACTTTATATTTTTCAACAGAGTAAACTCAAAATCTATAAAATCCGAGTTCCGCTAAAAGCTTTTAACGCATTAGTGAATATTATAGACAATAGATGAAGGAAAAAATATATCTTATATTTATTTTTCAGACTCGCCGTCACTGTTGTCATCGTGAGCAGAAAATCGAAATTGAGTTTGTTGGTTTTTATTAGAGCGGCGACGGCGAGGGTATTATATTTATAGTGTCTGCACAAAATAACACGATATAGGTAGTTTAACAGAGTCACGTCCATAACTAAACGATGAAATTACATCGATCGAATTTGTTGATCGACCATTAACGGCATTACACGTATGCGGTTGACACCAATTTATTGTGTTGGGTTTACAACTATTATAGTTATGAGACTGAGCATGCGGATAGTTTTCAGTGGCGTTTAGTTTAGATTGGGCTATAATAATAAAAGTAACGACTGCTTCTGGCAGAAAATGTATTTTCATATATAACGCGCTTAATAGAGTTGTAGTCGAAAGTATCCATTTAAAATTTATAAAAAATTGTAGGTATATATCTACATAACATGATAATGTGTATTAAAATTATAGCATTTAATTTTTATTATATAATCACGACGTTCGATATTATTATTTCATGTAATATCCAAAACTTGTTTTCTAAAATGTATTATTCTCTACGATATCGAGACAAACAAAAAAAGTGTTTACTAAAATTTTTAAAATTCTAATCCATTTATATGTCTGACGAAGATTAAGCTTTTACGAACACGTTCAGCAAAATAGCATAATAATAAATTATAATAACAATGTAATAAAAAAAAAATAATTAACCACATAATTAATATACCATAATATTAAAATCACATATCACACACAGGTGTAATGAAGCACGGCGCATGTCCGAAGGTGGTCTCGTCATGTCTTCATGCGCGGCTGCCAACTTCAACAACAACAACAACAACACCACAAACACAAACAACAACAACCACAACGGCGGCAGCAGGACGACGGCCCCTGTGCCCAGGCGCAAGTTCAGCTTCCCGGCGGTGTTGCAGTCGCACAGCCTGCAATCTGAACTGGGCGGCGTCGACTTCGGCGGTGGGCCGTCTCTTACTGTGGCCACGGCCCGCCGGCGGTTCAGCAACGTCAGTGACGTCGTGTCCAGGAAACTGTCGCACACCATCGGTTGGCGGACGGCCGTGCCGACGGAGCAGATCGCGCGACAGGGCAAGGCGCTGTGCGTGAAGTACGTCCGGTGGAAGCTGAAGCGGGCTGGCGCGTACACGAAAAAATGCGCCGCTGCGTTGCGCTCGGTCAGCGCGGCCGCTAATCCCGCGACTTCTGTGGACGGAAATGGCAGTGGCGGAAGTGGTGGCTACTTCATACCGCCACTACAGGCGATGGCAGCCGCGGCCGATCACATCGATGGTGTGCGTCGCGACGTGTTCCCCGCCGTGCTCCGGGTCGGGCTCCAGTTGGAGCGGCTCGACCCGAAACTGTACGCGGCCGGAACAGTGGCCACTGACACTGCGGCCACCACTGCTGCGTCCACAGCCGGTGTTGCGGGCAACCCATCGGCGACTGCGGTGACGACCGGCCCGGCCGCTCCGCCTCAACGCCTGTTCCAGAGGCACCGGCCCGCGTACAGGAGAAACACGGCCTCGGCTTCTGTCGTCCTGGTGTCCGTATCCCGGGAACTGTTCCGGGCCGGCGCTCAGGTCACGTGGGCTAAAGTCGTGTCGCTTGTGTGCGTGGCCGCCGGGCTTGCTGTAGACTGCGCGCGCCGTGGCCGTGCCGATCAGCTGCCCGACCTGATCGAGGCCGTCGGCGAAGTAATCGAGGACGATCTGGCCGCTTGGATACATTACAACGGCGGATGGGTTAGTAAAATATAATAAGCAGTAAGCACTTGAACGAAAAATCCACATCAATAAGCCCCTTATTATATGACACAATATATATATATATATATATAAATGTATGACTATTATATGACACAATAATAGTTAGTGATGTGCCAAAGAAATTATTCCCATATTTCCCATATTGATTTCCCAAGAATAAAAATTGTAATTTTCCCTATAAATTTCCGGTCTTGGGAATATTTCAGAGCATTTGATTAATAGTCGTATAGAATCTAGCATATTATTAGCTACCTATATGCCTATATAGTTTCAAATATCGCATTAAACCTAGTTTACTATGGAACTTGAACTAATCTCTATTCACATCATATAATATAATGTGTACTATTCACTATCATATTATAATATTATGTATACTATAATAACAGTAATAAGTACCTACAATTTTGCGGTAAAGATAAATTATTAATAGCTGCACGGATGGCAGAGCTTTATTTTGTTTCCTCTCCACGATCGACACAACATGGCAAATTTGCGTTCAGCAGAAACAACCTTGTGTGGTAGCTTTGTAGTATTTGAGTGAATTGACCCATAATCAAACATTAAGTTAAAGACATTATCTGTGTTTGTAGGTTGAATTTTACCAATATTTATATTTTTATTCAATACCTAAGTTTTAATTTTTAGTTGTATTTAAATAATATAACAAATTATAAAATCCACGAATCTCGATTTAAAATTTAAAAATCGTAAAAAAGCCAACGTTTATAAACATTATTAACACAGATGATGTTCTTAATAATAAGCTAATTCATTTGAATACCTCAAAAACCGCATTCACAGCTACGAGATACGTCCTGCGCCGTATCGTCATCAATTCGTATTGTAATTGAATATAAATTTGTTGGTATCATGTAATGCAACCGAGTACCTATACCAAGAACTGACTACAGTTCAACTTTTAAACCGTATTGGTTACCAGCTGTAACCGTAATAACCAAGCCCTCGCACTAACGACACACGACACAGCTGTGAATCCTGCTTCACACTACACCGCGTCGTGTAAAATAATCATGGTTACCACAGTTACTAAGCGATGTTTACCAAACAATTTTTATGGTTCGGAACGGTACTAGGTACCATATTGGTATTCGTAGTATTAACCGTACCGAACCGTAAAAATTGTTTGGTAAACATCGTTGGTAACTGTGGTAACCGTGATTATTTTACACGACACGGTGTAGTTGAACCGGCTTAAGGCTAACAACACAACACACAATGTTGGTTCTGAACACAAAATTTGTTATGTAATGCGCGCTGGTCAGAAAGATAAAACAAATAGTGTACTTACATCGTCTTAACAATAAGATTAAATATCAGTTGGCGCATCTTTTTGTTGTGTAGTGATTTATTAATGTAAAAAAAAAACAAGATAAATAAATATTTAATAAAATGTCTGTATTCTGTGCTTATAGTTGCTAGAATTATCTCTATGCTGGTATATGGTGAATAAAACAGGGAATGTTCTATTAATGAAATTTATATAGATAAGTGTGTGAGTTAGTGTGAGTCCTTTAACCAATAAACATTTTTTAAACCACACGGACCTAGAAACTAGTAGGTATACCGTGTATAAGCTATCACTGTTGTAATTACCATCATGTCAAAAACAGCGACTAGTGACAATTTTTTCTCGGTTTTTTGTACCACACACTTTTTTATATCCCTCTTTTACCGCCCCCCTCCCCAACCCATCAAAAAGGGCCACCACATGTCATCGTGGTTGCTTGTAAATACATTTGATTAATAAATGTATTATATAGGTATAATTACACCTACTACCTAGGTGGAAGCGTAAGTTATAATAATATAACAGCATATCAAAAACTATAAAAATGAGTTTTCATAAGTGCGCCATAACGTCAATTAGGAAATAATCATATTATCAACTGACTTGAAGCAGCAACAGTCATGACATTTAAAATTATAAATATTATATTAACATATTATTGCAGACTACGTGTGTGTAGTGTTTTTGTTTTCATTCGACGGCCCCTCGTGTGGAGTACCTATAATAGGTACAATACGATAATTAATAAATAATTAAGTGTGTTCCAAAAACCGTGAATAACAAAAAATATGTCCCAAGCGATTTGTTTTCGAGACGTCATTATACGAGCCTATTGAGATCAACGCTGCCGGTGGCCTAACCTTCGCAGGTATATTTCGCTGATAGTAAGTGTCATTTGTGGATTTTTTTGTATTGTTTAAAAAAATTCCTGCGTCAAAACGAAATTTGACTAATATGACATTCATGGTTCATTTTTCAAAATGATGTACAGACTCGAGTCAAATAAAAACGTTATCATGCTCTGTATGATGTATGTAAATGCGTGTACAATGCTGTAGGACCTGCACAGTGTTTAGGTATTGCACTATAACACCTGTTTTCAAAAAATAGCACGTAGATACCAGGTACTTATATCGCGGCTAACCAATTAAAAATATAAAACTGTAATTGTTTTCGGTAATTTACATAACATGGGTCTAAATGGTTTGACTTTTCCAGTAAAACAACAAAAAAATATTTCATGTAATTCTAAGTAAATCGTTTTTCATAAACTTCATTAGATACAGGTACAATAATAGTTGAATTACGACGGGCTAAAAAGTTAAAAATACATGGTTGGAATATACAGTTATTGCATATTATGGTCTCGGATTGTTATCATCAGATGCGAAATGGCTGCTTAAAGGGACATCAAAAATATTAATATTGTTCTTACCATGAAAAATAGCTGGCTCCCTTTACGCTGCTATTTTTCATCAAATATTTGATTGAAAAGAGGTATATATGCAATAACCTTGTATATTTCAACCATGATAAAATATAAATTCTACTCGTTAGATTTAAACAGCAGATCATTTTGTAGCTACAGACATTTTAGAATAAGAAATCGTTATTAAGCTTATCCAAAATATTATAACAAGCTTCTCTTTTCTATGTATGAATCGTAAGAAACGAATAAAAAGTGCAGTTATTTTCCCGTGGACTGTGGTATTCTTTTCTCGTAATTACCCACTTCAAGTAAATAAATTGTGTATAATAATGTACCCAATCTAATATTATGATTAAAAATTATTAATTAGGTATATACCTACTTAATACTTGTTAACTCTATTTTATTTTGAACCATATATAATACACACTTTTGCAAAATATTATAACAGAAATTTCCAAAAAAAAGTATACTTATATAATAGTAGGTAGTACATAGCCACATGCCCACATAGGTTACATATTATTAATAATAAATAATAATAGTCGGTTATAAACGATAATATTAACAATATAGAATATAACATAATATATTCAACCAGCATACCTATACCTACATCCACCGGCCACTGATAATTTATATATATAGGACAATAATAAATAGCCCAGTTAAATACTATAATATTTCAAACTAAATCGTAAGCCATAATATCTAATTATATAGTTTAACGAAATCTAAAATATAACTTTTTATCTTTATGAGATGGTATAAATATTTTGAAAAGAACAACCCTATTGTAAGGTTTATGGACTATGGTTGGTAGAGTTGGCATGGTAAGGTTGTTACGGTAAGTAAGCAACACATAGATGTGTGGCAAGGTTTTTGCTACTACGAACCCGGGTGGTCGCCCATCAGGGAACTAGTAGCAGCGGACGTTACTTACTCTCAGTCATATTACGTGACTGATAGCCACAATTATTAAATTATATGGAGAAAAAAGGTACATGTAAATTCCACCCCAAAAATTATAACTAATAAACAGATCCTACCTATAAGTAAGAAGTTCTATTATTACTTAATAAAGTTTGATATTTTTAAGTTAGTTTTTTTGTAATTTTCAATCAAAACCGTGTATGTTCTACAGTAGGTAGTTTTGAATATTTATTTATTTGTTTATATATTTAAACGCCACCCATAGGCGCAGACCTTGTTGGCAGGAGGGACAGTCATAATGTAACAAATAAAATATAACAGGTTTAAATAGAATACATTCATTACTTATTGTTAATATACAAATTTGTGAATGTGTCATATTATTCATATTAATAATAACATGAGTTTTAACATAGATTAATCATTACAAGTATTTAAATACCTACATTTATATTTCACATATTATTAAGTTAATATAATTACCACAACCACATAATTATAATATGTCATATATAATTAATAAAACTGTAAAAATAGTAATGATTATAATGATAAAGACGAGTCAAAATATAATCATCCAAAATTCTAATATAAAAATTTACAATCAATCAAAATATCATTTATTTGTTTTCAAAATTTGTTGCATTATAGAAATTATTTGTTTTTTTTTGTCTGATAAAGAGAGTGTGTTATCTTTTGAAAATGTTTACACCTCTTGCACATAATGGCTAGTACCACTTACGAGTAATATTAATGTACTTTAAAACGCTAGTATGTGTTCATATTTTCTACCAGAAAACCGCAAAAACCGTCTTGAGATTATTGTTTCTCACGAACAATTCTCTTGTTATCTTATAATCCTCTGTGTGGCCCTGAACCGAACTCTTTGCTATGTCAACTATAATAATATATACATCAATCATCCTATATATATCATTATAATAGCAATAGGTAAAACCGGCTTTATAATCTTCTCGGATGAAAAATATTTTTTTGTTTGGACATCGGAGTATAAACTACGATGCATTATACCTAATTTGTTTTATAACAAGTCGGAAGTCCGAACTTATAAGCCGTATATAACTATTAAAATAGCATTATGGTATTAGTTTTGTACAAATGTTCTACGAAATGCAACATTACACAGATGTTAAAACTGTTTCCATTCCGAATAGGTACTAATACCTAAATAATTGTTACAGTATAATATATTCAACTTGCACAGTAACATCGGCACGTCTATTTCGCGATAACTCTACACTATATATAGGCACATAAATATTAATAACATATTAATTCGCACTTGTAGAAAAAAAAATATATATAATTTAAGTACCCGTATTATATTATAGTACCTATATAATTTGTAACATTATTACTATACATATATATGATATGTATACGCCCGTGTACCTACTTCCGGGAGAAAACTAATCGACGGCATTGGACAACACGAGTGTACCCGTGCCATATAGGTATGCACTAGCTATGTAGATTGTTTAGGTATACTACCTACCTCCATAAAACCACTGGCTAATGATACTTATCTCTTTATTATTATTATTATTCTTTATTACCATTATTAATTATTATTACCGATGATTACAATATTTATTAAAGAACATAGGTACCTTAAACACTGCAACTGTTAGTCGTATTTATTACAGTACATAATGTCTTACGTACACATACTATTTTACTGTCTCCATGGAGTTGTGTGTTAGGTACCAGCCACCAGGTACCTACTTACAAAATTACAACTTAGGTACACCGTATATCCGTCACCTTATATATTATTTTCTGAGCGTGATTCATCAGTCGTTTATAAGCCTGCACCTAAAAATGAAAATATTAAATTTCAAATATCTCAGACAGTCAGTTGACTTGTTATTATAAATATTAAAATATGCTGGAATAATATTATAGTATAGATATATCAAAGTACATAATTTAACTTGTACTCAAATACTTTAAAATATGTAATAAGTATTTAAAATTGTTGATATATTTTCATTAGTACATATTTAATTAGTTTGCAAATCAGAGGCATCCCTGCGGAGTGGGAGGAGCGAAGAGGGCAACCGCCCTCTGCATAATCGTGAGATGTTCTGTTTTTGCTAATAGAAAAATAAATTTTATACATTTTGCTAACTGTTTGTACACTGATTAAACAGACCACTGATACAAATATGAAAAAAAAAGATTATATTATTATAAGCATTTAGAAGTTTTTATTTAGCAAAGTGGTCCCAGATAGCAATTTTTTGTTTAATAATATTATTATAACATTATAATCACGAATAATATTAATTAACGTTATTAACTTATTATAATACTATTTTAATATTATCATTACAAAATGCTGCCTGGGGTATTAAAAACTAAAAAATTTTCTCCCCCCACCTCTTCATGGAATTGACCTGAAGACGTCCCTGTTGCAAATCATCTAATCCGTCAACGTTCAATACTTCAACCTATTAACTTATCTGCATGGCATGTTTCTGTTGTTATAGCTATACCTATATTTATATAAGTTAAAACTTTAGAACTCCAACAATAATAATCTACCTACCTTTATTATTTTCATTTAAGTAGTTAAAATTATTTCATTACATCTATATATTTATATCGATATTTTTACAGTGAAATCTCCAAATAGTGGACTTTTTTATGAACAAACTACAAACTAAACCCTCTAAATAGCAGATAACATTTTACTGACTGAGTGTTTAAAGGTTATATGTATTGCAATATTGCATCTAAACCGGTAGATAACATAGGAATAACTACTACATTAGTACTGATTAGTACTATCGGCGGAAAAACTACCGATTTATTTTTTAATGAAGTTATAATATGATACCACTACCTCCATTATTACTATATTTATAGGAGAAAACTAAATAATTCCATAGTGGCCATTTTCAAATACTCAAAAATAATATAATATACCATCAGAATATTTTTAAAATTGTAAACCATTATTATTATGTTACCCTGGAGTATAAACTAAACACCATTCCCTATTATCATTATAATCATCAAAACACAAAACAATTACTATAAATTAAAATTATTTGGTATAAGTAGGTAAAGTGTATTGTACATAGACTCAGTTGTCATGTTCCACTCATGTAGATATGTTAAACAAATTTTTTAAATGTTCCCCATTTTAACTTTTTATACATTACTACATAATATAGAACACCTTATATCCATGTTGTGAACTTTGTGGTGCGTAGTCTGTACGTCTGTACCTTCATCAAATGTTTAAATGTATATATAAGGAATATTATAGTTTATTTCATTGTAATAATACAATTCGTTCAGAAACCGGGAATTTAGCACACTCACAGAATGAACATTAGTTAATTGTTTAACTTTTGTTATGATGGCTTACTTGCATTATATTTAAAGTATAAACAGACAATTTTCGATTGCTTTTACCTTTGTTAGTTTTAATATTAGAGACAACCGACCTACCATTAAATGTAAAGGTAACAACATTATATACCTATATGTAGGTACACTAAAACGATTTTTCAACATATTTTCCTGAAAATCAGTTATAAGGTTGTAGAATATTATGTGAATATAATAAAAAAATATTAATATAACTAAACATTTCATAAAAAAAATATTTAATTTTGTTCATAACTCACGTCAAAATAAAAATGAAGTCCCTGAAAGAACACGGATAATATTATTTTCTGTACATTTTACCATAGGTCGATTCATTCTTGTACCTATTTAAACTAACAAAACTAAACGTGAACCGTTGAACAAAGACTTTTGAAGTTATGTGCTTGTAAGATGGATACTACAACCGCAGATGTGACCCGTACTCATAATTTGTATTTGTTTTTCAATTCGTTATAACTTATAAGTTATCTGCCGATAAGCGGTTAGTCATAACTCATAACCACAACTTGTGGCCTGTACTCTGTGGGTAGTATCCGTACATTGTGGTTATAGCGTATTAAAATATTTATAAGACACACGGTTATAACTTATGACAATATAATATGTTAAGATATAATCACTGTATTGATCGTCATTCCTCAGCTACTATTTATATCATTGTTTTATAAATCTAAAAATGTATAATTTTAAATTAAAAATAAATAATAATTTTAGGAAGATTTTCAACCCCCGACCACCCCTGACCACAACTAGGCGCGCCACTGCCTAATAATTAATGATGGACAACAATATCGATAATTCGTAAAGATAATGATATTTTGGCAAATTTTTTAAATCGATATTGTTATATCGTGAACCAGTTTCTTATCTTAAATTACCTATGTAAAGCAAATTTTTGAATTAATAATTATAATTGATAATTATATTATTAATACTAATTATTAATTTGATAATTATATTTATTAATACTAATTATTAATAAGTAAGATAGTAGATAATATTTTAAATGTGTGTTTTCGATATTTTCGATACGATATCGATGTCGTACAACATACGGTATCGAGATATACCTAATATCGGAAAAATCAGACCGATATCGATACATAAAATTATATCGTTCATTACAGTAATAATATATGTAACACCATTGATTTTATTTCATACTATAATTATAAAACCTGCAATGTTATTGCTGAAGTAAATTCAAATCCATTATTCTGACAACGGATTTAAATACAGATAAATGTATGCAAATATCCTTCCATCACAAACGCTCACCGACACTATGTGATTATAATTTAATTGGCTCTAGAATCAATGTGGTGAACGAAATTAGGGATCTCGGTATAATTTTATCGTCGGATTTGAGTTCCAAAGCCATATAGAAACGATTTGTGCAAAGGCTTTTAGAAACTAAGGTGTTATTAAACGCAACTGTGTGGATATGAGTTACACGTGTCTAAAAGTACTGTACTTGGCTCTGGTTAGGTCCGTATTGACGTTTGGTTCAATGATTTGGAACCCTCGACAAATAGACTTAATCGATAAAATTGATAAAATCCAAAAAAGTTTTATTAAAATAATTGCCTTTAAACTAAATTTATGTAGTCTACCTATTGCTGAAGTCAAGAATCAATGTAAAATATCCCCTCTAGGTAGAAGGCGTGATTAGTCAAACAGTTTATTTTTATATAAGTTATTGAATGGTCAACTATACTGAGCTCTTGAATCTTATTGTCCTTAAAGCCCTCTCAGTCAATACTAGACATAATTCCCTATTTTATATTGCACCAGCATAGTGGTGTTTCTACGGGGGGGGGGGGGGTCAACAAAATATAACATTTTTTTTATACAGGTACATGCAATTTGGTTCTCCGTAGGCCTATCAGTTGAGTTTTACATAATTGTAACGATAATTTATCTGACTTCGATTTATTTTTCATGATAATCATAAGTAGGAAAACTATTACTTTGTTTTTAGTTTATACTATTATGTTACTAGTTTTTAGTTATTTATATAATGTTACTTCCAACTTATATATTATACTGTAATCTTTGGCCTAGAGGGCGTTACTATCAATAAATAAAATAAAATAAAAATAAAAATCATACAACTGTGGAAATGCAAATAATATTATTAAGTAGGTAAAACGATTATATTAATTGTACGGACGTGTTGTTCACAACAATTTCTACGTTCTGTAATGTCAATGTTTCTCCGAACTACTCGATGGTGAAAATGGAATACATTGGAACAATCAAGATTAATGTTTGTCATATAATATACCTACCTACGTCCTGTACGCTTTCCGATCGTAATAGTAGTTTTTTCTTTTCAATAATAGTGTGTAAACTATAGGTAATATTATCAATTATAAGCTGTTTAGTTTATAAAAAAATTTCAAAAAGTTGGTATTGAATTGAACAATTTGTATAAAAGCGTTTAAAAAAACTGCATGACTACCATCATACGCACTCAGAGGTGGTGGGGGACTTGCTATGACATTTGTCTCCTGACTTTTTGGACATTTGAGTAGATATATTATGATAAATTACTATTTAGCTGTAGTAAATTGAAAGTGGTTAAACAAAATAAAAGGTCACCGTTATAAAAATCCCTGTTAACAGTTAGGTAAAGTGTTTGTTATAACAAAGTTACACAAAGTACTGACAAAAATTAAACATAGGTCCAACCAAGTATATAACAAATCTTTCTGTTAACGTTGCGATCGTTGCTGCTGCTGCGTAATTTTAAGTTTAAAATCAAAAAAACCAAAAAAAAGATTTTGGGTTCGTCCAAGTCTTTTAACAAGGAAACAATATAGTGGTAGTGATTTAATGATTGACCTTCAACGTGATGACATTAATCTATCCGGAGAGTTGAGGTATGCTATAGTACCGTTGTATATTTATATCTAAAACTATGTAGGTACATAGGTATAATCTATTTTACTCAATTATTAATTTTTTTAATAGGTGTAATGGTAGTTTCAAAAATTTCCTACGTATGTCAAGTGCAGATTTTGAGTTTTTGATTAATCTTGTCGGTCACCGAATCGGTAAAAAAAACACAAATTATAGAGATGCTATACCAGTGAACGAAAGATTAGCAGTAGCACTGAGATTCTTAGCCACCGGTGATTCCTATCATAGTTTGATGTATACTTTTAAAATGTCTAAACAAAGTATTTCTCTTATTGTTCCCGAAGTTTGTGCAGCATTGATTGACGCTTTGAAGGATTATTTAAAGGTAAAAGCATAAATATATTACTAATAGTTATTTAAATAATAATAAATTACTTATATATTTATTATTTGTTTACTATATCATAACTATAATTTATAGTTAGAAATGCATAAACATTTTCTTTACACCTATTTTTATAGACATTTTAATTTAAAAATAGAATGAAATTCAATATTTTAACAAACAATTTAGTTTTTGTTATTTTGCTGTAATTTAAAAATATTGTTCAATTATACTTGAATTTTTTTAATTATATTATACAATATACTTACAATAACATTTTTAAATGCATTATTTTTGGCAAAAATTATTCAATCTACTGTAGATAGACAATACTAAAATAAATTATTTTTATAGCAAATAAATTTATCATATAATATTTATTAATATATTATGCTGACAGACCATCTTTTTTTAATTGTGATTTCAAAGGGAAAATATTTTTTTTCTAAACAAAATGATAAAACTATGTAGGTAAATGAAAACATAATATTAATTTTATTATAAATCAATTTCATATACTTTTATGATTAAAAAGAAACAATAGCAAAAACCTCTTTTGTGTTGAAAAATAATAAAAACATATAGTTATACAGAAAATAATAACTTTTTTTAAATAGAATTTAATACTTCATCGAAACTATCTTCTTCAATGAATGATGGTGCAGGTGTTGTAGGTGTGGTGAATAGGTTGTTTAGTTGAACTTGATGTGAGAAGGAATATTAGGCTTGATATGGCACACTACAGATGATTGGTACGGTTGTGAAAATATGGTACTGCGCGAGGGGGGAAATCATCCCCCCCTGCTTCAACTATTGTTAATTAATTTCTGGCTAATATTATATTGTCATGAATTAATGTGTAATAACAATTTACCCCCCCCCCCCCAACAATAAATTTCTGAGGGCGCCAATTGCAATGGTAGCTGTCATACATTTATTTTTTTAAGCTACTACTGGGTACTTTACTACTTTAGGATTTAAATAGGTATAAGTTTATGTCAAGATTTGAGGATTAAACTAGGAATGATAATAACACGATAATAAACGAAGTTTCCAAGTATTATAATATGTATACTGATGCAGTGATGTATTTTGCACTATTTGCAGCATATCCTTTCCTTCCTACCTCTCCACAACACTATTATACCTAACTATTCCTATCTATTTTTCCACAATCACACCATAGTACCATACGTATCAACTACTATGTTTGCTTCTATAATTAAAAATAATAACACGGAAAAGTGTCATGATTTTAATTCGTTTCAGATGGGGCTCCAGTCGTACTGCAAACCGGTGGTCGTCAACATCGAAAATCCTGTGTCCACTCAAATCTTGTATCTAGTGTCATTGCTCATAGTCGTCATATTTTTCTTGTTGTTGTTGAGGTGGTTCGACTTCATATCCGTTTTCCGATGAACCTGCCACGGCAGATGACATTCAACAATTATATTATATAAATATATTTTATTACTATACAATATACGTTATATATATATCTGCCTATTATGTTTTACAGTTTTATATAGATATATTGTCTGTTACTTTATGCACATATTATACTATCTACATATATATACTATATAGGTATAATATTTATCTAATATCTGTTATGATACCTATATTAATATAAGTGCAGAAAAATGTCTATATAATATAATATATAATATGGTATTAATATTATTTTTATTATTATTTTAACTGTTATTTTTTTTTTACACGACGTAAAATAAAATGTCGAATGTACAAATAGGTAAATGCTGTAATACTATTAGAATTTGTATTTATTTATCTATTCACCTTATCCTGAACTCCTTTTCATTGAATAATATATTTATATACGTATATTGTATATAGAATTATAGGCTACTAGCTGACTGGTTTATACTATACAACCACTAGCCATTGGAGTGGCAAAGAAGGTATAATCGAGAAGCTGCAACTTCTGAGTTTTTTAAGTGGTTATAGTAGTGGGTGGGTTGGTAATAACCAATAGGTAATAAGTTAGTATTTTAGTTGATATTAACTAGGTAGTATTTAAGAATACTTACTACGACAGGTATAGTTACAAATATAACAGTAAATTCCTTTATCGGGTTTTGGGTGGGTGGGAGGTGGGTGAATAATAGGATTATTAGACTAGCCTCTGAAAAGCCACTTTATAGAGTGGTTGCATAATATTGTATAGTTCTATGCATAAGCGGTATGTTGTGTGCAGTACCACAGGCTTTCCCACGGGTTGTGCCTGTAGTATACAGGCACACATCATCAAGAACAATATCGAATAGAAAAATAACACAAAGTACATAGATATCAGATTAGGGTGATAGTGGTAATAACCTTGTTATAATCATTTATGTGACCATTATTGACCACGCTGCAGAAAAATTAGCATATGTGATATGTGTTACCGTTTATTGTGATAAATTCGTTCGTTAAAAAAAAAAATGTAACTGTCCAAACTATTTATTATCAAGCCAGTTACAAGTTGTGCTTGTGAATGGACATTTTCCAAACTCACAAAGTCACAACCGTAAAAACAAAACTACAGAATACTATACATCTGCAAAAAATATTTTATGCTCTTATGTTATTGAACGACCACTGTACTCATGAATGTGAATTACAATACCCTATTATAAGTAATTGAAGAATTTAAAATGTTGATACCATCTAATTGCCGTTAAAAATTATAAAATAAGGATAATAGTTTTAAATATTATTTTTCATTCAACTTGGTTTTTTTTATTAAATATCAATTTTATATTCAACTGATTTTTTATTCTATTTAGATTTTTTAGATTTTAGTATTTTTTTTCAAGGGTTTCTTAATTTAACTTATCTTTTTTTTTTTTTAATTAATTTTTAATTAGTTATAATTTTTCGTTCAACCTGGTTGAAGTTTTAGTGTACGTTTAAGAAGTTTAAGGTTTAAGTCTAAGTTTTCGATTCTTTTTTTATTACATATCAAATTTTATGTCCTATTTTTGATTTTTTATCTAATATTTATTATTAAACTGTCTCTTTTTCCATTTTAGATTTTATTTATTCAACTGTGGTTTTGTTCTTTAAATATGTTTTTATTAAACTAAGCTTGTTTATCCGATTTAAATTTATTCACATCGGATAAAAATCTATACTTAATAAAAGAATCTATAATGAGAATAAAAAAATCATCATTCAATAAACAGAATCTAAATCGTATAAGAAAGGTCTACTTTAATAAAAATCTATGTTTAATAGTGGGTGTCGGTCTCCTGCACAGTAGGTTACAAGTGGGTCACTGTGATGGATTGTGTTAAATATGAATTCAATGAAATAATATCATTATATAAGAAAAAAGATTCTGAACAAAGACGGTCTGACAGCCTATAACAATATTACTAAGTATATTTGATGATTTATTGTGAATTAAGTAATTTATATAATATAATATATTATAATATAATATAATATATAGTATTTACGTGGAACCTTTTTTTAAATTTCCAGTCCTTAGTTATGAAAGTTGAATATCTTATAAATTTTCAACTACTAAATAATTATTAAATTTTGTCAAAAATCGATCTTTAAATGCTTATAAAATAAAATTGAGCCAATGTATAATATTTTTAATATTTTTCAACTGCTATTGTAACAATATATCAGGCGCCTTGAATTACATTTTTACGCTTTTTGGCCCAACAAATAAAACTTAATTAATATTCATATAAGGAAAAACTAAAAAAATTGAAATTTGAAAGTCTCTGTTGAAACAGTTGAATATTCACGAAAAAATTCACGGAATCTTATATATATATATCCTTAACAATTCTGTTTCTGTGTTTTTACATATATTATTACATTGACTATTTTGTTTGGTTTTTTTTATCGTATGTTGTACACTAATCTATATCTGCCATAACTTCGACGAATAATTGAATTTTTAATATGATACTATTTGTTTTCATATGTTTTACCACTTATACATATCATTTAAAATCTTTAAAGTTTATTTTATGATGATGCTATGTTTTAAGATGTTACACCTATAAACTTATGTTTATTAAATATTATGTAGGTATACGTATAGTCATTTAGACACATTTTCAATAAAAAAAAAAAAATACAGTGTTAACCAAAATGTTTTTTCGTTTACTATAAATAATATTTCTTTGGGCGAAAACCAAATCACTCTTTTTTGTGTTTGGGTAAAAAAGGTCATTTGGGCAAAAACAAAAAGGTCGATTTTGGGCGAAAACATGTACGGCCGATGTGTCGTGCGTTGGAAAACGTACCTTAGAGTCCGCTCGGCCACTCCGCCCCCTCATATAGTTAGTTAAGCCTGGTTAAGCTATACCTAGACACCCTATCCTACTTATTATACAAGTTCCTACGCCTTAGCAATTAAAATAAAGTTATTATGTAGAACAGTCCCAAACGCGCAATAGGTGAGTTGATTCCCAAGACCGACTTTACGTATTAGTTGATTCCCGGGTCATTATATGTTACGGTATACTGGTAATCTCATTACCAGATACCAATTTTTAAAAACAATGTGTTATATTAATCAGAATTTTTTGCCTAATTAGTAAATTTTTTAATAGTATTTTTTTACCTACTAAATTGTTTTACTAATAGTTTTTTAACAAAAAATTATGTGATTTTCAAAATATGAAAAAACTAAAAAAAACTGAAAATTTTGAGAAACTTGTCGGCCAACCTCCTTGTGGTGTTGCTTGAATTAGGCTAATAGGTTGAATATTTGACTAAACATTAAAAATAATATATAATGACCAGGGAATCAACTCCTACATACCTCTTAATGACGCGGGAATCAACTCAAAGGTATCAGTGCAGATAATCAGGTATACGGTAATCAGCTCGTAAGCAGCCCCCAAACGAACCCGTAACGTTGTTATAGTTATAAATATTATTTCTCAATATAAATCATATATAAATTATATAAAACTTACAGTTGTGCGACGGATTTTTTTTTTGAAGTTTCATTAACGTCGACCCATAAAACAGTTTTAAAAGTAAAAAATAAGAATAACTATACATAATAATTAATATACTACGTACGTATTAAAATGTGATAACCGATAACCCACCAATGCGATAATTTCCCCCTATAGTAAGGAAGACTGTTTCCTGGAAACGTATACGCACAATCAGTTTGATATACGTACCAGCAGTATATTATATAGCTCATATTATTATAATGTAGTCAAAACGATAATTTGTAGGCCGGGAGGGGCGGTTATTTTATCATCAGAGTTTATCACTCGGCCAGAGGCGTGTAAAAATAAGTAAGTACCTACCTAATGATAAAAAATAACGAAAAACGCTGTAATATTTTGTATATATAGCGATCGACGGTAAATTCCAGTTATATAATATAGACATAATTTTGTATCTGTCATCACCTTTAATGGTATATACTTACTAAAGACCTGCAAGGGCCGGGCCGGCCCGACCCAGTCCTTGAAAAGCCCAGCCCGTAGTGACATTGGACCGGGCCGGTCCTTTGAAATAAAATAAAGGGTTGGGCCGGGCTTTTTAAGTCTTGGAATTTTATTCCGGACCGGGCCTGGGCTTTTTTTTGTACAATTTTTCAGGCTGGACTTCGAATAATAAATTAAGAGTTGGACCTGGCTTTTTAAGGATTTTTCTTCGACAATAAATAATCACAATTTTAAATAATAAATAATAATGATAAAATCGACGATTTATATCAGATAGATACATATTGAGTATACTCTATAGATTGATACTAGATAGTACATACAATCACAATGAATATAATAATATATTAATTTGTGGGTATAATAAAGCTATTTATTGCTATAATAATATTATATTTTTTTTCGCGCAATATTTTTTGGACCGGACCGAACCTGGCTCGAGGATAAAATGTATGGACCAGACCGGGCTTTTTACGAGCTTAGCATTATTTTCGGACCGGGCGCGGGCCAGGGTTTTTTTTCACAGTATTTTTTGGACCGGACCGGGCAGAAAATGAATGGCCTTTGCAGGTCTATAGACTATAATACTTACCTATAAGACATATGGCATATATGTATATAAACAATGTATATTATCAATATATCTACAAAATTATATGACAGTTACTGATCATTTAAAATTTAAATATCAAAATAAAATAAAAATGCAATAATAAAATAGTATGAAATATAGGTACATAATAGGTACATATCAAATTTGAAATTTATAAAAATAATTTTTAGTTTAAGTAATATATATTATATTATGTATTAAGTAATATTATAAAGATATGTACCTATTTAAATAAAAATGTAAGACGGAATGGCCTAGCGGACTAAGACATCGGTTGCGAAGCGCACCGTCGCCGGTTCGAATCTCGGGCATAGGCTGCACTTCTCTCCGGGCAGAGATCTGTCTGGAGAATGGAGAGAGGCCACAGTCCCCCAACCGGGCATGGTAGAAATCTACGGATGCCCAATTGAAATTCTGTCAAACCCAAAAATCACAAGTGTTCCTTCCCCACAGTTTAAGATAACCACCAGCTAATGGCCGTAGTTCTCGGACTTTACTCAATAAAAAAAAAAATGTTATCAAGTGTATAATATTATAATATAGGTAATATATGATAAACATAATCATGTGCCTATACAATACTATGTACTATATTATTTGTTATAATGTGATGATGCCAAAATAATAAAATATGAACGATTTTTATTAATCGGTTGTGACGCACGCCGGCGCTGGTATCGAACCCGGCTGCAGGCGGCATTTTTCTTCGGGCAAGTCAAGGTGTCCGGAAAAAAGTGCCGCCATCCCACACCCGGGTATGCAGATACCTACGGGTGCCCACTAAAAAATCTGCCAAACACACACTTGTTCAAACAAAACCACAGTTCTATATCCCCACAGTTCCAAAGGCTAATAACCTCTGTAGTTGATTCCTCAACCCCACCCCCTTATAATATAGTAACTATTTTCGGAAATCTATATATTTCAAGAAATTAAGTACTACGGTGCAATCAGAATTTGTTGGTCGGACTTAATTCCTATGTTATAACCTTTTGAAGATTGCAATTTTGAGTATTTTACGTTTACCCAGATTATTCCACGAATCTACTCGAAAAAGTACATTTAAATCTTTATTAAATAGTATGTAATTATTTATTTTCATGTATAAATGTACCCTACTTACATTACAGATTACAAATAAATTACAGCGTACAAATTACAGATCACAATGGTTGGACTGAGAGGTATTTATAATATAAACCAAATTGTGGGTGGTTGGAGGTAAATGTTACAATCCCCCCTTCCAAACATGACCAAATAACGCCATTGCCGCACAATCCAGCCACATCAGCCCACAATCACACTTTGTTTAATTAATAATTATTATTTATATTACCCATAGAGTAATAATATAAAGATATGAACTAACGTATAGGTACTTGCTGGATTGTGAAAATGAAGCAACCAAAGGACAAATGATATCGTGACTAAAAACTAAAAATTGAGAGGTCGAGGGACGCCGCCGGTGGATGTAAAATATCGAAACCATTTTCTATACAAAATAAGCAGGAAAGGATGGTTTATTAAAAGATATAAACATGTTAAATAAAAAATAATATATTATAGATATTGTTTTTTATGTAACTAATCCCAATAAACTCTCTTATTGCCTATGCTAATGATAAAATAAAACTAATAATCGGTACATTGGGAGTCAAATAGTCCATATATTGGTGCTTTAGCGGTCTCGTTTCTAATGCAGAAGAGTTTTTAAAAACCGAGGTTATTAAGAGTCTAGTTATCCGTCATAATATAATATCATACATAACTATATTGTACTAGAAAGCGAACTCTTCGTATGAATTGAAGCATCAAGGTAGGGGGAATTGTATGTTATTTTATATGGCACCTAAATAAGATTAATTATGATTTATCTTGTATGTATTTTATTATATTTTCTATTGTTATGTTGTTTTTAAAAAATTAAAAAATATTATATATAAATCATTTGAAATTTAATATTTTATTTTATTTTACCATTAAAAACGATGTTATTCCGAATACATTTTGTATAATGAAATGTTTCGCCCCCCCCCGAGAAAATGGCGGCCGTCCACAGCTTAGCTTCGCTTGATAACAATGTAAATTATATAGGAGTACCTTATCTAGTTAGTATAGATATCTGTGCATAATATATAAATTAATACCAGAACGGGCTTGATACGGTAATCCAGCAGCAAGGTCTAGTCAGGACCGGTGTAAGTTGATAACTGACTGGGCAATCCACCTACAGCAGATTGGTAATTGGACCCATTATTGTACCATCGCTTGTCCGATGGTTTATGCCTTATGGTGTGTTTAAAAGTTTAAAGCCAAATATCGTCAGCTACTTAGCTATGAGTATCTGCAAATAATTTACGTGCAACTAATAACTAATAAGTCGCCTAGGTAGGCACAATAATATTATGGATAATTGAGAGCAGTATATTATCAGTTAGTGTCTCAACCATGAACTAGTTAACTTAGTTCATGGTCTGAACATTGGGACCAACCCACAGATATTTATAATAACTAGATACCCGACTTCTACTTATTAATGACGCTGGCAGCGCCATTTACAACTTGGGCAATTTGATAATAAGTAATATGATAATAAGCAACAACATTTCATATCAAACAAGCCCGTTGCCAATCAAAACCATTAGAATTTGTAAACATTGCCCAAGTGACAAATGGCGTCGGGCATCATAATTCAATATTTGAATATGCGGTCAACAATGTACTACCTAGATCAGTGTAGCCAAGAGTGGCCGCTGGAACTAATACTATTTAGTTTTATTAGTATAAAGTTTGGGGTCTCCAAACTTTTTTATTCAAGGGCTACAAAACATCAAATGCTCTTAGCGGGCCAAAAGTTTATTAACAGATATAATTTTTAATTTTATGATAATATAGGTACCTACCTATATAAATAATATGTTTACTTTATATTTTTGTATAAAATATTGTTTACTTTACAATATACTTAAATAAAAATAAATAGGTATAAATATAATATAATATAAATACATTTTTGAAATAAGTTTTTTATCTATATTTACCTATACGTCCTATGCGGGCCACGGGCTGGCTAAAACTCGTTCGCGGGCCGTAGTTTGGAGACCCCTGGTATAAAGTATAAACCTTATACTAAAACATCTATGAGACTAACCCAATATTGACCCCCACCCCGACCCGTTCCTATGGCATAAGTCCAATTCTTTATAGGTCTATGGTTTAAAACGCACGTTTTTATCATGGAAAAAACATTGTCAAGTGATGCAATCTACATGACTACACCATTTAAGATTCTGTGCGGAACGACGATTGTGCTGATTTTATATCATTTAACTCAAATTTAACACATCCATTAGAGTAGTTTCAGACAGAGCAGTACCGACTTGTTCGCCTTTTTAAGCATAATTTGAATTATTTTTTTAACAGTTAAAACAAACTTTAATATTTAAAACCAGTATAAACAAAAATTTCATGGAATAAGTGTTTCGTTGTCAAGAATTGCGTCCTTGATAAATGATAGATAATGTATGATGTATGATAAATGATAATAATTGTTGTGAAATTCAAAATTCAAATTAATAATTATTAATATTTTGTTATTTAAACTTTGTTAAAATGCCCGTGGATTTACAAAATCTCGTAGAAGGATGGTTGGAATTAGAAAGCGATCCTGGTTTGTTTACTTTGCTTTTAGAGGATTTTGGAGTGAATGGTGTTCAGTTAGAAGAAATTTATGATCTTCAGCAATCATTGGACAGTAAAGTTTATGGTTTTGTATTTTTATTCCGATGGATTGAGGAGCGACGTAGCCGCAGAAAAAATGAAGACAAAAAAGACATATATGTCAAAGATGATGTAGCTATTAACAGTATATTTTTCGCTCAACAAATGATACCCAATAGTTGTGCTACTCATGCGCTGCTGTCAATTCTACTGAACTGTCCAAATATACATCTAGGTGAGACATTGGAACGTCTTAAAGAACAAACTCGAGGAATGAATCCAGAAAATAAAGGATGGGCCATTGGAAACACTCCTGAGTTAGCACGAGCACACAATTCGCATGCTACACCAATAAGTAATAAACATATAGATAAAACTAAGGGTGTAACAACTGGACGGTGTATCAGTGAGGCATATCACTATGTCAGTTATGTGCCCATAAATGGTCATTTATATGAATTGGATGGATTGAAACCATATCCCATGGACCATGGACCTTGGGCTGATAATGAAAATTGGACTGAAAAATGTATAAAAGTGATAAATGATAGAATTTCAACGCCTTACTCAGAATACGGTGATATACGTTTCAATTTGATGGCTGTTATTCCAGATAAACGATTAGCTATTTGCCACAAAATAAATATGCTCAACACAAATAGAGAACTTACATTAGAAGTTGTACATACACTGAAGTTGGACATTGGAAAAAAAAAAAAAAGAGAGAATGATAATGATCAATTGCCAAGTAAATGTGTTAAAAAAAAAAATTCACTCATTCCTAGAACATCAAAAGACAATAATAAAGAAAAGGTAATATGATTTATTTTAATCTTAAAAAAAAAAAAATTATATATAACCTTGTTAGAGCATATTGTATAATTTAAATTTAACATACAGAATATTTGTTACTATGTGATGTTGATGTCAATTAAGCTTTCACAAAAATGTTCAATGAATTTAATCATAACATTATATTAGGTAATAATCTTCAATCCAGCTTGGGATGGGCAAGTTAGTCATTTTTTTCAACTAGTTGAAGTTAATTTACTTTAATAAAAAAAACTAACTAAGTTAGAGTATAAGTTAGTTTCTGAAACTGTCCAAATTTCTTACTTAGTTTGTTAGAAGTTAGTTTGGGGAAAACAGTAACTTAAGTTAGAGTAGAAGTTAGAAGTTAGTTTTTTTTATAGATTAAAAAACTTTTTAGTTGAAAAAAATAAAAATAAGTAAATATGAAATAAGTTATCTAACTTGAATTATTGATTGAAACTGAAAATTGAATTAAACACCCAGTAATTTGATCAAAATGTTCTAATTAGGTAAGTAATAATTTCAATTAATACAAATTAATAAATAATATAAACTATTTGAATTTATTAGAACATAAAGGGTGGAAAAAAATATATATAACAGTATGTCAGTATGGCAACTTAAAACATTGATTGGTTAAGCCACTCGTATAGATACTATTTATACCTAGTAGATATCAACATTCTACAGACTACACGGAAAAGCCGTGAATCCTGTGCGTGCATTATTATAAATACAAATAATTAATAATAAATATGAGCCAATAATCTATTTAGGTATATAGCTATAATGTCATGATTGAGGAAGAGCTTTTGGAATTTTGGAATGAAAAAAAAAAATAATAATAACTAGTCAGTTTTTTTCTAACGAGTTAAATTACACTATTTTACACATTAAATTCAACTAGTTAAGTTATAAAGTTAATATGAATTAAAACTAACTAGTTAAGTTAAAAAGTTACTTAAAAAGTAACTTTCTAACTTAACTTTAACTTTCTTACTAGTTGGTGCCCAGCTTTGCCTAATACTACTGAAACATACCTAAATTTCCTTAAAAATCAATTATAATTTAGGTATTGTAAAATCAGCTATTTTCCCTCATCAAAAATCTGAAATTATATTGAAATTATATTTAAAGTTAATTTATATATATATATTTGTTTCCTCATTTAATATTTAAGTTTTATAATTTTTCAGACGAGTCCAGAATCAAATAATATTGTAGAATCATCAACTGATTTGTCAGAAGGTGAAAAAAGTCCAAGAGACATGAAAAGTGTATGTCTAGAAACAGGAGCTATGTCTCAACAAAGGGAAATATCTTCAAGTCAATCTTCAGATGAAGAAAAAAAAAATGATCAAAAATTGGAAAATATAAAATGTTATCCTTTATCTTTTCAAGACCTAGTTCAATTAGTTAAAAATTTAGAATTGGAAATAAATATCAATACAGGTAATTTAATTTAACATACTAAAATATTCTTCAAGTTATATAATGTATTTAATATTTTTAGGTATCTTGAAAGAGGAGAATGAACAACGTAATAAATATAAAATTGATGATTGTCGACGTACACATAATTACAATCAGTTTATTAGTACGTTTTTAGCAATGTTAGCTGAACAACGTATATTACCTGATTTAATACAACAATATTTGGACACACAAAAACAAAATACAGGTACGCAGCTTTCACTTTCTGTACAATCTCAACCTACAAATCAAGCACAGGTGAAATCAAAATCTAATAAAAGAACTTCAAAAAGTAACAAAACGTTAACAAAACGCAAGACAGCTACTAAAAAATGAAGTAAATCATGACAGGTCATTATTTTTACTCAAGAATATTTCACTTGAGTACCTACCTAATGTCTTCATGTCATGTTGCTATACTCTGTTCCATCTAAGAGTAAACCACTTGGATGACCAAAACACATTTTAACCGCTCATTTCTCACTCGGTCAGGCACTGTTCGGCGGCTCAGTCTGCAGGCGCGAAAGCGGTTCACTCTTAGATGGAACAGACTATAGAAGTATAGATCTCTATAACAATTGTAGGTATTTTTTCATCTATAGTTGTTCTAATACATTATATTAAGATTATTAACAATCTAAAGTTTTTAAATATAATTAGTAATTTGTTACATGTTTAATGGTGTTGTTGTTAAAACAAAAATTACTAACTTCTTTTAAATTAAAGTCATAAATAATATATATGTACCTACTTCATTTGAAATAATTTGAAAGTTAGCTTAGGTACCTACATAAAACTAATATGTGCTGTAATATTGCTAAATTTACATGGGAGTTAATGATTAAAATTATAAATGAATTATCAGATTAAGTATCATCTCAAGGATCAAATTATATGAATTTTCAATTGTTGCTGTTAGAACATGTTAGAACTTAAGGTATTTTAAATTCTTCCATTTTTTTTTTTTGTTTCCATTATAATAGAAATACAAGTATTTGAAATCAGATGTTTCATTTAAAACATTATCTCTTATACTATTATTACTTTATTAAAAACATGTTGCTAATTTAGAAAATTTGTGTCAACAAAAATTCAATTTATTTATTTTTTTAAATATATGGACATTTTTTTGTATTTTAAATTCTAAGTGAGACTGAATTTGGTGGTTTTATTTCGTAATTTATTTCAAATTTTATTTTAAGACAATAAAATAGGATTATTGAAATCTTTAACAATAAAAAATAATATTTCAATTATAATTATCAATAACTGGTGCTTTTAGAGAAATTTGAAAGAATAAAAATATAATATTTTCATTAAACTTGTTATGGAGTTAGTACAATTAATTTAAACTTTATAAATGCTTAAAAGTTTATGTGAATCACAAATAATTTAATAAGAAATATTGTTTGAATATTTTATTTCTAATTACAAAAGTTACAAAATTATCATTAGTTCACAATCATAATAAAATTAATTTTATTAGTTAATTATTTACAGTATTATTGTATTAACTTAACCATTTGTTAAAAATTAATTAAGTTAAGGAACTTCAAGAATATGTAGTGTACATTAAGGGACTATCCATCGCCTACACTGTTTAATATACATATAATTATATAAACCAATAAATTATTTGAATACACACAGAAAATAAGTTTTCTGAGCAGATGAAACAGTACTTTTTGTTGAAGGCTAGTCCTTCAATGATGAGGTATTTGCTAGCGTACATTCCAACTTGAATAAAATCCAAAAGTGGCTGTGTGAAAATAAATTGTTCCTTAACTTAGAAAAAACCTACATTTTAATTAAAATAAGTTAAGATTAAGGAAGTATGAAAATTTAATATAAATGTATATTTTTCTCTAAATTGTATAATTTAAAATATAATGTATAGCTACTAAAATTGAACAAACGTCATTTGAAAATCTCTCCTCAGAATATTATTTTATAAATTCAATAACAATTGCTGTCATTTATATTCTATTACTTTTAATATAATATCATGCACGCCTCTATTACATAACCCACCTAAAATAGAAGCAATTAATCTACTTTATTAAATTATAACTATTTGGTATTGTTAACTCTATTAATTTGTATCTTATATCTAATTTGTATATTATATTTTTTTTTTTATTAAGGCTGTTGGAGCACACCGTATTTATTTTTTTGTAGTTTTCGACCAATAAGCAGAAAATTAGTTTATGTACTTCCCGATGTCCAATTATTATTTTGAAAATATGTATGAACTCATCATCTCCTTTTCTACCTAGGTTTTGTAGGAAACAAATTTTTGATTCTTGTATTCAATAAGGCTTAAAAAATATGTTAAAATTTAAAAAATTTTTTATTTTATACACTTACATTCAGTTTTAAAACATTAATTATTTTTCCTACATAACTTAGTAAAGGGGATGATGAATTCATACATATTTTTAAAATAATAATCGGACATCGGGAAGTACATAAACTATTCTTCTGCTTATAGCTATTTTATACCGATTTTAACAGTTTTTTTACGATAGCACGATAATGACCCAGATAATGGATTACACACACTAAGGTTTATTTACAACTACTCATACAATGACAAATATTTGCCAATAATATTTTTGCACGATTTCCTAAATTGTACTACTTAAAATATTCTATGCTCCAACAGCCTTAAGAAAATGTACAATCTGAATAAACAAATACAATAAGTAATATATGTATAAAAAAATGTGCAAGACTGATGGGTTGATTGAAGGGCCAGTAACGCTACTTCCAAATATTTCATATTTATGTGTTTATAAAATATATGTACTGTGATTAAATTTCTTGACAAATATAAATTATAACCTTATAGTATTATAGTGGTAAGACAAAGAACTGTACAATTAATAAAATGTATCTACCTACTTACTTGGCTTGCATTATTCAGTTGTCCATTTATATTTACACTCAATAATACTTTTATAAATAAATAATTGTTTAAAAATTAATATGAGTAGGTAATGTATAAAGTATAAAGTATAATGTATAATGTATAAAGTATACACCAACTAAAACTCATGTATGGGAAGATGTAGGTAGGTACCTTTCTGGATAATATAGAAATACTTGGTACCTAATAATTAAATATTTTTAGAAAAATAGTAACAGTAGTAATATATTATAACAGTATAACGGCATTTTACACAAAGATAAACAAATAAAATGTATTGATAACGTTTAGATTTTTATCTATAGATAAGTCTCCACTCAGATTTATGATATTATAATATTATGCAATAGGTACATTTAGGTAGGTACCCTTAGATCTAAGTAGGTACCTATACAATACACTAGAGAGCCTAGATAATATTATCTAGGCTCTCTACAATACAAGGGCCGCTTTCACCAAATACTTTAAACTTCGATTACGCTTAATCGACTGATAACAGATATTTAACCGGGCAAATTCGGCCGATTAAACCCCGGTTTAACTTTAATCGGAGTTTAAAGTACCTAGTGGTGAAAGCGGCCCTAATTATTTCACCCCACGGTGCATAATAATAATATATTCTCAATGTGCGAATGTGCCACGGTTTATAATATTATAAATATTTACTCAATAAACATAATATTAATTTATCATCCATACCTATTGGAATAATATTATTATTGATAGAAACCGTGATGTACCTACCTATCAAACTGTATTCTATTAAATATAAAATTATTTAAATAATGTGTTAAATCTTAATGCGACATACCTTCAAATATATATAAATATATTCAATATTCATAAAAACAAATAAAAATGAATACTAATTATAACTTATAAGTTACAATAGTATAAGACTACAATAGTAATTTATTTACATGCGATTATTTTAATTATGTACCTATACACTAGGGACTGGAATCTTTATGATTTTATCGGTTTCGGTTTAGGTGTCGGTTCTCAAAAATCTAAAATTTCAGTTCCGGTTCTTGTTTCGGTTTTCAAAAATATCAAGTTTCGGTTAACACCGGTTTTAACCCTTTATATTTGACTTTTTATTTTATTTTTAAATTTTATCAATTAAGTACTGTATAAAAAAATTAACATGTGAAGAACCTCTATTTAATGGCATTTTTTGTGTCTGTCATAACCTTTTAGGACAGTAAAAGTGCTTGGATTTTCTTCAATAGTATCTTTTATGATATGGAAGTGAATCTAGTTGGTACTTGGGGGGGGGGGGGTCAAAAGTAAAAATTTCCTAGTAGTTTTCAAAAGCGCCGTGAAAAACAAAAGAAAAATTAAGGAAAAACGGGAATTTTTTAAATATGTTTTCGAGAAAATCAATTTTGGTTTTTGGTGTAACTTTAAAACAAATGACCGTAAATACATGAAATTTTCACTGGTTGTTTATATTTGCATTTTCTATACGCGATAACATTTTCAAAATATTTTGATTTATTTTGAACTGTTTATGGACATTTTCAGTTTCCAATTTTATTAGCTTTTTTTTTTATGAATATCAATAAAAATGTATTTGTTGAGTAAAAATACTTGAAAATTTAATACAAGGCTCCTGCTATATTTTTTCAAAGGCAGATGAAAAATATTAAAAATCCTTAGTCACAATTTTTTTTTATAAGCATTTAAAGTTCAAAAATTGACAAAATATGGAAAAATCACGAATAAATTATTGAGTTAAGAATTCTTTAAAATTTTTTTTTTTTAAATCTAAGGTTTTAAAATGTAATACAAGATTCCTTATAAGATTATTTACCTTTATCAAAAAAAAAAAAAATATCTATAAGAAAGTCAAATTCAATTTTTAGAAGCGTTTGAAATTCAAATTTTTACAACATTGGATATTCACTCGATTTCTAATGTAACGATTTCCTTATTTTGTTGTAATTAAAAAACGAATGACTGTTGATACTTGAAAATTTCACTGAATGTTTATAGCATTTTCTATACACCATACAATTTTGAAAATAATTTGACTCTTTTTGAGCTGTTTATGGACATTCAATATTTACATAATTTTTCAATATGTTTAATTTTGTTTTCTATAAATATTATTATTCTGTTACCGAAAAATCTAAAAAATACATAAGCAATTTTTATTTTTATAGTCATTTTAAGTTCAAATTTGGATGAAATTACATAAAAAAAACCTAGAATAACTATTTTAGTTATTTGGTTGTGATTGTATAATATTATTCGTGGGTACTTGAAATTTCTAAAGTACCTACCTACACTATTATATATATCTATGATAGTATTAGGGTTTGTTGTTGATGTATAACGCGTTATAAGTACCTAATGGATATTGTGATATAATTAATTTGGAATTTATTATAGGTACGAGGTACCTATAATAGGTCAATTTTTTTTAATACCATAGATAAGTATATAATATGCTTTATACCTAAACTGACATACCTCAGAATTGTTTTTCTTATACAATGATATTATATCATTGAATTCAAATTTAATACCATCCAATATACAGTGACCCACTTGTAACCTAGGTAGCTACTGTACAGCAGAGCACCTTTTTTAAAATTATATTCACTTTTATTAACTTGTACAACTTACAATGTTGACTATTGTACATGGCACACGCAGGAACGCAGAACGTATGATTTATAATAAAATCTACTAATTTGTGAAAATAGATATATATTTCTTTCTGTAATGTACCAAGAATAATGAAATCGGTGTCAATTTCGAAAAAATCATAGAAACAAAATAAATACATTAATTATTAAAAAAATATGATTCCAATAATAATAATAAAAAAATAAGTAGGAACCTTTAATTATTAAGCATTCAAAATATTATAAGCTAAAAATGTGAAGTCAATATTTTTTTTTGTGGGAGATTGGCATCAAATATTGTTTCCCTAGGACGTTATTGATGGTTGGGGTGGCACTGCTTTTAGAAGCTTATTGTATTATTTGTATACCTATGTTTGTAGTTTGTACCAAGATGTAGAGAAGGCATCGTCCAAAAGGACATGATACTAGCGGGAGATTGTAAACTCGGCCCGAGGAAAAAACATTTCCAAAAGGTCAATGGTAAGGGTTTTTTTCAATTCAAAATTATTTAGATGTAAACTCGGCCCCGATTTTTTTCAGGTAAAAATGATTTAGGTGTAAAAACCATCATTTTTCTTATAATATTTTTGTGAAACATTTAGCATTACCCAGAGGACACCACGAGGAGGCGGTTCTCATTATCCTTCAAAATTTTCATATTATTATTCATAGTATGAAATTCGTTATTTAAAAGAAAAATGTAATTAAAATATTATAATATTGATAATAAAATAATAATAAATGTAATTATATAAATGTATAAGTGTAAAAATGTGTATAAATATAATAAAAAATATATAAGTAAAATTGTAGTGTAAATAATGAGTGAAAAATTTTAGTATAATAATATATAAATCTAGTTTTTTAAGTAAAACGCCATGTATTTTACATATTCACTCACTGATATTTCTTTATTTTTATATTTTATAAGTGTTCTATCTGAGAGTTCTTTTTTTTTTTATATTTTGGAATTTAAATGGTCCATTTAGGCTGTTGATTTTAATGTACGTTTCTGTTTGTACTTCTTTTAATTTTGAAATGACGGAATAAAACTTGAATTAAAATGCGCATGAAATGATACACATGCATTTTTTGTTAAATAAGTTTCAACTGATGCACTGGCCCACATTTCAGGCGGAAACATATAGAATCTGACACCTGACATTTTCGGGCCGAGTTTACAATCGATTTATTTTACCATCTGTAATTTCCGGCCCCAGATTAAAATCTACCTATTTTTATTACCTAAAATTATCGGGCCCAGTTTACATTTGCCCATACTCACATGTGCAGTTGTCTTAGAAGTGCGCAACAAAGCAAATTTTACGATCAGCATAATATCACGTTTAGCTCTGTCGGTTTAAAAATTAGAGTGAATTGACCTATCATCAAATTTATAAGTAAGAATATTATCTAGGCAGTCACATAGGTAGGCTTTTTATTATACTTTAATTTTAAAGCAATAGTTATGATTATTTTAAAAATTGTGAATTGATGTATAATAAGTCAATTCACTTTAATTTTTAAACCAACAGTGCTAAACGTGATCTGCTGAGCGTAAACAGTGCTATGTTACGCACTTTTAAGATGGAGACCATAAACACAAATCACAATAGTCAATAATATGTACTTACAACGTTAGGTAACCTTAAAGAGCCCAAAAACAATTGCGTACGAAATCGAGTTAAACGTTGCCAAGTGCCAACATGTACTACTTAGTATTTAGTATTAATAACAATATAGGTACCTAATATATTATAATATTACCTATCTGGCTATCTAAATTATATTTTAATACAATATTTATTTATTTATTTATTTATTTATTTATTATAATAGTAAACGGGACAGGCCCCTTGACATTTATATAACATTAATAATTAATAATAAATAAATAAATAATAATATAATACAAAATAATTACACACAAGAAGTTGTTTAGATGTACAATATACATTTTAATTAGTTTAAATTGAATAACAATTATAGATACATTCAATATTTTGAATTGTAGGGATGCGCTTCATGATTGTGCTCACCGATTGCCGTATTATACTATTATCATAGATTATAGGACAATTATTATATAACTCAAGATTTGTTGATAACAACTTTTGTTAGAACCCGTGTTGGGTAAATTACTTTTAAAAAGTAATACAATTACGTTACTCGTTACTTCAAATACTTTTATTTAAATTAGATTTGAGTTACCTAAATTAGTTATTTTTATCAAGTTACATTACTTTTTCATAAATAAAGTAGTGCATTACAAATAACGTTTGTTTTTGTAATACATTCAAAACTATTATTTTAATCACGTGGAAAATAACGCGTTAGTGGGTTACTTCATAGAAATTACTTTTCAATAGTAATTTTGTTACAATTGCGTTACTTTAAGTAAAATGTAATGAAATTACTGCTGCGTTACTGAAAAAGTAATTGCGTTACGTTACTACCCAACACTGGTTAGAACATAACCATTTTAACACTTTTTCGGCGTTTTCTTAGGAAACGATATTTCTATAAAGAAACCACAGCTATAATTCTTTCCCACGTTTTGATATTATAGTTTGTAATGAGTTCTCTAATAAATGACTACCTAATGAGTTCTCCATGGTTAAGTAAAATATTAATTAATAGGTACCATATCATAATTCCGCATTATTGAGTCTCACTCTAATACCACTATACCAGTAACTTATCGAATGATAGTTGGTCGTATATTAATGGTAAAGTGCAACACGACAGGAAATTCGATATTATAATAATCGGAATTCACTCCTATTTTATAGTATTAGGTATATAGCTTATCGAAAAGTTTATGGCCTAGTAATAATAATCATAGTAACGTTTAGAAAACATTATCAAATATTAAAGCAATAATTTCCTGAAATAATTTAGGAATATTACAATTAATGTTTACGATTATGAACAACGATAGGTAACGTTACACTAAGTTTTTGTAGCCAATAGGTAGAACCATTGATTATACATACTAAGTTACTATGTATAATTAATGGTAGAACGTACACAATCGTAATTATTGTGTAAAAGGTCCATATGCAGTTGGAACGCACCCAACAAAAGACTGTATTGCTAGATTGAATAGTTTTGCAATTTTGAGAAACCCTGTTGTAGCCGTATTCCTAGTTCTGATTTTGGTCATTGATAATAATATCATTGAAATAATAATAATTTTTTGTTTGAACATTTAAATAAAACAGAATTATGGTGGGATTTTACATCTTGATCTTCCGCACTATCGCGCCACTGCACTCACGATTTAATCGTGGCCAGCGTATGCAGTCGATGAAAATAATTGCATTGAACAAGAATTATGATATTTTTTGGGTGTTCGAAAATCACTAGGTAGCTATAAAAAAATAATAACATTTATTCGGGTGTTTAATTATCATTACACTGGTTTATCTAGGTGTGTTGTGGTGTATGCAAAACAAAACACCAATTACCTAGGTACCTACTTTAGTTCAAAGTAGGTAGGTATATATTTTATAATACTAGACATTAGCTCAAATAAGACTTAGTCCCCCCAAATGCCGGTCAAGTCCCCCCTGTTCAAAATCTAGTAATTAGTACTAATTTATATATTCTGTGGTACTAAGCAATATGGCCTATGGGGGGGGGGCTTGAGTCCCCCAAACATTTTTGTCAATTTGCGCCTATGATACTAGACGTCCAGACCTTAGACCAGTGATAATGAAATACTATCAATTATACCTACTACCAAGTGGCTATAGTAACTTAAAAATAACGATAACGCCTAGTTATATAATGTGAAATTGAACCTTTGACATCATTGAGATTTGAGAAGTGAACTAGATTTCGGTATCATTGTATCAAATTATATTACCCAGTATTCAGCACGAACTAAATATCTTAGCCCTTGGTATTTAGTTTATGTATAATAATCTTATTTTAGGATTTTGACCAAACTTTCGTTGTCGGCGCATAAACATTAAAAATAATACAAACAAAATGCGGAACGTCGTTATAGTACTCATTACTCATAAATCATAATATAAAAAAAATTTTTTTTCAACACAATATCAACAACGGTGATGTATCCTTAGTTGCCTATCTACAACGCCGTTCGATTACAATTAGTTATAAATTCATATTACTGCAGCATTGAAATGCATTTTTTTCTTAATGTCAATTACCTATCACATTTTGCAAATCTATTATAAGTTCCTGCACCCACTAACTGAAATTAATCAAAATTTAGTTTACTTGGTCGGAAGATTCAACCTAAAATGGTTAAGTACCATGTAATATATTGTAATAAATAATATACACAATATTAAAATAAATAGATTTGTTTCCGACCAAGTAAACTAAATTTGGTTTAATTTCAGTTAAAATAATATTCATATTGTAAATTAATTAATTTCTATTAAATTTGGATTAATTACTACTGTATATATTTTCACATTAAACCATTTACTAATTACTTGGATTTTAGTGATTTTACCTTTCAAAGCAATTATTATTATAATGTAGGTATTTTAGATTTTGAGCGGGAGTAACAATATATTGTATTTAAAATATGTGATTTTTTTTGTCCTTCATCAACATTTGGATTAGTAAAAATGCTCCAGTTTTCAAGGATTAATTCTTTTTTTTTTAGCTTTGCTTTATTGATGTGTCACTGGATTGCTTTTATGTGTTATCACGTCTTTTATTTATTGTATTCACTATTCATCGAGATAATGAATAGACTGAATTGATTACTTCCTATCACGGCCACATGGAAAAAACGAGCCATCTGAATGCTTCATTAACTCCACTCCAGGTAAATTATAACTATCTTAAGGTATTTTTAAATTTCACCAAATTGTGGTTGTTATTTGAGCCACCTCTGCCACCTCAGCTCTTATAGAACAAAAAAAAAGTTCCATGTGATCTTGAGACATTATATTATAAGTCAATACAAATGTTAATGGGTTTTTATTTGGGATTTATTAAATAATTGGTATGCAACATTTAATATTTAAATAGACAATAAATTTAATAACATTTAATAACCTCTACATTCTACTTTTTTTATAACAAAGCACGCATAGTGTCAAACCTATGAAAATTAAGAGTATAGCTTTTTGAATATCTGTTAGTACATCCAAACACAGAACATGAATTTACCATTTAACTCACTCATTTGAACGTAAAAATATTAAAAGTGAATACAGTAGAATTTGCTTAACATGGGGACAACACTTACAGGGGTACCAACTTAATGGGAATATTAATGACAGTCTCAAATGAATGTATTGTATGCTGATTTAAAGCAGACGCGTGCTCAGGAATTATTGATGGTGGTAGAGGGGTTGGTAAGAAATCTTTTTTTGAACAAAATATTTGTTAAGTTTAGCGTTTTAAATCTAGTTCAGCGCCCACGTTAATTTTTAAATTTTTTTTTTTACACTTATATATTATTACATTTTTGAAGTCTCCTTCGAAAGTAAACATTTTTAAAGAGCTAGCAGGTATAATAATTACGATTTATGATACATAAGTTTATAAAACGTAAATTTTTAAAAATGTTTAGTCATTATAAAATAATGGTACTGGTTTGTTATAATGTTATCGCCCCTCCAGTACACAGTATAAAATTTATCGCCCCTCCATAAATAAAAAAAATATTTCAATGTATAATATTATTTTATTTTAATAGTTTTAAATATATAAATGTATAGTATAACATTTAAATTAAAAAATGTATAAAATATATGAATATATAGTTATAATGGAGGCCAGAATTCGGAAATATCTTTGAGGATAGTTTCAAATGCGTCTTGTTCTCCACATAAACTCTGCCAAATATGATTCTAGAAAATTTCTGTTAGTTCCACGACGCTTTTTATTGCCCCATTTAGCAGAACCCCACAACCTCTCAATATTTTTGGGTGTGAGCCCCTGTGTCCGGATCAACAAAATTATAGGTTTGGTTTACAGTATTATGTTTGAACCCCACTCGCTGCAAATTATTGTAAGCTTTCCAACAATCTGAAAAAATTATTGAGCCTGGTCTTATATATCTTTGTATTAAAGGTAACAATGTTTTCTCCGATCGATAAAACTACATTTTATCATTTTCTAAAATAGATCACAAACGATTAGCAATAGCGATAAATTGTATGCGATGTACTGAAGGGGCGATAACAAACAAGAGTGGCGGGGCGATACATTTTATACGGTGTACTGGCGAGGCGATAACAAACAAGTACCAAAGTAATTTTTGGTATTTTTGTAGTCATTTTTTTTTATGTTTATAAGTAATTTAAAAATTTATTTTTGTGTATTTTTAAAGATTTTTAGGCCACAAGTTTCGGGCCCTAATAATAATAGTTGATGGATTGCTGAGTATTAGGTAAGTACTAGGTACAATATAATTATTTAAAATAATATACCATTTCACATTTGTTTTCCATTGGGTCATTGTATGAGCAAAATAATGTTTTGTCCTTACAAAGTGGGGGTAACTCAGTGGCTCTTATTCTATTTAAGATATACCTAGTATAGCTTAATATTTCTAAATCCTTGTTTACGAGTGATAGCTTCTGTTTATTCTTTATCTCAATGATTGTATCTTTCGTATATTTAGTATTTTTCTGGGTTTGTTTCGTTATGATAATAAATAAATAAATTATAAAAAATTAAAGTATAATGAAAATAATATTCAAAAGAATATGAATATCATACTACACAAAAATTAGTACAAATTAAAAGATTTTTTTAAAAAAAAGTACAGTAAAAACAAAATACATATAAATAAATTCATGAGAATAAATGTAAAACATGAAAACATTAATTTTTTTTTAATGCATTTTTTAAACTAGTAAAGTTATGTCTTAATACCACTTTTTGTTGAATTGATAAATATTTGTTCAATTTCCTTATAACTTCGTCCAAGCTGGGTAGCTTCTTGCATGATTCTATATTCAACAACATGTTTAGCATAGTACCCCACAGTTCCTTGTCTATGTATCTATACAATTAAAATATAAATTTGATTAAATGTTAATGGATGGTTTTTGATCTGGTTAAAGGAGTTTATACATTATGTGTGTACAGTGTGATGAGAGGTTTAATGAAGTGATCATTGAAATACTAAATTAACAAACAAATATAATTAATACCTTGGGAATGGTTTCAATGGCACCCATAATTTACGTATTTTTTGTGTTTTCATGTAGTCCGACATGAGAACCATGTAAATAATTCCAGCCAATCCAAAATAATCGGTCTAAAATAAAATAAATACACTTTAAATTATAACAAAAAAATAAATAAATAAATATTACTTTAAAAATATATACCTGATATGTCCAAGGCAATTTTTCTCTCATTTCGTGACAAATAAAATCAGCAGTTTTCACAGTGTGTGTGAAGGTAGTATCAGGAGGGAATAAAGTCATATCAATACTACGACCAAAATCGATTAACTGCACACAAGGTTGATCACATTCAGTAGGTCTAAAAAGTTTTTTTTTTTTAAATAGTTAAAAATAATTCCACAAAGTATATTGATGAAACTCACAATGATTTAACAATGACATTATCTGGTTTTAAATCTCCGTGAATGATTTGACATTGGTGAAGGTATTTGAGTGCTGATGTCACTTGTAAAATGAGCAGCGCACCAACAGTTATAGGGATGGAGCGGTTCTGTAAATAATACAAACATTTTTGGTATTATAAAGAATCATCAAGAATTCGACGAGTGTAATGTTTGAGATTATACAAGCTATAGTTCAAAGAAATTAAACTCATTTGGGTGTGATACATATTATTTCTTTTTGGTCTTACCATCGCCGTTTTGTAAGCTACAATCAGAGATAATAATGTCCCATGAGTAGCAAATTCCATAGAAATTATTGATCCATTTTTGAAAACAAACATCTGATCCATGTTTATGAAATAAGATACCTTAAACAAAAAAAATTATAAAAAAAATGCAAAATATACACAAAATATATGTGCATAAAATAATATAAGTCGTTTACTTTCTCAGAATCTTTAAGGCGATGCTGAACTTCTTTACTTATATACCATTCCCAAGCACATGCGGGTTTTTGAACTTTAAGAGCTTTTTCTATAGCATTTTCACCATCTGGTCTAACTTTCACCACACGTGCATATGAACCTTTACCAATTTCACTGAGGAGCGTCATTTTATTATGACCTAGATGATATGACATTAGTGTTAATATTAATTTCTTAACTTTTTTATTTTTACAAGTTATACACAATCTGCACTTATTTAGTACAATAAGAACACATGAGAGGAGGAAAAAAACCATCATAGAAAGCACAGAAAAATCCACTCATTAGTAGTGATGGGAATTTACATTACTTCCCGGAGTTACATTCGGTACAGTTACAATAATGAAACAATTCCAAAAAAACTCTTTACTTCATTACTTTCTTTTTTTTATAAAATAACAATTTTAACTTAAATGTAATCTAAACTTAAGGGTTGGAAAAAAACTATATAAGAATATAATAATAAAAAAATACTACATTTTTTATATTATAAAATTATTGTTGGGTTTAATAATTAGGAATAAAAGTAAAGGAAAGTAGGAAAGTAGGAATATAGGAGGCTAATAATACATTTTAACTTGTTGCTGACCAAAGAACTGTTGTACAAACTGAACAAATATTTATCGGAGAGCATTTTGTGGTTTAAAAATTTAACCAATGCAATGACTATAATAATATGACATACTCATTACACCAATGGTATAGTTACTTCAAAATAAATACAGCAGTAATGACCCATCACTACCAATTAGTGACACTTCCTAAAGTTTCTTAACATAATCATACAAATTATACATACCCAATTTGAATTCCGATCGCATAATTGGCAAGTCTGATTCTTGTTCTACATAACCAGACTTATGATGTTCATTAGGAAATTTAATTACTCTTTGTAATAATTTGGTTATTAATTCATCATCAAAAGGATTAATGGAATCACCTAAATAAAAATAATAATCAGCTATCATTTATTCAGAATATTATTTGCTGTTGTTAAGACAATTGTACATTATTATTTTAACACACCAGATAAAATTTAAACTCTACTCTAGGTGTGTAAATAGACAAATGTTAAATAATATTTATGTATAGGTATATTTTTATAAACATAAATGGAGATACAATTATAAAATGATATATAAAATATTATCATACCAAAATCAATTGAAGATTGTTGCTCTACTTTAGAAGAAGAAATAATCCCAGATGAAGTGCTGCTATTACGTTCTTTGGAAGCTTCCAAAATCATACTCAAATTTTTTCCCAATTGAAATTCTTCAGTTTCATTGTTTTTATTAGGTTCAATTCGCCTATAAAAATTAAAGTGAAGAATATTATTTTTGTAAATACTATATTATGCCTTTCTTAATATTTCACTTAATTAATTTTACATACTTTAGTGATTGTTGTTGATTTTCAATGACAGTATTAGATTTGGTTCTTCCTGGGGCCAATGGTGTTGAACTAGACAATAGAAAAGCAAATGCTTTTGTTGAGCAAGTTATGTCATCATCGTTCACTTCAATCTAAAAAATGAGTACAATTTTTAATAAATACAAATATATTAATATCTATGAACTATTTAAAAGACATTGAAATATCATCGACAAAAAAAAAATGTGTACAATTTACATACAACGAATACATATCTTTATCTTTAATTGGTTTGTATTTAAAAAACTGAGTTTATTTATTATTATTAAAGCCGGTTACAACTTTAAATTATTCGTAATTATTTGTCTGATATATGTTATAAATTCATTTTCCAGATTCCTTAAAAATCATAAATTTTGTTTTTAGCAATGTAACAATATTATAAACGCACTGGTTTTTAATTATTTTGTAGCAATTTAAAAATATTAATTATAAACAATTTTGTCATAATAATTTTTTATACAAAACGAAATATTCAAAATATTTAGAATAATTTAAAGGGTCTGTTAGACTATTATAACACTGAAAATGTATGGAGAATGTGCTATTATGTCTCAACAAATTTTAGTTCGAAACACTAATAAAAATGAACATTTACTTATTGTTGCACGTACACTAAATTAATTTAATTTAATGTCAGGAATGCCTTCATATGCAGATTATAGTTTATGTCCATACATGAAACAATAATTAAGATAAAGGATATCATTTCAAATTCTATTAAAGAATATTACTATATTTTTATCTATCGACCCATATTCTATAATATTATAACATCCAAATTAAGTAATATACAAACTCATCAACCACTGACAAGTAATCACATAATATGATGTAAATTTTTGCATTCAATTTTAAATAAATAGCAAAACAGTTTTCAAAAATCTAACGAAGCAAAACACACATATATTTACTAAAAACATTTGGTATTGAATTCATCCAAGCATTAACAGTTTTACAAACATATACAATTATCCCATGTTTTGAGCCCTGTCAATAACTATAAAAATCACTTTGTTTGGGTTTTAATAAGAAAAAAAGTTATTGACAAGGCTTAATAACTTCTGTATGTATATAAAACTAACTTACACTTTGAATTTTTTTGAGAGGAGACTTGCCTTCATTACTTGGATTAATAGAATTGTCATTAGTTTTGTTAACATGTTTTTCAGTATTATTGGTATCATTACTTTCATCTTCATAGACTTTATAATTTTGAACTTTAATAGGCTGTTTAAAGTTTTTATTATTTTTCAATTCTATTTTTGAACTTTTTTTGCTGAAAACATTTTCATCATTATCAACATAAACATCTGGTATTTTAAAATCTTTTCCATTATTTTCATCATTATCAACATAAACCTCTGGTATTTTAAAATCTTTTCCATTATTTTCATCATTATCAACGTATACATCTGGTATTTTAAAACCTTTTTCATTATTTTTATCATTATCAACATATACGTCTGGTATTTTAAAACCTTTTCCATTATTTTCATCATTTTTATCAATGTACACTTGAAATTTATTATTTTCTACTTGATTTTCATCATTGTGTTCAACAAATACAGTAGGTTCTTTGTGAGATTTTGCTTGATCGTCATCATCTGTATAAACATAGAAATTTCCTGGAATTCTAGCCATCTCTTTTTGTTGTATTTTAAAGACTTTGTCATCAGCTGGTGTTTTGTTATCTTCATAAACCATAAAATCTGAAGAAAAAGGCTTGATATTATTATCTACTTCTTCAAACGCATCAAATGAAATTGGTTTTCGATTTCTTGAAATTAATTCTGGCTCTTCATCTTTATCTAGGTACATCAAACATAGTTAGCTCAATAATGGCTTTACAATTATAACTTAAATATGTTACCTGCACATGGACTATTCCACATTTGTTGAACTAAATCAATTGCAACTCTTGTGTTGACAGTGACAGACTGACTCAAATTATCAGGCTCGTTGTTACGCAGTGGAAGTGGAACCTAAAAGTTTCATAGTAATTTAGTTTTCAATACAAATTAAATCAAGTCTTTAACGGTTAATAGTTTATAAATATATCATCAATCTAAATATAAAAACTAGTTTTAAGTTTTTATGAAATACAAATTCTAAAATTTGTAGTAGTTACCTAACTATTTAGTATTTATATACTAAAACACATGATTTTGAAGTTAACATTTCACATTTTTGTAACTATAAGTTTTGATTTCTGAAAGATATTAATTTATGCAATTGGTATATCTATATTTATTTAATTTCCGTAGTATTTAAAATCAGGAGCGTGCTAACATGGTGGGGCAAATAAAAGGATGTAGTTGAGGCCAAGTTAACTGTCAATATATCCTGTTACCTTTAAAATTGAACACACGGTATATTATAAATTATGTTTATAGACGACATACACTGACACTGCAATTAAATATAATATCATAAAAATGTCATCTAATATGCTTAAGTATAAATACATAAATGTAATAATAATAAATATACACATATATAATATGCAAATTAAAACTATATTGTAGAAATAACAAATGCAGTAATTATCAATTACCTTAAATTCATCATTATCTTCTTGCAAAATAACTTTTTTCAAAGGTTTCACAATTTTTTCTTTTAGTTGGGATTTTGCTGAACCATGTGATAGTTGTTTTCCTTTTAATGATTCTATATTATGTTTAATCACAATTTGAAATAATAAATTAGTCTCAATTAGTATTAAAATATTAAATAAGTTTTAAATACTAACGTTTTTCTTTTTCTTGTTTTAAGTAGATCTCGTACCTGATTTCTTCAAGTTGCACATCTCTGCCAGCAGCATACACCTAATAAATAGTAAGATTGAATATTTTGTACCTAACACAAATATAGGAATGTATTTTCATAATTCTTACACATAAAAGAGAAAATTGTTTGTTATATTTGTTTTGTTTCAAGCTAATCAAATAAATAAATATATTCTTTTATTTATTTACTTGACATTTTTTGTTCAAAAAAATAATACATATATAACTCGAAACAGAACATATTGTATTTATTTGATGCCAAATAAAAGACAAAAAGTTGACAAATGTAATGAATAAACTATTATTAGATGAAATATAAAATGAATTAATAATATTTACAGTGTGTTATGTCTGTGCTTATACATGCAAACATGACGAAGAGAGCGGGAATCAACAAAATAACAATATGAATGTACATTCTAATAAGACTGTTCATTATATTCAAGATGGCTATCGCACTGTGCGTCAATACCAATTACATAATATTATAATGATATAATATTATATAATAATTAATTATGTAACATACGTACATGACACAGTGGTTTATTTGGTAATATCTGGATAATTTAATTAAACAATCTATGCCATACTAAGGTTTGTTGTTATGTTAAACATAACAAAAATCTTTTTAAAATATATTTAATATAAAACTCAATATAAATTTTTTTACTATAGTAGGTCTTTAGAAGATTTTTAACAAATAAATATTCAGAAAAATTACTACAGTGCACACATAAAATATTTTTACAATATTATAAGTATTTTAGCACAAAATCGCTTAATTTTTAACTGATTTTTGTGAATTTTCAATAAGTATTGAATGTGGAAGATAAATAAAATAAATATTTAAGTAGAATACTCCAAATATAATATTTTCACTCACTTTATCTTTACAATACATTGGCCTTTTAGTAGGATCTGGTTCTTCGAATACAGCAACTTGACAGAAAATATTAGTATTTCCTTTTATGCTACGTAAAGCATTTGGAACTGTAATACCAGATAATTTTGTTACACATTCTGAATTATTATCCTGATGAACTGTAATTTAAAATATTAGCAAAATTAATTTTTATAGTAATATCTTAAGTAAAATCAAATGTAAAATATTCTTTATACAAATTATCTTATTTTATTCAAGATTGGGTATTTTATGTACAAAAATATTTTTATATATCAACAATTTATAAAAATTTTTAAACAAAGGTTTTTTTCTGTGAATGTCAATAAAAAAATTTTTGTTGTGTCAAAAAACTTGAAAATGTAATACAAACTTCCTCTTAACATTTTATAAAAACAGTTGCATAATAATAAAGTGGCATATTATGCATGATTTTTTATTATAAGCATTTAAAGTTGAATATTTTACAAAATTCATCGTTATTTTGAAAATTTGCTAGTTATTTCGTACTTATAAGTTAATAAAATTATAAATTTCTATAACTAAGAATTGAAATTTTAAGCAAAATTTCTCATAAGTAGTTCATATTGTAACCAAAAAATCTAAAAAATATATTAAAACATTTTTTTATTTTATAGATATCATTCAATTTCAAATCTGGACGAAAATAGATCTTAAAAATTATTCAAGGGTACTTGAAACACTTTAGTATGTACCTATATTATTATTATACACTTCAATGATTTTTTCAACATTTTTACTTTGGTAAACCTATCATTTTAGATTCTGAGTGAAACGATGAATGTATTGATTTTACAATGATGTGTTTTTTTTTTAATTTTTAATATTTTTTTTTTTTTGTCTGTTATCGCCTTCTTGGCTTTTAGAACAGTAAAAATGCTTAGATTTTCTTCAACAGTTTCTTTTCTGATAGGAAAGTGAATCTAGTTGGTACTTTGAGGGATCAAAAGTAAAATTTCTAAGCAAAATCTGTTTTCAAAAAAACCGATTTTGGTTTTTGATGCAACTCTTAAACAAATGACCATAGGTACATGAAATTTTGACTCAATGTTTATATAAGCATTTTATATACACCAATTCATCTTTTTTTCCAAATTACTTATTTGAGCTGTTTACAGATATTTTCAGTTTCCATTTTTTTTTCTATAAATATCATTAATATTTTATTTGTTTTTTAAAAAAGCTTGACAATTTTATAGAAGACTCCTAGTATATTTATTTAAAGGCAGACAAAAAAAATTAAAAATCCAGTCACAATTTTTTTTTATAAGCATTTAGAGTTCAAATATTGTCAAAATACGTAAAAATTACAAAAATTTGCAAATTATTTTGAGTTAGAAATTCATAAAAAATTTCTTTTTAAATCTAAGATTTGAAAATGTAATACAAGATTCCTCATAAGTTTGGCTAAATTTATCAAAAAAAATATCTACAAGAAACTCAAATTAAATTTTTATGAGAGTTTGAAATTCAAATTTTTACAACATTGGATATTCACTCGATTTCTCATGTAACGATTTTCTTATTTTATTGTTATTCAAAAATGAATAACTGTAGATACTTGAAATTTCACTGAATGTTTATATTAGCATTTTATATACTATATACAAATTTGAAAATAATTTGACTCTTTTTGAGCTGTTTATGGACATTCAATATTTACATCGTTTTTCAATATATTTAGTTTTTTTTTCTATAAATATCAATAAAATTGTATTTGTTGGGTAAAAAGAGTGAAAATTGAATGCAAGGCTCCTGATATATTGTTACAATAGCAGTTGAAAAATATTAAAAACACATAAGCACAATATTTTTTTATAAGCAAAGTTCAAATTTATCACATTTAAAATTTAATAATAATTTTGCAGTTAAAAATTTATAAAATGTTCAACTTTTATAGCTTAGGATAGAAAATTTAAAACAAGATTCCAAGTAAATAGGTTATATATAAATTACTTTATTCACCTCAATATCATCAAATATACCTCGTAATATCATAGGCTGACTGATCGTTTTCGCTCAGAATCGCTTTTCTTATACAATGATATTATATCATCGAATTCAAATTTAACACCATCTATTACAGTGACCCACTTTTTCATTATAAATATAATATAAATTATCATAGGCGGATAAACAGTCTCTGCTTAGAATCGTTAATTGTATATAACGGAATATCATTGAATTCAAATGTAATACCTTCATTATAGTGACCTACTGATAATAAACTGATGTACAGCAGAGCAACACCCACTTAACTGCTTTTTAATTTTTATACTAGAAATAAAATCATAGTTTAATTATAAAATTTTGGAAACAATACATTTTTTTGTATTTTGATTCATTACAAAAAACAAAAGTGTAATCAAATTATTTATAATAACATAAGTTCTGGTGAAAAAGCTTAGATATATTAATTGGTTATAATATCTACATTATAATATTGACTATTTTACAACTTTTTTCTTTTCAATTTGGTGTTACTATTTTTCTGGATTTCCAACAATATATATAAAAATTAATGAAAGATTGGTATGGGACTAAATACTAATAGACTGTTGGCTCACGAAAATCATAGACTTTTCTATTTATATATAGGGTTGCCATTAGTTGCTGGTTATTTTTTACACAAATTAAAATAATATTTAATTTATTGTTTGTTGTTCAAACTTAGATCAAAAGCCCATACTTATGCTGTGTTTTTACTTTTTAGCTTACAGAATCAAAAAATACTTGACTGATTTTGACAAAAATCTCAGAAAATGTTTTAGACTTTTAGAGATATCAAAAAAATGCAGAGTAATTTCAACCATATTTGAAAGTATAACAAGTGGTATTTGTACATAGTCAAAAATAAACTAAGACGTTCTCATATCCAATAGTTCATAAGCAAATATCCAATCTTAGTTGAATTAGTTCACAAAGGGTATAATGATGCAATATTTCATTTGGTAGAGCCGTATTATTTACTATTTAATTTTATTCATGGGTAAATTCTGATTATATATATAGTACTATTCATACCCAAGATTATTTTCATCAAATTCAGTATTATAAGTTAGTAATATGATCTATAAGTAAATGTAACTGACCTTCAAAGTCAACAGTTGATACAGGTTTAGGAGCTTTCGAGCGAGTTTTCTTAGGTTTGGTCCATGGTCCAGGGTTTACTGTATTTTCTTTATTTACTCCTTTTTGAGCAAGATCATAATTGCTAGTTGCAACTCCATGCAATCCGTTTTCATCATTATCCTACATTTAATCATACAAAATCATAAATTTGTTTTTCTAAGTTTTTTTTATAAAAACTTTACCTCAAAAATCCTAAGAACAGTGTTTTTTCCATTGGCATTATTTATTTGTGGTACTTTTCCAATAACTCCACCAAAACCATGCCTAACACCACTATGGGTTTCAGACTTTTTTAATACATTAAATGCGTGTCTTTTTTCAGGTTCTTGGTTCTTATCATCATCATTTGTTAACTGTCCATTAATCATTCGTCTAGCAACGCTTAATTGGAATTGGCTAAAAAATAATTTAAAAATATTTAATTTATTTTTTATTTAAATTAAATAAATGTAGCTTACAGATGAGCTTGTTCAAGTTCTTCAACTGGTTCAGCCTTAGCTTTAATTCCCAGCAAAAATATATGATCCACACGTTTAAAATCATTGTATCTATCCAATAACTCTGCCCAAGCACGATAAAACAAAGCACACATCGTACCTATACCTTGGTTGTAAACCGTTTGATATAGCTCAATAGCGTTTGATTGGTTTTCGATCTAAAATATTGACAAATTATTTAATTACCTCAAATGTTGTTCATACACTTTTTTTTTTACAAGCTTATTCTATGAAATAAAATGGATATTTACAAAATTAATTAGAATTGTAATAAATCTTGGATCCTGTTTGTACTTTTCATCATTTTTGAATTTCTGTACAGTTTCTTCAATAAGAGGCAACAAATTACTGTCCGGTCCATGTTTTAAATATACTTGTTCCAGCCACTTTATATACTCAAAATGTGGAGCTAAAGGATCATCGCCTTCATATGTACGAATAGCATGATCATATTTGCTAATGAAAAAAATTATTTATAATAAAATATTGTATTAAAATTTTTTTAATATATAATTTTATGAAGCAAATAATAAAATTGTTAATTTTTATTTTTTAAAAATAAACACTGTCTCAACAGTTAAGATGAATTCAGACAAGTGTTTTCAAGATTAATATAAGGTTTTCAAGGGTACTCAAATGATAATGAACATTAAATGTTGATCCTCCGCCTTTATTTAATAGTTCTGATAAAAATATATCGAAAAAGAAAATATAGGTACATTGATAGTATGTTGTAAAAATTGGTAGTCCAAATATGGAGTAAGTTAATTTAAATAAATAACCTAGTTATTAATAACAAATTAGTATTGTTTTTTTTCTGTGGTATTATCAACTTTAAATTTAAAAAAAAATTTTATAACATAGGTACCTAGAATGAAAGCATGAGATAGGTAATTCCAGTTAATTCTTAGGTTAATTGAGTTTCAACTATATAATTATGTACTGATATAAGATGTAACAGCATATAAAATTGTAGTTTCATTATTTGAAGACTTAAAAAATAAATTATTGGGAATCTGTTAAAACGAAATAGAACAAAAACATACTTAAATATAAATATTATGTAGGTAGGCAGATAATAAATAATAATTCAATATAAATATTACCAATATAAAAGTCTTTAGTAAAATATTTTCCTCTTATTAAACTTACTCTTTCTCTTTATTTAATTTTTGTTGAATTTCCGTATTAGATTGTGCTTGTAAAGCAGTTTCTAACTGAATAGGTTTTCTACCTTGTCTTAGTGGTCTAATATTTTCTTTGGTCAAATCCAATGCATCAGATGTATCTACAGTACTCATTGTTTTCTATAAACAATATTAAACTAAATTAAGTAAATCATGGAGATAAATCTAACACCCTCATAATATGTATTAAATATATTATTGTAATAACAAATAAAAATTAATAACTGACAATAAACATGGAAAAATTTCAATGGTGAAATTGCTAATAAGTTTGTTATTTAAATACAGTAAAACTTCTGTTAACGGTCACCTCTATGTAACGGTCAAAAATTTTTTGGTCCCAACGAGTGTTATCCTAGTGTTGTCCTACCTCTGTAGGACAGGCACCTCTAAATAGCGGTCATTATTTACAGTCCCTTCGGTGACCGTTATATGGAAGTTCTACTGTAGTAATTTAAGTTAAACCATAATCAATCTCAAACCATCTATGATTCATCAATCATAAATTATAATTTCAAATAAATCAAATATACATGTATATTGTATAATATAATATATTATTAAATCTAAATATTAATATAAAGTACGGTAGAAACTCGATTAACCGTCACACTCTGTTATCAGTCATCCTTAAAAAAAAATCAGTATATTATGCAACGCAGGAATTACTTCTCTGTAAAATATGGAACCTTGCTGCTCAAAAAGCTGAATCAAACTCCGTTCTTTTTTTCAATGTGTCTATATTATGGATATATATATATATATAATATACCCCTAGGCTCCCCGGTTAAAATTCCTGCGGGCGCCCTTGTTTGGGTGGGACAAAGTCAATAGCAATTAATACAATTAATAAATTAGGAATAACCGTTTTATAAAAATAAAATTAATTTCAAACTATTCATTGACTTCATGATTGAAATGTAAAGGAAACTCGATAATTATTTTTATTTTCTAGGAAAAATGAGGATATTAGTAAGTATTTGTTGTCCCTATATACAATTATAATTTTTTGTGAACAATTGTTCAGATAAGAGGAGACACAAGAGAAGTCCCATAGCATATAAATTATCAACAAATCAGAAGTTAGATGTTGATGAAACAATAATGAAGCAATAACTTATAGGTTTATTTTATGCATGCGAGGAGAACTCACCAACGACTGCCAAATTTTTAGCAAAATATAAGCGATCAAAGTAAGGATCAATTAACTCGGTTTTAACGGAACTTTGTTTGAGATTCAAACATTGTTCACTATTTCAATCTCAACGCAAATGGGCCCAGCAGCGGTACTTTTACATAGGTTAGGTCGTCTGAGGTCAGCAAAGTCAATTATCATTTCGATAAATAACTTTTATTAAGATTCCTGATGTGTAATTAATCGAGATTTCGAACCGTTATGTTACAACAACATATCGTTGTTTTGGCAATAGGTGTGTTATTCTAAACGCGCTTATTCCTAGGAATCGATGAGTTCGTAACAGTACCTACAGTAGATTTAACTAGCTCAAGAACAATAGATCGCGCAATGTAGATCTTACCTCAGCGACGGGAAGAATTTCCGAGTCAGTGATCATCGTCAAAATGTCGCCGGCGGACAACGCGAATGAGTTTCCAGTCGGCGGCGACGGTGAAATACGCGATACGAGAAGATGGACTCGGAAGTTGAATTCGGATACCTACGTCTGTCTTGTGGTGGGACGGTTTATTATATTATTCAAACGAAACGGATAACGGCGAATGGCCAACAGACGCCGACAAGTGTGCTCCGTTTGTACCGGACGACACGGCGGCGGCGGTAGCGTCGATGACATTGCACCGCGGCGACGTAACGTATTTTTACGTATTCGGCGTCGAGTTCCACTGTTGATCACCGTTTCGGGCGTTTCGTCACTCCGGTTTTGGAGGCGTGAGTGGTGAGTCACTCTCTGACGTCCGTCAGTCGAGGTCATCGTATTTATAATAATAATAATAATAATAATTAATAATTTAGTTGTAGACTCATCGTTCATGTTCACGCCGCCGCGGCACCGGTGCACACTGCACCGCCTTCCCGCACTCTCTCACTCACCCACTCATAGTAGCGGCGCATATTATTAATATTTAGTAATGTCATGCTATCTTTATGTTCTATAGCCACCCGGGTGACAATGGAAAATTCTCAGATCATAATATAAGATATGCAATATTAATATTATATTATTACAAATTACAATGCATGCAATCTATTATCTAAGGGCAAATCGGAATATTCGAAAAAAGCCAAAAGGCCGTTTCCGAACATGGTCCGCCACTGCATTCGTTAGACCATGACTAAAATCTAAATAATTTAGTCATCATTTAAGCGATCGTGTAGTCGTGTAGAGCTCTACTCCCCGATTATGAATTATTAATTACTCGCATAATTATAATTATTACGGGCTTTGCCCGGGACCTGCGGTCGGGGGTTACCGAAGTGTGTCCGCTACGTCGACGTTGCGTATTATAATTTAATATTTATATTTAATATTAATTATTGGGAAAACGGGAACGTATACGATATACCAATCATAGATATAATATTATACAACTATGATACCAATACCCAATTTTAGGCATTACAATTATATACATATATATTACATACATATATACAAATATAAATAATATAATCATGACGTCATCGTTATTATTACTATTAGTAATATTATTATTATTATTACGCGATAATTTCCACCTCCAAGATCACATTTTATTTCGTTGTGCTGTTGTTGTAGGAAAAAAAAAGTAGAATTTACGATAATCCGTGCTCGAAACGCTGTGTTATCTCGTCGAAAGTAAACAGCAAATGCATTCAGCAATTATAATAGTCGTCACTCATTGAACTATTGAAATATTCCTACTTATTGTGCATATTATAATATTATTGACTTTCGTTGGCGGCGATCCGCGATACGGCGTTCACTGATCGTATGAAACGACGAAACCAGTCGGGGAAACATTCGACGTAATTATTATTTGCTCACACAATATTGTTACTATTCTCGTCGCCGTGTTGCGTTAGCCGGCTGATCGTTTTTTTCCCACCTATAGTTGGTGAAATAATAATTAGAGCGGCTATTACGTCGATTTAATTTTTTTTTTTTTCAGCTTTTTGTGTACCGTTTTTTCGCATCTCGAAAATTGAATAGTTTTGTATCCTTTATACGATTGCGGTTTTTTTCTGTTTTACCGCAATAATGTCATCAAACGTGGGCGATGGAGTGTCGGATGCCGTGGATGGAGTTTACGATGTGTACAGCGTGAGCTTCTGGCTAAAGGTGTTGTTGAATGGCAGTCTAGTTGCCATTATTACGTTTCTGTTAATGAAAATATTCATGAAACGCAACGAGCCTCAAGTCGAAGAAGAAGATGATGTGACACTACCAAAAATGAAAAAGAGAGATTTCACCATCCAAGAGCTGCGCGAATTTGACGGCACCAAAGGTGACGGACGCATTTTGGTAGCGATCAATGGCAAAGTGTTTGACGTTACTAAAGGAAAACATTTCTATGGACCCGGTATGATTGTTCAAACTCTACATGTTCTTAAATCCAGTTAATTTAAGACAGACAATAAAATACTTCTCTACTTTACAGGTGGTGTTTACTCAACATTTGGTGGACACGATGCTTCTCGTGGTTTAGCTACATTTTCAGTCAGTGGTAAAGATGAATATGACGACCTAAGTGATTTGAACTCATTAGAGATTGAGTCTATGTTGGAATGGGAGACTCAATTTATGGGTAAATATAACATTTGATAATCGCTACCATTTTAGATAAATTATATCAAAATGGTGAATAATAATAATAATCATATCTAAAAATATACAACACTAAGTACCTACACTCTCTTCACTTTGCTATACATAATTCTGTAGTCAAAACAAAATTATCATGATTTATATTAGATAAATTGTGTATTAGGCAGGTACCTACATTTAGCTACTTTTTTTTATTACTAATCAATATGTAGCTCAATATCAAGTAGGTACTCAACTAAGTAAATAGGTCACTATAATATTAGTTACCTACCTGCAATATTGTTCTTATAATTTTGATTTCAAAGTGTGTAATTGTACTATGCAATGTATTAAACTAAGTAAAAATTATAGTATTGACTAATACTTGTTAATGATTATATTATAGGTGTCATGTTTAGATACAATATAATATGTAATAATACATTACTAATTTTTAATTGAATGCATACTTTTCCTTTCTATCAATGGTAGCGATACTTTATTATTATTACTTAACATAATGTTTCACTAGCAATTTCTAACTTTGAATCTTTTGTCTAAAATAGAATCATATTTTTAAATTTCATAAAAACAAAACTAACTAACATCATTAGATATCAAAGATATGTTAAGTATAAGAAATAATTCTTTTCACTGTGTTTATCCATTTGTTATTCTGTAAAACTTTTTCTTATTGACATATTGAAAATGCACAAGTAAAAACTTCTTAATAAAAAAACATAGGTCATCATGGGTCATACTGATAACTTATTCATTTTATGATAATTCATATATAATATAATAAACACAGTATAATTAATTAGCTCATACAAGTGTAAATATGATTTTATATATGTATATTATATTTTATTTTAAGACAACTCCTATTCAGTATTATTGTGATAATATTTGATATAATATATTATACCTTTAAATATTTTATTTTGTAGTTCCTGCAGTAAGATAAATTATGTATTGGCTTAACAAAAAAAAATGTTTTACTTTAAATAATTGACCCACTTAAACAATAATTATTAATGTACTTAATACAGTAACATCCTGAATTTATGTATTGAACCTCAGCTCCCCCTTTTATATAATTTATTAATTAACTTCCAATTTCAAAATATTAAATTTAACAACAGTTAAACACATTTATTACTATTCATATCATAATGTATAGCAACAGCTTTTTATGAGCAACATGTATATATATATATTATTTTTACATATCATCTTACGTAATTGCCCATACAGCCATACTATCCATACCTATAATTGAATGACTATTTCATGTCACAAGTTTTTATCTGACAAATTAATCAGGTTTAATTTATGATTATTATTATTATTGTAACTATTTCCTAAGATCATCATAAACTATATGATGTTAGGTAATAAAAGGTATAATGTCATCATATGGTTTTTTTTTCAATAATTTAATTACAGTATTACTATTTAAAATAAAAAAAGCAATCAAGTAGGTATCCGCTCGGCTGCACAAGTATACCTCGTCATGGAGTAGGTCATTAGGTATAATAGATATATCAAATTTGAATTCAATGATTAGGTAGGTTAAATTATTATTTGCCAAAAATATTGCATTTATTATACTATTGATAAGGTATTATCTATTATAATAATATTATTTATTATTGTTATTAACTTTTGAGCCAAAATAAAACAGTGTAAATACTAAATAGGTTTGTGATAAAAATAGGCAATGGCTTAAAATTATTACAAATATTTTGTAAATGTTGTTGTGTATAGTAAAATATGATAAGATGTATAATATATTATGAAAGTGTCAAGTCCCAAAAATAATATTTTTGAACTTTAATAAATTAACTTAAACCGTTTAAATATCCAATTTTATCAAATTTTGAACTTCAAATTACAAAAAGAATTATACAGATATCTCTTTTGGGTTTCATTAAGATCTACTTATGAAGAACCTTTTATCACATTTTCAAATTTTAACTATAAATATTGAAAATATTGATATTTTTTTTAACAAAAACATTTAAATACTTTAGTGATTTTGTCAAATTTAGTCAATATTTATAACTATATATAACTTCAAACACTTATACAAAGTAGCTTACCATATATTTTTAGTATTTTTAAATTGGTATAAGAACAACTCCTAGTGGAATTTTGTTCTAAATTTTCAATCTTTTTGACCGAGCCTATACATTTTATTAATTATTAAGAAAAATACTTTGAATTTCTCACTTTTTACACCTCAAAGTACCAACTAGATTCACTTCGAAACCACAAGAAAAATATCGAAGTTAAATATGAAGCATTTTTACTGTTTCAACAAATAATGATCAAAATAGAAAACATTTTAAAAAACTTCATTGTAAATTCAATACATACATATCACAGCTCTGTTTAAAACAAAAGAAACCAATTATTTTTCATTTGCTAGAAAATAATAAATTGCGTAATAATATAATATGCATTTAAGAGAATGATTCTGAGCTCTATTTGAAACATGCTTGCTGTCATTTTTAAGAAACAGCTTTTCAATTAATTATCATTTAGAATTGTTAGAAAAAATGTGGGCAAGTGGGTGTCGCTCTGCTGTACAGTAGGTTACAAGTGGGTCACTGTATAATGGATGATATTAAATTTGAATTCAACGATATAATATCATTGTATAAGAAAAACGATTCTGAGCGGAGACGGTATGTATGTCTAGGTATAAGACATATTATATATATATCTATGGTACTAAACCAAAATTTGACCTATAATAAATTCCAAATTAATTATATCACAATTACCATTAGGTACTTATACCGCTTTATACATCAACAAAAACTGTGATACTATCATAGAATAGTACACTTTAGAAGTTTCAAGTACTCACGAATAACATCATTCAATCTCAACAAAATAACTAAAAAGTTATTCTAGGTTTTTTAATATGTAATTTCGTCCAAATTTGAATTTAAAATGTCTGTAAAAAATAACTGTGTTCATATATTTTTTAGATTTTTTGGTTACAGTATGAACTATTTATGAGAACCTCTGTTTTAAATTTGCAATCCTTAGCTATAAAAACTGAACATTTTATAATTTATTAATTACAATGATTGATAATTTCCAAGATTTTGATAAATATTGTCAAAATTCGATCTTTAAATGCTTATAAAAAAAAACTATGCCTATGTATTTTTAATATTTTTCAACTGATATTGTAACAATATATCAGGAGCCTTCTATTAAATTTTTACACTTTTTGGCCAAACAGATAAAACTTAATTGATATTTATAGAAAAAAAAACTAAAAAAATTGAAAATTGAAAATGTCTGTAAACAGCTCAAAAAGAGTCAAAATATTTTCAAAATTGTATGGTGTATAGGAAATGCTAATTTAAACATTCAGTGAAATTTTCATGTATCTACAGTTCTTCGTTTTTGAATTGCAACAAAATAAGGAAATCGCTACATGAGAAATCGAGTGAATATCCAATGTTGTAAAAATTTGAATTTCAAACGCTCATAAAAATTTAATTTGACTGTCCGGTAGAGATTTTTTATTGATAAAGGTAGACAAACTTATGAGTAATCTTGTATTACATTTTCAAATCTAAGATTTAAAAAGAAACATTTTTACGAATTCTTAACTCAAAATAATTTGTTAATTTTCGTGATTTTTCCATATTTTGAACTTTAAATGCTTATAAAAAAAAATGATGACTAAGGATTTTTAATATTTTTCATATGCTTTTTAAACAATATACTAGGAGAGTTCTTTTAAATTTTCAAGCTTTTTTAACCAACAAATAAAATTGTATTGATATTTTTAGAAAAAAAACTAAAAAAAATGGAAAATTGAAATGTCCCTTAACAGTTCAAAATAAATCAAAATATTTTGAAAATGTTATTGTGTATATAAAATGCAAATATAAACAACCAGTGAAAATTTCATGTATATATGTTCATTTCTTTTAGAGTTACACCAAAAACCAAAATCTATTTTTTGGAAAACCGATTTTGCGTAAAAATTCCCGCTTTTTCCTTAATTTTTATGTTGTTTTTCCCGGCGCTTGTGAAAACTACTGGGAAATTTTTACTTTTGACCCCCCAAAGTACCAACTAGATTCACTTTCCTATCAGAAAAGCTACTGTTGAAGAAAGTCCAAGCACTTTTACTGTCCTAAAACGTGATGACAGACACAAAAAAAATAAAAAAACACACATCATTGTAAAATCAATACATTCATCGTTTCACTCAGAATCCAAATTCAACTTCAAAAGATTCAAATTTGTATGTTATACGTTAGTAGGTTATACTAACTGTAGTATTGACTAATACTTGTTAATGATTATATTATAGTTATATTATGTTACATTATAATATGTAATAAAACATTACTAATTTTTAGTTTTGAATTGAATGCATACTTTTCCTTACTATCAATGATAGTGGTACTTTATTATTATTACTTAACATAATGTTTCACTAGCAATTTCTAACTTTGAATCTTTTGTTTAGAATAGAATCATATTTTTAAATTGCATAAAAACAAAACTAACTAGTACCTATTTCTATTACTGTGCTCAAAACTTTTGTATATAATGATTTAAATGTAACTGTGTTGTTAATTTCCTACAAAGGAATTTCTGTTAAAGTAATTTATTTACTATTGGATAATTAAGTGAGTAAATAACTAATAAGTTAGGTTAGAAAACACTTATAAATGTCGTTATTGTGTGTATACAATTTTATTATATACTTTAAAAGTTTCAAGCAGTGGCCCACACTGGAGGGTTCAAGAGTAGCAGCTGCTACCCCTTTTTTTTTGGTAGACAGGTTTATTGAACCCCTTGGCTCCAAAATATTTACATTATATAAATTCTACTATGTATAAAAATATTGAAAATAAACTATTGAATAATTATAGGCTATAGCCATTAGCCTATTAGCCATTATAGATGTAACCTATTCAATATGCTACCCCTATTTATTTTTAAGTGTGCGCCACTGGTTTCAAGTACCAGTACAAGTACCCACGAATAATATTTTTAAAATACAACAAAATAACTAAAATCATTATTTATTGTTCCAATATCTAATTTTGTCAAAATTTTAACTCAATGTCTTTATATAGAAAAAAACAACATTTAAATATTCAATTTTCAAGCCTTAGTTATACAAATTTAATATTTTATACATTTTTAATTACAAAATTTGTGCCTCAAATGTTTATGAAAAAAAAATTTGTGTGTGTCAGTACTCACGTCAGAAGTGAATATGTAGAGAAAATTCTATAGTGGTAAACATTGGTAATGTTTGATAACAGATATTTGGACTTTCAGTTTGCTCAAAAATTAAGTAAACGTTTGCCAATGACATGATCCAGCGTTTTGTTTGTTCAGTTCCAATAACCGTGGTTGTGTTTGTTTTTACTTTTCCCGCTTTCCACTTTTTAATGGCAGTCTTACGGGTTCTTTAGTTTTTCATTATGATCAATACTTAACTTAACTTACTTTATTATGATTTTGACTTAAGTTTATTAATCAAAAGTATCTATATTGGTTTTATTTAAAATTATAACTGTTACATATTATGTCTTGAAGTATATTAATATAGTATATACCACAGTTAATTTACATACCGCACCAAGAGCTTACAAATTTCAACCTTTCAAATGAGTTTGTACTACAAAACGTTTTCCGCTATAGAATTTCCTCTATAATATAATATAAATATTATGATAATATTCATCCTACCAAATAGAGGTGTAGAATTTACTTAAAAAAAATGTTTGATCTATTATTTGTTGTCCTTACTCTGACGTACGGAGGATCAAATTACCGTAATCCCCTCATAATAACCCGGTAGCATGACAGTGGACTGCCTACATTGCTTTACCTGCACGAACCGCATCGTTTGGTATAAACTAGGTAATAGAAAATGGGTATAACGCGATGATTTGACAGCGCATTTACAGCTACGTTGTGTCATACGAAGGCTTGGTTACTATATGGTTACGACTGGTAACCATATTGGTTATAAGTAAAGGCCGGATTTATATTCTCTTAAAATACCCAAAACATGATGCTAGTATTCTCTAAAAAACCTTCAAATATTCTCTCAAAAATCTAAAAAATATGCTAAAATATGCATTTATTTTTTAAAAATTATTTTCAACTATATTTTTATTGTGAGATATTAATTAGGTATTAAAAGTTGCGTATTATACCTAATGGAATAGTATTGCACTTTAGTAAGAGTAGGAAGTTGGAATATAATATAAATATAACAGTATAATATTAAAACACAAAAACAATATTTTGATATTTGCATATTTGATAAAAGTATACTACGTATATTGAATCAATAATCATTTTGATAAAAAGAAAATAAATAAATTGTAAATGTTCAAAAAAAAATTTTCCGAGTACCGTAATATTAAAATTAAAAATAAATACAAATTTTTGCTCACAATTTACGAAATATTCCAAAATATGCTAAATGGGTTAAATATTCTCCAACCCATGAAATATTCTCAAATATGCAAGAAAAACATTTTTCTACGCATTCAGAATTGAACGAATCGTCCACATTTTTACTCTCATAAGACTGCATAGACCCAGTAACGATATGTAAAAACATATAAATCCGGTCTTTAGTTATAAGCCAGATTCACAACTGTGTCGTGTCGATCAAATTGTATCGTGATTAGACATTACTCTTTTGGTATCATGTAATCACTAAGTTGCAACCGGGTATGCCAAGAATTAACTACAGCTCAACTTTTAAACTACTAGTTGTAACCTTATAATTACTATGACACACAACGTAGCAGTGAATCCAGCTTTAAAAGAAGGGCTGCTGCAGCTGTCGCCTAGGAAGTATTCACTTCAAAACTAATAACTGTGCTTATTATATAATATTAAATATATGTATCTAAAATAATTTAAAATTACTATAAAAACCATGAAAGCCCGAATTTAAAGGAATTTTGTATTACATTGTCAAGCTTTTTGAACCAGCAAAACAATTTTTATTGACATTTTTAGGTAAAAATATTGAAAATTTCCTTAAATAGCTCAAAAAGAATAAAAATATTTCAACTATTTTATTTTGTATAGGAAACACTTATAAAAAAATTTGATGTACCTAAAGTATTTTATGTTTAAGTTACAAAAAAATACATAATTGATTTTGTCAAAAATTAGTTTTGACTAAAAATTTCCGTTTTTCCAGTTATTTAGTGAAAGTAACTAACCTATTTTCAATTTTATTATTGATAATATGTGAACTATTACAACAAATATTTCATTATTCATAAATTTTGTCTATTAAGGTAATATCCATATTATGTATCCATATTATATTAAGTATAGCTTTTATAAATATAGCTTATAAATAACAATATTATATATTATAAATAATTTACTCTTATTTCAATTTGATGAACTCAAAGTGGTTCATTTTTAAAAAGAATTTTACCATCGCTATTTTTATTTACTTTGTATTTCTTTATTATAATATTCTATTTGATTTATGTATATTTTTATTTTGTTTAGAAAAATATGATTATGTTGGACGTCTATTGAAGCCTGGAGAACCTCACAGTTACTATACTGACGAAGAAGAAACCCCTACCAATAAACTCCACCTAGAAAATCCAAAACAATGTGAATCTGAAAAACCTAAAAACTATGCCGGAGGAGATTCTACAGATATAAATGAATTACCCAAAACTGAAACCAAAGATAACAATAAGGAAACTGTCGACAACAATAGCACTGGTAGTCTATCTTCAGATAGTAATGATGAGAAACCTGAGGCCACTAAAATATTGGATAACCCAACCAAACAAGATGAAATTCAGAACTTAGAAAACTAGTACAAATTATTTAAATTAACATCGGTATTTATTTTCAACTATGGGGGACTTTGAACGGTTACATCCGTTACGGTGATGGGATTCATTATATACTGTAAGGGTGTTAAAAGTTTTTTGTTTTTGTACTTAATAATATGACTGAAATCAACAATTTTATTATTATTGAATTTTAATTCTTTTCTTTTTCTGGATCTTCATTAATTGAACAAACATGAAGATAATATCTATTCAAGTTCAAAATAATCAGTGTTAGTGTTTAAAAATATTGAATGAAAAATAATCTGGTTTTGTTCCTTTATTCAATTTTTGTTGAATACAATTGAAGGAATTACATTTTTATTTTTTATAACTATATAATAAGTATAATTAATATTGTAGTCATTTTTATCTTTTAGTGTTACCTGATTAATTCAAAATGTACCATTATGTTACAGGGAACACAAAATATTTTTTTTCTAAGAACCTAGGAACTAAGTTTAACTACATTAAATTTTATGCCAGAATTATTTTGATAGTAAATATTTTTTAAATTTTGCTAATTTACACATGGTATAATTGTACAGCCTGCACGTATTTTTTGTCTTACTTATATAGCTTATATAAAAAAAAATTACTGCCCATAATGGTGTAATAATATTAATATATAAAAGTAACCATTCCTTGAAACATTGTTGACAAAAGTAGATACCTATATAATTTTTGTTTACTTTATAACATTTATGTTCCCTAATCCTAATGGAATTTTCTTATATGCATTCTTATGTTTTTTGTGTGTTTTAATTGATAAAATAATAATTATATATATATTTACGTTTTCTTACTATTTTCCTAATAAGTCAACACTTCTGCAATGGTTAAATTATTGTTTGTTACACAATATAAAGGTTTCTTACCAATAAATACTTCATTTGTTTTTTTATATACCAATTAAATTCTTTATGTAAGTTTCAAATGATTATAATATAATCCAATTACAATACATTTAATTGAACAAACATTTAACCAATAATTTGGTATCATTTCCACACAAATATTTAAATAAAAAAATTTAATTTTTATTTTATTAGGTAGTCATGATATTAGTTGTATTGATAGGTGAAACATAATTTGGTTTTTGAGAAAATACAAAAAAAAAGTTTAGAAAAAAATGGGATGTCATTTTTTTTTTCCTATTTGATAAACTAATAACATTAAATATGTTTAATATTGGCTGATAATGAGAATACAACTTATGAGTAATGTTGCATTTGAGGGCCAGTGGCCACATAATGTAAAGTATACAATTATGAATATTATCTATACATTCAATTTAATATTTAATACATGGGAAACTAAACAACATAATTGTATTCCAATTTCCCTTAAACTCATGTAGAAAATAATGTTTTTAAGAAAACAGGATTAGTAAGGTATTTGTAGTTACAGCTGTACAGTTAGAGTCAATTGTATCTCGCCATTGAGTAGATCACTGTTAAATTCAATTCAATGGTTAAATCATTATATAGAAAAAAAAATCATTGAGTGTGGAGACTGTCAGACAGCCTATTCTTCTAAAGCAGTGGTTCTCAACCTATGGTCAGCGTTATAATAAATATAATAATATAATGTACATTTTTTAATAGTTAATTTAATAGTTATTTGTGTTAAATTGTTAATAGTTTTAAACTTTTACTTAAAATTGATCAATTATAAACATTATTATAAGCCTACTATTTCATTGTTTTTTGTTTATTCATATTAAATTCTAAAATGAGTGAAATAAAATGATTCTTGTTTATAATAAAAATAAGGTCTAATTAATTGAGGTGGTCCTTGACCTATCAAAAGTTCTCCAAGTAGTCCGTAGTGTCAAAAATGTTGGGGACCACTGTTATAAAGATATTTTGTAATTAGTTTATGTTAGTTAGTATTAATAGTTTATTTTTAAATTAATAGTACTGTAGATTGGACTAATTATTGCAAAAGATAAATCACATACCTATATTATATTATTATTATAATATAATTTAATTTAATATTACTAGCTGAACTTACTAAAAATGTATATAATTTATATTTATAACTAAAGATTTTATATTTATTTTTAATTATAAATAAGACAAGACAAATTTTGGGCAAATTCATTATCTTATACAATGCTCGACATCATTTTGGCAAAAAAAACATGGAAATGTATTAAATTCACAGCCCTGCTTATAAGTTATAATCAATATTGATGTATGTACCTTATTAAAATCGTTCAAAGATCTTTTATTCAAAATCTTAAAAACTTGATTAAAATATCATAAATTATTTGAGGATAAATCATTATTTTACTAATAAATGCCGTTGAAATATAAAATTCAATTATTCGTAAAAAAAATGTATTTGCCTTTACGCTCAACCTAAATTTTAAATTTCAATAAAACAAACTTGAAAGGTACCTTGTACTGAATTTTAAACCTTAAAGTTAGGTTAGGAAGAGTTACCTCCTTTCTAAGTATGAATATTAAAAAATGTTATGAATTTCCAACTACAAAATAATGTTCTCGTTCAAAAAAAAATTCAAAATAGAACATTTTTGTGAAATTTACAAATTTTATCAAAATTCAATTAGATGAAAAAAATAAAAATAAAAAAAAAAAAAAAAATAAAAAATTATTGTTGATTTACACTCAACTTCTTTTGTTTATTTTCCAGTAACATCAATTTATATATTTATGATGAACCTAGGTATAAACTTACAAGTATTTTTGACAGAGTAAACATTTTTATATACAATTAATAAAAAAAAGAAAATGTTTATAAAATAAAATTGTGAATACTGTAAATGTAATAATGCGTAGGTCCTATAAAATAAAAATTAATTTCATAAATCATTAATTTCTTAGATATAAATGTTGTATACCTTTAAAATTCCCAGACATTCTAAATGAGTAATGTTACCTACTAAACACGAGGCCTATGGCCTTCTCATTAAATAAAAATCGGTACGAATAAAAAACGGCATATTCCTATTTTGTATCTAAAGCAGGCTTTTATTTGGTAAGGAATATACTAATATAAACATCATAAATAATTTTAAATATTAGTAATTTATGGAAAATACAGAGGAAAACATGGCATTTTTAAATTAGATATGTAAGCTTTTGGTAGAATATTATATTACAACACTAAGCTGAACAATGCAAGTTTTTAAAACATTCATAGTTATGGTAATGTTAATAAATATTTTTAATATTCTTAATTAACTCAGTAATTAATGGAAACAATACCAATATTTTATTTACTTAACCTAAAAAATCTAAAATAAGAGTTATTTGGAAAAAAATATACTAGATATCAATGATAGGTTAAAATAAAACTGGTATTTTTAGCGAGATTATGTATGTTTTATTTAAATTGAATTATATTTGAGGTGTAACTAATAATACTTTAAAAACCATTAGAATGAAAGATGTGGCTTTTGATTATTTAAAAAAAAAAATGTTCAAACAAATAAAATTAATTAACAGAACTAACTACTAGTAAAAACCTATCACATAGTGTTAACTGATTATATTATAATAATGTTAAATTTTTAAACACTTACATGACGCTTAAAAACAAATTCAAAAACATTATAGTATTTTTGTAATTAGTTATTTTATAATATACATAATTCTTGTATCTTTAATAAAATTGTATTACTTAATTTGTTTAAAAAATTCCAAAATAAATGAACCAAATGACAAATATTATTTATTATTAAATAAAGTACTTTCCTTAAATAATAGTTAAGTTAGAATTTGATAAATGGAGACTGTCAACTTAATAATGCTGTTAATGCATCGAAAAATTTTGGCCGGTCTTTAATCTGCATTTTAGCAATGGATGAATCAAAATAATCTAGTGAAATATCAATATTCGTTTTATTGGCTACTTGCTCAAATGCTTTTCCAAAAAAACTGAAACAATTAAAATAATTGTAATAAACACAACTTTTAAATTATTGTAAATTACATGAGTGATAAATAATATTAAAACTTTAAATATTTATAAATAAATGACATTCACTTTTAGTTTTTCAGGAATGGTTAAATGTATTAATTAAAATATTTTTATTTTCAAATTAGCAATTAATTAAAAAATTAAAATACATACATTTTTTGGTAAATAGGTAAGTAAAATCTTCACTACTAAATATATGGGAACAATCATTAATGAGATCGTAAGTAATAATTGCCAGGACAACTATCTTATTACAAACATAGGCGTTTAATATTTTGACATGGTTTACAACTTACTTTAATGTTTTGTAACAATAAATACAAATATAAAATTGGATATCAAATAATATTAGTTATCACTTATCATTTATCACTGCTGTAATTCAGAACTATAATGATACTTATTAAAAAAAAATACAATTTTTAAATATTACCTTCTAGGCAATGATTCTGTAATAGGAGGAATACCAACTATAATACAAGTGTCTTGGTCTGAATCAAGAACTGCTGAAGCAATTAATGGTAAATGAGTATTTTTATTTTTATGTAATGATGCAACTTGAGCCCTCAATGCAAATGATGCTAACATAATTAATAACTGGGGATCGGAATAATGCTGTGAATTTAATGTACCCTGAAACAATAAATTAATTTTACTTAAAATTTGGGCAATTGAATACCTATGTACAGTAGGTGTTGAGTAGTTACTGTAAATTTTAATTCAATGAAATATCATTGTATATGAAAAACAATTCTGAGCAGAGAGTCCCTCAGCTTTTATCAAGTATATTATTTCATATGTTTTTGATATTGCTGTTAAACAAATTTATTTTAGTATTAAGGTAGTATATTAAAGTATATAAATGTTGTCAAAAACATTGCATTATATTACTAATATTTAGTTATTATAATAGTATATATTTATATCATATTATATTATTTAAAATTTAAATTAACTTTTGAGTAAATACCGCCTGACCATAGAAAACTGTGAATTTTTCATTGTATAAATAGGGGCAATACCTTAAAATTAATCTAAATATTTTGAAAATGTAAACGTTTTGAATAATCAATTTTGATATCATTACGTATACCTACCTAGTCAAATTTATAATATATGTAAAAGTTTTAAGTCCCCACAGTAATGTTTTGAAATTACAATAAAATAACTAACATCATTATTCTTTGTTTGGATTTGGAATTTTGTTGAAATTTGAACTTCACAAGCTTATGAAAAAGAAATCCGCTCTAATGTAAATATTCTGTAAATATATATTTGTATTTGCTGGAGATTTTGAAAACTACTGAGGATTTTTTTTTATCCAAAACTCCCTAAAATACTAACTGGATTCACTTTTCAACTAGAAAAGATGCTGAAGTGGAAAATCAAAGCATTTTTAATTCTCCAAAAATAATAAAAGAAACCTACATCATTATAAAATCAATAAATTAATCCGCTCAGAATCTAAAATTATTAAAAAAAAAAAATTTAGAAATTATATTAATTATGTTATTTTGCTACAGCAAATTTGTTACCTCTTGGACAATTAGGTAATAAAATGGCCCAGCTAATATCACTTGTCTCATATCCAATGCTGCTTGTATGTGCCTAAACATATTAGTCAATATCCATTTGGCTCTTTCGATTCCTTCGTCTAATAAATTTTTTTTGGAGCTATAATAATTTATCATATTTAAATTTTAGTTTATTATAATTTGAAAAATCAAAATTGTATTTATTAAAAATACATACCGAGATAATGAATCCATTGTATTGTAAAAACACTCTGTAGATGATTTTCCGTGAATCTAAATTTTTTTAAATATTAATGTAGTTCAATAGAACACAGTATTTATAAAATTTCTTCATAACTTACATTACTTTCCAAAGTAGCAATCATTGAGTAAACATAATCAGCACTTTGGTATCGGGTTTTAAAGCCTTGATGTAATATGAATGAAGGATAAGTTAAGTTTAACAAATTATGAGTATTGGAAATTTTTTCCATCATCCCAAAAAATTGTTTTCGCAAATTTAAGTCCATAGAACGGTACATTTGACGACTTTCCGATAAAGGTAACCTATTATTATTAATTATAACATAGATTTTTTGTTAACTGGAAATTAAAGTTATTATAGCTAATAGTTTATTAAAATAAAACTATAGCAGTAGATTTTATTAAAATTATTTCAGTATACTAATTATAATTACCCCATTTCGGCTAAAATTTGTTTCAATCTTTTTTCCCCTTTTACAGTCCAAAGTTTTAAAGATACAGATGTAAACATTGAGTATCGAAGGCTTGATTCAATTGTCCAATGTCTGTATAAGGCTAATAACAAACTGTGAATTATACCATCATTATTTTAATATCTGTATTTAAGGATATTAATAGTTCAGTATTTCTCACTCTTTTCCAGATTCAATCCTTAAATTTGATGAATCGTTTGAAGGTACTGTTTGTGACAGAGAATTCAACTCGTTATGATAAACAGCAGATTCACAAATACGACCAATGTGATCACCAATCAACTCAACTTCTTTTAAGTAAAGCATATTTTCAGTTTTACCAAAAATGAATTGCTCAGTTACACCAATAATACCCCACCTGAAAATGTTTTATTTTAAATATTCACATTAATAATTAGTCTATTTGACTAAAATTTAATATTTTTTTTGTAAATGCATAAATAATTAAAAAATTATTAGTTCTTCCCATCCCACAAGCAATAAAAATGTTAAGCTTACCATAATACATCAACAGATTCTCTATGTAATTTCCAGGCCAGATCATACATAAATATAGCAGTCTAAAAATCAAAAATTGAATAATATATAGAACCTTGTTGAACTTTTCTTAAAAAAAAAAAATTATAACAAACCGATCTTCCATAATATGAAAATTGAGTGTAATCAAATAAAAGCTTTTTTCTTTTTTCTTCCCAATTTCTTCTTTCTTTTCTTTTTATGAATGCATTTTGTTGAAGCATTCTCCTTTTATTTTGTCGTTTCTCAATAGCATCATTGCCTGAGTCTTCATTTAGATCATCAGAATTAGAATCTTCTTCTTCAGATGACTAGAATTATAAATTTAAAAAAAAATTAAATGTTACCTAGGTATGAGTTTTAATTTTTTAAGAATACATTTTATTTTACCTCTTCATCAATAAATATATCGTCAAACTTAGGTATATTTTCATCCTTTTCAGGAGTAGCGAGAATTCTTATCTAAAATACAAAAATATAGGTACCTACCTATTAAGGTATTCGGTAAACATTAAGTAGTAATATTTACTTGTGAACTACTATATACATTGCAGATGTCTGTAGGTCTATGACTATCGATAACAAAAAAAATTATATCTTCTTCTGGTTCTAAAATATCTATTATATCTAATGAACCACCACAGTTAATTAACACTATATGCTTTACCTACAAATCGGAAAAAAAAAATATACAGTAATTAAATAGATTTTATTTCTTGACTGAAAGTAAAGTAAACTAATAAAGTATAATCAAATTGAATCATTTACATCTGCTTTTTGTTCTTTGAAAACTTTTTTCAATTCAGTAGTAGTTTTTACAGGCACAAGTACGTAAATAACATTATCGAAACGTAATATATATTGAAATATTTTAGCAGCACATATTGCATCCACATCATAATTTACCAAAATTAAAATTTTCTAAACATAATAAATAAAAACAATTAAACAATAATAATAAATTCTTATTTTAAAAATTGACTTTTATCAAGAGTACAAAACCATATTCAAGGAGCTTTTGATGTGTTATTCATAATTGTTCTGTACTAGACACAGTAGATAATAATATAGTTTTTTTACCAAAATATGTACAATAGCTTTATGTGTGTTAGGCATTAGCATTAACCCTTTCACTTCTCCAGACGTACTATTACGTCCTTGTATTTTAGCATATTCTCATTTTCCAGTAACCGTACAAGTTTTGGAAATAATGGTTTGCATTATTTTAAACTTAAATAATTCAATCATATAGGTAGATCTTAAAAGTAAAATCTTAAAAAAATTTTGAAAAAAAATAATTAATATTTTATTTTATTTTATTTTACCTACCATACCTACTATTATATATAGTTAGATACAATTATTAGATACAATTTTAATCCAAAATGTCTAACTGATAGAGCTAATCACACCAAACTTTTGCCATATTATACAAAATAAATAAAACTAATGTAGGTGGGGTATTGTTAAAAATTATCATAAGCATTGAATATTTTAATTTAACTTTCCTTGAAAGCAAAAATATTATTTTTTTTTAATTATCGTTATGTATCTATCTAATTAAATTTTATAATTTAAAATGAATAAATGCTAAGTTTTTGTATAATACTTGACTTAAGTCAAATCGATCAATTTTAATCATCATAGTGTTTAGAACTAAAAAGAACATACATTTAATTTAATTTAATAATTTTTGTTTTAAACTGACAGGTAGGTTAATATGTCAAAATGACTAAAAAAAATAATATAACTTCACATACCTAGAGAATCATTGGTTGAAAAAATTATAAATTAGATTAATCGATGGTCGAGTAATCTAGTTTCAACTACCTCAAAATCAAATTCAGAAATAAGTACAAGGTACTGAGTATAACAGTGTTTCCTGTTTCTATGAACACACAGTATAACATTATGTATAATGCGAAGAGTGAAGTTAATATGATATGCCCTATATTATTAATTTGTGTATAAACTATAGGTAAACTATAAATGTATAATATTATATTAATATTATATTAAAATGTATAGGTAATCTAACTATTCAAAACCACATGGTATAGGTTTACTTTTATCTTTATCAAAGCAATATAGGTAGGTAGGTGCCTATTAGGTATCTGTTAATGTAATTATAGGGAACAGGTCCAACACAGACAGATTTTAAAATGTCCCCTTAAAGAAATTTGGAAAGAGAACAGTTAACTACCTCGTAATTACTAATGTGTATACTATAATAAATATGTCATATTTATTTTGATCTTTTAGAATTGATATTTGATGCTAGATCAAACTTACAAGCAACTGGAAACTGCCTACAGGGACGCAGGTACCTTTACATAGAACTCACATCGTATAGATGGACCCAGGGTAGTTCAGGTTATCTAGAGGCTACTTACATGGGCCGACAACAACATGTTGTCATTTTTTTTTTTTTTGCACCGAATGGGCAGAAAAGACTTTAATCTGGCCCTGGGTAGTTCTTATGCCTATATAGATTGAAAATCAAATCAAAATGCCTTTGATTTGTCTTTTCAAAGCGAATAAAGGCGTCGCATGTTTCCCTCCCCAAAAAAAAATAATAAAACAATACGATCGTGCCCGCATGGTGTTACCGTATTTCCGTGTGCTAACGTAAGCTCGATTTAAGGTATATCTTAAATCGTGATCGTGCTCAAGACTATACGAACGATTTACGATAGATCTACTTACATTATTTGAAACGACGTCGTAAAAACCTTTCAGCAGATCGTCGACAAACATTGTCACTGAGCCGCTCGACACGCCGACATCAAGTTTAAAATTCAAAATAATATAATAATAACGATTAACGAGTAAGCAACGACGTACAGCGATCGCCACTGATTGTGTAGGTAGAATCGTATTGCAATGCTTGCAGAGCTTGCACAGTATCGCACGTGGCACGCTACGATTTAATTCATTCCAAAGTAATATTACATTTAAAGCGACAAATTAAAATAATAATAATAATAACAATAACTATCTACGAATAGGTAACAAACCATCAGCGCGACCTAACCTAATAATAATATTCGAACTAATAGATAAACCGGTGCAGGCATATTATTATTATTATTGTAAACAACAATAGGTACGATGATATAACTTTTCGCTGTCAGATCTTTCGGTAGGCACGTGACGTTTGCGCGAACTTGAACCAAATCCGGATTTTAACGATCATGTTGTTTACATCATGGAGTAGGGCGCGAAAAACATAAATACAAAAACTATGTAATATTTAAACAACAAAATTAAACTCCGTAGGCCGTAGTGTGCAATTAATAACTCATAGCATTGATTTTATAATATTAAACTATGAAATATTATAAAATAAATGCCTATATTAAAAAGTCAATGCTAATAGGCACCTAAGTAATAATTAATAACTAATAAGTAATAATAACACTTTAATAACAGTGTGGAGACGTCATCAAAGTTTATCGGTCTCCAGAAAAAAATCTGGAAGACTACTTTATAAGCATTATCAATACCTGTACGGCTGTACTGTACCTCGTACCTATAGGTATAAATTTCCACACCACGTCACCAGTCACCACGATTACTTAAATACAATTAATAAATAATAATTGATGAACACGATTACACAAATATAGTATATACGATTTTGACAAATATAAAACATAGACGATGGCTGCTGTTGAAACGTTCAACATTGTGTACTTGTGTAATACTTGTAAGTTGTTGTAAATTGTAATGTTGTTTAATATAACATTGACTAGATACATACCTATACTACCTACTGCTACAGTGCTAGTGTGCTACTTGTCTCTGCTTTTAAATACCTATTTTAAAATATACCAATCTAATAAATTTGTTTTCAATAGATATCACCACACATGTAGGTACCTACTAGAAATTCGCTAAACTGGTCAGGTTTAAAAATTAAAATCATCCCGCACCGGGATAATGAACCATGTAAATGATAATATAATAATATGATCCAAACATCCAGATTATGTTTCACACCTGTTTAGTCTAGCGAACTTGTAGATACATGTGACTATGTGAGTAGCGTGGCATATAGCCATATTGGTAAATATAATAGAAGCAATTACATATTTAATATTTTCTTGGCAGGTGGTGAAAACTGCACATATTATAACAAACTAATCCGTAGTACAAAGCCCCTCCCCCTTATTTTAGTTCAAACAATTTTCTTGATTATTGTAAAAATAATTTTTTTTTTTTTTTTTTTTTTATTTAATATAAGGCTTCAAATACAAAGTTTATTAGCCTACAATTTGGTTTTTTACATTAATAATTTATAAATACAGTTTAAAAGTTAATGGTTATGGTGTGGCGTCGTTGATCCATTGCTTTATATATTCGTGGTGAGGTCGGCCATCTTGATGAAGTTTGTAATGTTTTTTTCTTGTCCTGGTCCGAGTGCGTCTTTTAGTGAGGTGGTGTTGATGTTCGCTTTTGTTCTGGCGTTTTGGTAAATGGGACATTCTAAGAATATGTGATGAACGGTGAGTTCACTGTAGCATGTTTCGCACGTGGGTTTGGGCTCCTTACGCATAAGGTAGGAGTGTGTGATTCTAGTATGTCCAATGCGTACTCTGGTAACCATGGTCTCTTCATGTCGTGTAAGCTTAACAGGTGGGTCCGGCCATTTTATAGTTGATGGTTTTATCTGTCTAAATTTATTGTTTTGGTTGGTTTGATTTTCCCATTGATTTTGCCAGAGACTATAAAATTTCGATTTGAGGGCTCGGATTGCATCGTCGTATGTTACATACGGGTATATTTTGGTGTCCGGGGAGTTAGCCGCTTTCATCGCCAGTTCGTCGGCGAGTTCATTGCCGGGGATGCCGATGTGGGATGGAACCCACATGAGTTTGATGGATTTGACGGTTGAGTGGATAACGTTTTGAATGCTTTGGGCGAGGTTGCATTTTGTATGTACGTTTGCTATTGAGGTGACTGCACTCATAGAATCACTTATGATGAGAACTTTATCGTGGTTTGAGGAGAGTGCAGTTAATGTAGCTTCGAGTATGGCGAAAGTTTCAGCTGTGTATATGCTGGAGAAGGGGTCTAATTTATGGAGACTATTTTCATCCCTGTGGGTAATGGCGAAACCGGTTTCGTATGTTGTTTTGGAGGCGTCAGTATAGACGTGGTAGTAATTTTTGAATTCGGTGTTTATTATTTCGTAGAACGTATTGATGATCAGACTATGAGGTGTGTTATATTTGTTGAATTTGATGAGTTCTGTATTGGCTTCAATGTGGTTCGTGTTCCATGGAGGGATTGTTGAGAAAGTTTCTTTAGGTTTTATGTTGCTGATGTTGAAGGATATCTCTTCAAGGATGTCGTGGAGCTTTATATAAAGAGGTTTCAAGAGGTGTTCGTGGTAGGGGTTTGAGATTGTCCTTATTATGCCAGTTTGGGGAGTAGACATCTTTTTGGCTGCGAACTTTGTAATTAGGTACTTTTGTCTGATATACAATGGTAGGCAGTGGGCTTCGCACATCATACTGTCGACCGGACTTGATTTGAAAGCTCCGATGGACATCCTGATGCCGGCGTTTTGTACGATATTGAGTGTTTTTAGGGTATTTTGGTTGGTGAGGCTGTAAATGATTGATCCGTAGTCCAATGTCGATTGTATCAAAGAGTTGTATAGAATTAAGAGTGTTTTGCGATCAGCGCCCCATTTAAAGTGGCACACGGATTTGATTATATTTAGTTTTTTGGATGACGTTGCTTTCAGTTTTTTTATGTGTTCTTTCCAGTTGAGTTTGTGATCGAAAGTTAATCCTAGAAGGCGGAGACTTCTTGTGTTAGGGAGAGTGTTTCCTTGCATTTTTATATCGGGAATTTGGATTTTCTTCTGTCGATTGAATAAAATGGATTGGCATTTTGAGGGGGAAAAAATGAATCCTGTCTCTGTGGACCATCGGCTGATATTGTCGATTGATTTTTGTATGAGAGAGCTGGTAGTTTTGATGTTTGATCCAGAGAGATACAGGCTACAGTCATCGGCGTATAATATAGTTTTCACAGGAGGTTTTATGTATTTGTTAATATCGTTGATGGCTATTAAAAAAAGGGTTACACTTAATGAGGATCCTTGAGGCAATCCATTTTCTGTTCTGAATGTTGATGATAGGGTATGTCTGAATTTAACCTCGAAGGTTCTGTCTGCTAGGAAGTTATTTATAAAATTGAGTATTTTTCCTTTAAGATTCCATTTATGGAGTACAGAAAGGACCCTATGTACCCATACTGTGTCATAAGCTTTTGCGATGTCTAGAGATACCATTAATAAGTGGTTTTTTTTTTCGAACGCCTTGCATATGTTGGTGTGGATGATTGTCAGAGGATCTAAGGTAGATCTGTTTTTGCGGAAGCCGAATTGATGTGGGGAGAGGAGGTTTAGGGTTTCTAGATGCCATGTAAGTCTGGAGTTAATCATGCTTTCAAGTGTTTTACTCATTGTATTTAGAAGGGATATTGGCCTATAGTTGTTGATTTCGAAAGGGCATTTGCCGGGTTTAGGGATTGGGATTATATGTGATGTTCTCCATTGTTTTGGGAAGGTGCAATTAATCCAGATGATGTTGAATATTTTGAGTAGAATGTTTAGTGAGGATTGCGACAGGTTTTGGAGGAATGAGAATGGTATTCCGTCTGGCCCGGTGCTTTTACTAGTTTTTTTACTCAGTGAGGAATATAGTTCAATGATTGTGAGAGGGGAGTTGATTGGGTTATCCGGTTCGTCTGCTTCGAAATTTATCGGGGAGTTAATTTCAACTGTTGTTTTTAGGGTAACGAAGTCTTTAATATAGTTTTCATTGCTGTTGTTTTGTTGGAAGAAGGTTCCAAAGGCGTCAGAGATTTCTTTTTTATCGGTAATGGTTTTGTTGTTGAAATTAATTGTCTTTGTTTGGATCCGGTTATTACCTTTCAAGCTGTTAATCTTGGACCACATGAGACTGGAGGTAGTTTTATAGTTGATGCTGGATGTAAAACTTTTCCATGATTCGGTTTTGCTAATGTTAATTGTTTGTCGTGAGATTGCTCTGCGTTTTTTGAGTTCTATGTGATCTGATTGGAGTTTGGTTTTCTTGAAACGGTTGAGTGCTTTTTTGTAGTTTTTGATCGCTGTTTCACAATTTTCATTCCACCAGGGGACTTTTTTTTTTTTGAAAAAATGGTTTGCTTTTACCTATTGTGTATTCGGCGGCTTCAGTGATGATACTTGAGAAAGTTTCGACTATATTGTCTATGTCTATTGATTGATTTGGTTGGAGAAGGGTTTCAAATTGTTTGGTTGTTAACAGGTTGTCGACTTTGTTCGCGAAGGAGATCCAGTCGGGGTTTCGTAGGAGCCATTTGGGGGTTGATTTTTCTATTGGTTGTGATTTAAGAAATCTTAATGCTATAGGCCAGTGATCATTACTATTGTAAGCCGTTTGGACAGACCAATCTATTGATCCTCCTAACGATGCAGATGCGATTGATAAGTCGATAGCAGAGAATCTGTTATGGGCTACATTATGTCTTGTGTAATTTCCATCGTTGAGGAGGACTATTGAGTCGTCTTCTAAAAGTTTTTCGATTGTTTTTCCTCGCCTATCTGTGTAGTTGGATCCCCATAAAGTGTTTCTGCTATTGAAATCGCCGAGTAAAATGTAGGGACGTGGTAGTTGTTTAATGAGGTTTTCGAGGTCTGAGAGATTGAGGTCAGTGCTATCCGGGGCGTATATGTTGCATAAGCTGATTTTTTGATTGCTATTTGAAGTTATTTTTATAGCGATTGCTTCTAATGGGGTATTAAGGGGGATAATTTCATGTTCTGATGATATTGAGGCGAAGATGCATACCCCACCACTAGATCGAGCGTGGTTGGTGCGGTTCTTGAAGTATCCTTTGTAGTTTTTGAGGGTGGGATTATTTTTATTGTAATTTAGGTTTGTTTCTTGTAGGCAGAGGGCTGATGGTTGGAAGTCTGCAATTATTCTGTGGACGTCTGGAAGTTTCTTAAAATAACTATTTATGTTCCATTGAACTATTGTTTCTAATTGTGCTTGGATGTTGTAGGGGGAGGAATGATTGAAGTATATAATATTGTTATTTGATGTCATTTTTTTTTTTTTTTTTTTTTTTTTTCTATGTAGCGGTTGTAGGGTTGTGTGATTGTATGACGTGATTTTATTCGTATGATCATGCTTCTGATTCATTAGAATCATAGGGTTCGGCATTTAAAATTTTTGTGAAGCGGGTAATTCTGTTTTTGATACTGTTGTCTCGCAGGCATGGTTTGATTTTCGAAATGATATCTAATAATTCTTCTTTTGAAATATTATATTCATTATAAATTGATGGAGGATCGAAGGGGCCTTGATTATTTTCTAAAATATGTTTAAAGGTGTCATAGTCGATTTTAAAACTATTTAGGTCGTTGAACAAATGTTGTGTAGGTTCTAGATAAGTGTCTATATTTTCTAAAAATTTTTTTAAGGAAGCGGATTTAGTTTTCTTATTCTTTTTTTTTTTTTCTAGTGTTTTGATTTGGGGGGTTTCCCAGTTTGAAGGAGCACGCATTTCGTTTGTTTCTTGAGCTAGATCCATTGGAGACGAAGGAGCAGATTGAGTGTAAAACGAATCTGGCAGCGACCTTTTGGTGCCACATGGTTGATCTAGATCCATTTCTGTTATGTCTGTGTTTGGAGTTGATTCTAGATCTTGGAGCTCAATTAGGGTTGGGGTAGAAGTAGTAGCTGGTGGATTGTATTGAGGAGGGGGTTCAGAAAGAATCTTTAGAGGCTCTAGTAGGGGAGTTGTGGGTGCTGATGAGGGGTGTACTTCTGTAGGTGTATTGTCTTTATTTAGAGACACATCTAGTTTTGAAGTTATGTTTAGGTCGAGTATGGCATTATTTTCATTTGAAATTTTGCTGCTTGAAATATTTTGATTTGTGCATTGGGATGCTATATGTCCTTGGGACTGGCAAATGAAGCAGTTTAGGGAGTCGTCGGATAAAAAAATTCTATAGTTAGTGTCTTCGTAATTGATAAGAATTGATGTAGGAATTTTAGACAGATCTTCGTGTTTAATAAACGTTTGGCGACGAAAGCTTAAAATGTGTGTAAAATCTTCGACTTGGATTCCAGCCTTTAAAAAAGTTATCGGGCTGCAGAGAGATATATTTAGTTTGGCGAATTCGTTTGCGATAACGTCCGGAGGTATGTTGGGGTATACGTTGGACAGGATGACTCTTTTGTTTGGGTTGTATAGTTTACGTAATTTGAAATGTTGTTCTTGTATTAGGATAGATGGGTGATTTTCAATTAGATTATCAACTAATGTCTTGCTCGATAGGAATATACATATACGTTCTTTAGATATGCGTGACGCAAATAGAATATTAGAAGGTTGAACTAGTTTGCCGATAGCGATTACGTAATCTTTATGTGGTAAGCTCACGTTTATATCAATTACTATAGCTTGGTCTTTTTTCGGTATTAAGCTATTAGCGACAGTAGAAGCAAAAGATTGTTTACTATTGTCCGTGTTGGATGGGGTTTCTGGGTAATTAACGATGGGTATCTTTGTTGAGGTAGATTGTTGTTGAAGCTTGAGGTCTGTTGTTGTTTTGGTTGAAATAGGTTTAGCGATGATTTTTGATGTAATGGTTGATGTGGTTTTATTTTTTAATTTTTGAACGATGTTAGTTTGTACAGTTTTGCGGATTGAAGGGCTTTTCAAAGCCGCTGGTTTTGAAGTTTGCATTTTGGTGGTTGGGCTTTGCGCCCGGTGAGTTTATTGTATATTAGCTAATAGCGTAATTAACGTGCATATTACCTGAGATACGGCGAGTGTAGATTGTATAACGTACTGCTATCGGAAGCTATTAAAACGGTACTCGTGAGACGCGATAAGGTACGTGTTGACTGTACGGAGTCTAACGACGAACTTGAAAAAATAATTGTTTTAAGTCAATTATGGCATATAAAATATTTAATCAACTAAAAACAATTTGCAGAAAAATGTGATCCGGTAGTTCAGTTGTTCACTTTTCTAATAGTTAAATAGTTTTATAATATATTATTATGGAGAATTCCAATATTCTTTTAGTATAAAAATGAAAATAAGTCATTGTGACATAATATTATGATACCATAGGAATTAGAAATTAGAACAGTCTGTTTGAAAAATAAAATATCTTTTTATGGTCACATAATAATTATTATTTGAATGTTCGAAGGGCGTAAAAGTTCCCCATACGTTAACTTCTTTCATAATAATAATTTATGAGCTTATGAATAACACAGTCATAGGCGCAATTAGGCTGGGACAGTGTTGGGTAAATTACTTTTAAAAAGTAATGAAATTATGTTACTCGTTACTTCGAATACTTTTATTTAAATTACATTTGAGTTACCTAAATTAATTATTTTTATCACTTTACATTACATTTTCATTAATAAAATAGTGCGTTACAAATGATGTTACTTTTTTTTATCATTTTTTTTTAACCATTAAATTCATATGATTCAATTATTATGTATATTATAATATTTTACAATCATATACCTAGTGATAATAGACCTATTATAGTATTATGTACAAATATACAATCATCTCACCTGTATGGCTATATGCCTATATATAATATAGTCATAAATCATTATTAATTTTTATTAAAAAATAATTTTCAAACTGAACTCTTTTCTTTCTGCTAATAAAGTGATAAGTGATAACATTTATTCGTGGAATGTTTAGTAATATTGTTAACTATTATCGAAATCAAAAAAATATATAGTTGATTTTTAATTTTTCTGTGAAATCCTATCGGTTTGTTTTTTGAAATACATTCAAAACTATTATTTTAATAACTTGGAAAATAACGCGCTACTGCGTTACTTCATAGAAATTACTTTTGAAAAGTAATTTTGTTACAATTGCGTTGCTTTAAGTAAAATGTAAATTGTAATGAAATTACTGCTACGTTACTGAAAAAATAATTGCATGACAGTAATTTGTAATTTGCGTTACGTTACTACACAACACTGGGCGGGGGCTAGGGGGAAATATTTATCTATAGGTCATAATATAGGTACAAATACAAATTATGTTTAATATCATCTGCAATATCAAATTTTTTTTAATTTTAACCAAGTAATTTTTGGCAACAAGCTATTTTTCTCATCACCAAATATCATAATTTATAACGAATCGATGAAATAATTTATTTAAGTACATTACGTGAAATAAATACATGAATTAATATATTCTTTGATCTTTATCTCATAAAATATTCCTCTGTATAAAATAATGGCCAACTTTACTGGTATGAATAATTAGATGTAGGTATTATTAAATTAGGTTTCACGACACATGTTATAGTTTATTATGTTTATACTTTATATTTAATAATTTTATTTTTAAATAAATATATTGAAGGAATTTACTATACCTACCTATTACTAAAGTTTAACGTTTAGTACTTTTAAACTTTAGTACATTATTATTATATTATTCATTATTGCATTATAGTGTTATAGGTTTAACTTGTTAGGTTTAAAAAAAAAGAATGACATGCGAATGGTCGAGGGCCATTACTCCAAATAGATGTTATGGAGCATAATATTAATATTATGAAAGCAAACGTATACGTGGTATACGCCATCTACGGCAAATGCTCGGAACTTTGTTCTCTGAATTATGAATATAATAGGTAGGTACATCATATATTGATATTATAATTAGGTATACCGTATACGAATAATAATTTATTTATATAAAGTACGGGTGGTGTCTCCCTCTCGCTCGTGACGGATCAGGTGTTTACCATCATAATAAAAATAATATATAGTGTATACTGTATAGCCCTTCTTTGTACCTACAGTCGGATAACATCTTGTACTTTCGTAGTTTGATGAAGGCAAACGATGTGGTGTTGGTGGTTTGGCGGCGTTCACTATAATAAAGGCCAAATGCTGTTGTTGTCGTCAACTCGACTTTTGTCGCTGTATGACTGGGGCGTTGAAGACAATATATGAAAAATACAACGGAAACGTTCTCCATGGTATGTACTTACCCTGTCCCCACGACACAACCATTATTTTCTGCCCTGCTGTGACGATCAGTTACCACAGGAAAAAAAATTGTGAGTGAAAATGTAATAAAAGTTTCTTTAAAAACATATCACATTTTTATGAACGATACTATTGTCAAAATCGTAAACTATCTTGGAGAATGAAGACATATAGGTGTGCTGACAGATCGTCTCCGCTCAGAATCGTTTTACATCACATATACCTAAAAATATCTAAATATCAATACGAAAATACATTTTTATTTGTTTGATGAAAAAGCCTGAACAATTAATAGTCCTAATATATATTGTTTCAAACATAGATGAAAAATATAAAAATCCATAGTCAACATTTTTTTTATAAGCATTTAAAGTTCAAATATTGACAAAATATGAAAAAATCACAAAAATTAGCAAATTATATATTTTTAATTAATTATTTTTAATATATTTTCAAAATAATTATTTTGAGTTGGGAAATTCATAAAAATTTTTCTATTTAAATTTAAGATTGGAAAATGGAATACAAGATTCTTCATAAGTTATTGTCTACTTTTAACAAAAAATAAATGTCGACAAGCAAATTAAATTAAATTTGTATGAGCGTTTTCTTCATGAAGTTCATATTTTTACAAGATTGGATATTTACTCGATTTCTTATGTAGAGCGATTTTTGTTATTTTGTATTGTAATTCAAAAACGAATAATAGATAAACATTATGGACATTTCACTGAAAAAATTTTAGATCCGCCACTGATTTGACATCATTGGTCTAATATCATTGTATAAGAAAAACGATTTTGAGCAGAGACGGTTTGTCGGCCAAGGTATTTTATATTAACCTCACCGGTAAGCTATAACTTATAAGTTGAATTAATTTTATTTGCATACTATACTATACTATACTATTAATATTTTTTAATTACAATAAAATAACTAAAATCGTAATTCTTGCAGGTTATTTAAATATTTGATACATAATGTCGTCCAAATTTGAACATAAAATAACTATGAAAAAAAAACTATATATACCTATTTATATATATTTTAGATTTGTTGGTTACAAAATAACCTACTTACCTACGTGGAACTTTGTTTTAAATTTTTAATCCTTATTAGCTATAAAAGTTGAATATTTTATACATTTTTGTGCTTGTGTATTTTAAACATTTATCAACTGCTATTGGAACAGCTAGCTATGTATTAATTTTTCACGCTTTTTGACACAACAAATAAAATTGTATTAACGTTTATAGAAAAAGAAAACTAAAAAATTGAAAATTTCTGAAAACAGCTATCTAAACGAGTCAAAATATTTTGAACATTTTATCATAAGTATAGAAATTTATATAATAAACATATTATTATGGTGTACATTTCAAGTACCTAACTATACAGTTATTCGTTTTTTTTTAATAACAACAAAATAAGAAAATCACTACATGAGAAATGGAGTGAATGTCAAATGTTGTAAAAATTTGAACTTCAAACGCTCATAAAAATTGTATTTGAATTTCCGCGGTACACATTTTTTTTTTTTTGATAAATGTAGACAAACTTATGAGGTATCTTGTATTAAATTTTCATATATTAGATTTATAATGATTTAGATAGATTTATGATTATGATAGATTTATATAGATTTAAAAAAAATGTTATGAGGTTCTAACTCAAAGTAATTTGAAAATTTTCTTGATTTTTACGAATTTTATCAACATTTAATATGTAGGTACTGGAATATACCTATATATATTATTCATATTTTGTATTTTGTGCTGATATTTTTCAATTATATAGGTACCTATAGGCAAAGGTGGGTATTAACTTCACTAGTTATTTTTTTTTGTTTTTAACTTATTAACTTATTCAGTTAAAATTGTTATTGTTGTAACTTAACTTTTTATAGTTAATTATCATTGTCATGCAGTTAAGTTAATTTTCTTTTCGAGTCATGCGTAATCAACTAGAAAATAATGATTCGTCGACTCTTTTACGATTTTGGTAATTTATTTTCGAATAATATATTATAATATTTTAATTTTTTACACACTGTTAAACGTCTTGGTAAATGTTTGTGTATAATAAAATACTATGGCAGTAGTATAAAAATTGTACCTTAAAAAAAATTAGCTTTTTTTAACTGAGATAATAGTTAATACTTAATTTTATTTTTTATCTTAACTTTGAACTTAGGTAACTAGTTAATTTTTTTTCTTTGTTAACTTTTAAGTGAAGTACTGAACTGAAGGCAATTTAATTTAATCAATTTAACTTGTCACAGTTAATTATTTTCATTAACTTGCCCACCATTGCCTATAGGTAGGTATACCGTATACCTACTGGCTACTAGTTCATAGAAGTTTATTATATTATAAAATATATCACTATTCACTATTCACCTGATTTGTTTTATAAATAATAATATAAAGTTCTTTGTTTCTTATTGTTTATTCTTTATAATATAGTTTTTATTTTTTTCTACACAATAAATATTAAATTAGTTAATAATTAAATAACGATGTCTATACCTATAGTATTTTATATTTTTTTATTTATTGTTTATTGACAATATTTGTTAGTTTGTTTACATTGTATACTTATATCTATGCATGTCTTATATATAGTGCGTGTGTTATACACTTATACATATAATATTCTTTATTGTACGTTTTATACGTTACAGTTTTTATTGATTAGTGTTGCGTTGAATGTCTGTTGTCTAATTTATTAAATGATATAGCTGTTATTGAACTAAACTAATACCAGACATAATCCAATTGTTATTTGGTTTATTGTTTTTCTATCAACAGTATGTGCTATTTTGAATTATTGATACAATACTATATTACTATGTAACTCGATGTAAGAGATTGTAATTTAAATTAATTTAAATTAATTATAATTATAATTAATTTAAAGTTTATACTACAGTTTTTATTATAAATGATTTTAATTTCTTAAGGTTAAGAGGATGTTAGAGCATTGTTTGTTTTGTCTCTTTTGCCCATTGAAGCATACACAAAACGCATTTACGCAAACTCATTTTTATGTTTTTGAATAATATTAGAGTACATAATCGCCCATTACAAAAATTATAGAGAACAATATTTTTGAGGGTATAACATATTAACATATCTATTTGTCAAAATATTTAAACATAATTTATATTTATAAACATTATTTTAGATTCTGAGTGAAACGATGAATGTATTGATTTTACAATGATGTGTGTTTTTATATTTATTTTTTTTGTGTCTGTGTACACGATAAGTAGTCGAAATAATGCTTCGATTTTCGACTTCAGTATCTTGTTCGATTGGAAAGTGAATATCGTTGGTGCATTGGGGAGGTCAAAATTTAAATTTCCCAGTAGTTTTCAAGAGCGCCGGGAAAAACAACATAAAAATTAAGAAAAAACGGAAATTTTTACGCAAAATCGGTTTTCCAAAAAATCTATTCTGGTTTTTGGTGTAACTTTAAAACAAATGACCGTAGATACATGAAATTTTCACTGGTTGTTTATATTTACATCTTCTATACACGATAACATTTTCAAAATATTTTGATTTATTTTGAACAGTTTAGGGACATTTTCATTTTTCGTTTTTTTTTAGTTTTTTTTCTAGAAATATCAATAAAATTTTATTTGTTGGTTGCGAAAGCTTGAAAATTTAATAGAAGGCTCCTAATATATTGTTTCAAAGGCAGATGAAAAATATTAAAAATCCTTATTCACAATTTTTTTTTTATAAGCATTTAAAGTTCAAAAATTGACAAAATATGGAAAAATCACAAAAATTAGCAAATTATTTTGAGTTAAGAATTCGTAAAAATTTTTCTTTTTAAATCTAAGATTTGAAAATCTAATACAAGATTACTCATAAGATTGTCTACCTTTATCGATAAAAAAATCTCTACCGGAAAGTCAAATTAAATTTTTATGAGCGTTTGAAATTCAAATTTTTACAACATTGGATATTCACTCGATTTCTCATGTGGCAATTTCCTTTTTTGTTGTAATTAAAAAACGAATTACTGTAGATACATGAAAATTTCACTGAATGTTTATATTAGCATTTCCTATACACCATACAATTTTGAAAATATTTTGACTCTTTTTGAGCCGTTTACGGACATTTTCAGTTTTCAATTTTTTTAGTTTTTTTTTTCTATAAATATCAATTAAGTTTTATCTGTTGGGCCAAAAAGTGTAAAAATTTAATACAAGGCTCCTGATATATTGTTACAATATCAGTTGAAAAATATTAAAAATACATAGGCACAATTTTTTTTTATAAGCGTTTTAACATCGAATTTTGACAGAATTTTTCAAAATCTCGAAAATTATTAATCATCGTAATTAATAAATTATAAAATGTTCAGTTTTTATAGCTAAGGATTGAAAATTTAAAACAAGATTCTACGTAAGTAGTTAATTCTCTTAAAGAAAAATCTAAAAAATATACAATCACAGTTTATTTTTATAGTCATTTTTGGTTCAAATTTGGACGAAATTTCATATTAAAAAACCTAGTTATTTTGTTGTGATTATATAATATTATTCGTGGGTACGGGGTACCTACTTGAAACTTCTAAAGTGTACTATTATATATCTATGATAGTATCAGGGTTTGTTATTGATGTTGATGTATAACATGTTATAAGTACCTAATGGATATTGTGATAATGTGATATGATTAATTTGGAATTTATTATAAGTCAATTTTTTTTTTTTAATACCATAGATATGTATATAATTTGTCTTAAACCTAGACTGACATACCGTCTTCGCTCAGAATCGTTTTTCTTATACAATGATATTGTATCATTGAATTCAAATTTAAAAGCATCCATTATACAGTGACCCACTTGTAACCTACTGTACAGCAGAGCGACATCCACTTACCCATCTTTTTTATTTTGAAAGTCTAATACAAAGTCAAATTGTAATTAAATGCAAAACTGATATGCCACACCCTCAAAAATTTTATTATCTACCTACCTATAATTTTTGTAATGACTAATGAGCGATTTTACTCTAAGATTAGCTACTCAAAAATCATAAAAATGATTTTACCTGAAAGCGATTTATCTAATGTTGAGCTTGTGCATGAGTCTGCAAGAGATAAAACACATTTTGTGCTGACATCCTATAAACTGAACTCTACGTCTCTGCCTACCTACAAATTTATAACAAATTCAAAATACTATATTTACCAACTATAATTATTTTTTGTTTTTTAGTTGATACAATAATATTGTTGTAAATTGTAATTATTTTAATAAATTTACATTTCTTAAAATAATAAATAAATACTAAATAGGTACCTATAATTGAACATTACATTTTTAGGTATTTACTTTTGATCTATTAAATATAATACACCTTTACCTACCTATTAACAGGCATACAATATGACCCACGTTTGCCCCTGCCAGTAGAAAGTTAATTTTTAAAAATTCATAATAATTGATTACCTAGCTATATATCTTATAAGAACCTCATGAGAAAATAGAAATAATAATGTCTTTAGAAAATTTTCAGGCCTACAGGCTAAAAATCAGTTACACAGATTTGTTGATTATTGAATTGTTTTTGCAAAATTTGTATTATGAATCTTAAAATGGTGAGCAAGTCGCATAGGCGCAAATAGCGTTTGAAATGTGGGGGGCTAAAGCTCTACTTTGATAATATTGAATAAGCTTAAAAAAACACATAGGTATTTACTTTAAAACGTTGTGGGAAAAATATAGTGAGAAATTTGCAACATGCGTTAGGAATATAAAATAATTATCTGTCATAAATAATTCTTACACTTGATACCTATATATAGTCAACTTGTACATATTATTATTTATTTAATTAAATTATTTAATAATACATTTATTTATTTACAACATAATGTTTGCATAACTGCATTCCAACAACAATTTTGGGAAGAGTCAAACATAAGTACCTACCAAATATATGCACATATAGTCAGTATTTTCAATTTTGATATGAATAGTTCAAAGTTCTATATAGGTTCTTATGATATTCACAAATGTCATCTATGCTACACACGATTTTCTTAAGGGCGTCGAAGCTGATGTGTGTTTTACTACAAAAATATCTCTTACCTGAAAAACTCTCACGCCCTCTAGATTAATATCGGGTTTCGTTAATTTTTTTTTATTTAAAAGAAGAAAACATATTCAGATCGGATTAAAGCCCGATTTTCAAAATTATAATTATTGTCTATTGAAGCTAAAATATTCATTTGAGTAATGTACAATATTTGTTGTTTTTCTAAAGGTTTTTTTCTACCAATACTTAAAGTAAAATGAAAATTCAGCCCTTGATCCGACCTGAAAAATCTTCCCTTTTTTAAATGAAAAAAAAAAATAACAACGAAATCCGACTATTCTACAGGGAGTGAGAGTTCTTCCTGACTTCCTGTTAAGTGATTTTCGTTGATTGTATACCCCTATAACCCCCCCCCCCCCTAAATATGTATGTAGCTGTAGATTAGTGTAAAAGTATTATATTAATTATAATTAAGGCAGTAACTAAAATATAAAATAGAATTTTCAAATTTTATAGGATTTCGGAAAATTGGAAAAACTAGCACCAACACCCATTAATCCACGAGACATTGATATAGTAATACAGTAAGTTCCCGTTACAACGAATACCGATACAACGAAAAATCCCGTTATAACGAAAGTCCTAGAAGTCCCCTACAGAAAAGCTATTAAGCTTTTCTAATGACCTTACAACGAAATTTCCGTTATAACGAAAAAAAAATGTGGTCCCTTGGAGTTCGTTGTAACGAGAACTTACTGTAGTATGATAATAAATAATAATATCACCTAGCTTTAAAAAAATATAGATATAAAAATATAAAATACATTTAAAGAAGACCAATATTTATTGAAAACCCAACAGGGTAGTAACCTTCTACCGCGTTCGCTTCACTTTTATAACATTGGAACTTATGTAGGTATTGCTACTAACAACTAACATAATAAAAACAACAATAATAAGTTGGTAAAATAGGTTATTATTAATACTTAATAAGTCATAGCTAATAACCTATACCTATTTTCCTCGACACGCCTAGTAAAGTTGTAACTTGGTAACTTGTAATCATATAGATACATATAATACCTACCTATATCATAATAAGCCGCAGCCCACAGGTGTGTATTCGTGTAGACCACATTGCACCATAAACCATTTAGAGTGAATACCTACTGAATATTGATATAGCCTCACAAGTCACAACTATAGTCACAAGTCACAATAATACAATATCATTCGATATAAATTGTGTGAGTATAATACATATTATATTGCGTAATATATTAATTTGTACCTATAATGTACCTATCAAATTGCACAATTGCATTGCGTGCAAGGTAGACTTATGAGTTAAAATTTTCAAAACTGCAAAGTGCATTATATACCTACCTATATTTGTTATATTTATAATTAAAATGATTTCAAACTAATTATAAATACTTATTAGGTGACTATCAGTTTCGTGCATCATAAAAAAAAATTGGTGTTTCTCAAATAATTTTAGATGTCTTGCACTCTTGCCCCACATAATAATTAATATTGTTATACTGAGTAGGTACTGACCTATAAAATGTCCATTTTTTTTCTCTAAATACCCAACCACAAATAGGTACCTATTAAGGCAACACCTAAACCCTATATGTTACACTTCCTATAATATATTAAAGGTACTATATATTATTTAGACCATTAATAACATTTTTTTTGTGCATTACCTAATATAATTATAAAAAATATTTTTAATTAATAATTAACATTTAATACTTATAAAGTTATAATAAACTAATACAGTAAAGCTTAAACCGATCCGGTCAATAATTTAAACTTATATTTTCTCAGATATTTTAAACATCAAATAGATAGGTAGCCATTAATCACATTCTGATCACTCACATAGAAAGCAAAAGGTTGAGGAGTATATATTTAAAAATAAGTTCAAAATCAGGAAATACATCACTACGCATGCGAAATTCCGTCCCTTCAGAAATTTACTCCCAGTTAAGCCATTAACTATAATTTATTATTTATAGGCACCAAGGTACCTATATACTTTAACAGTTAAACTTCATTAAGAGACAAGAGTCAAAACCAAGTCTCAAGGTTTTGCTTAGGAATGTACATTAGGTATATGGCTACGATTTTATTTTTCGTTTTATGTCAGCTGATGACAGCTATTATAGACATTTGACATTTTCAATTTTTAGTTTTTTATTTTATAGGGTTCGAAGGGTTGGGCAAGTTGAAACATTTTATTGAATGTTCTTTTAAAATTTGAACACTTATTGACTTAAAATTAAACTTCTGTATTAATTTACTGATATACCTAATCATTATTCATTATACGTGTAAAAAGATATTTTTAGCATAATTGTTGTTCTAGTATTCTTAAAAAGTATTTAAAAAAATAGTTCACCTTAAGTGCGCCAACTTTCCCTGGCTTCCCCTAGATAGGTAGATACCTACTAAATAGTATTCAATTTTGTGTACACAATTAATTGTTAGAAAGTATTTAAAATAGGTGGATGGGCATTGAATTTAATTTTGTAGATACTTAATATAATAATTGAATAATACAATCGGAGCCCTGAGAGAATTGTCTTGAGGTATCTACCTAAAAAATAATTATTGAGTGTCCTGCGGGATAACAGGCTAGATGTTATAATAATAACTTATAAAGTCTATGCTACTATGATATATAAATTAAAAGACGTAATAATATTAATAATATATTATGAGAAAAGTAGTGGGTATTAAATCTGTGGAATGATGGCAGAAGCTGATATGTACATTTTCTGAACTTAGTTTTGCCGCTACATATAGGTATATTTTCAAATAACGAAATAATATCAGGTTTGGTCTTTGCACATAAATGGCGACACACACATAATATACATACACAACATATCATATTTTGCCACCACTTGAAATATAAGATTTTTACACTATTTAAATGATAATTCAAAAATTAACAAAATGTACATCATATTAGATTCTGCATTTCTACCAACAGCCATATTTTCATAGAAATATAAATATCTTGTAATGGTCCTCAGTACATCGCCAACGACCATACCACGTTGAATACACCAGTTCTCGTCCGATCACTGAAGTTAAGCAACGTCGGGCGTAGTTAGTACTTGGATGGGTGACCGCTTGGGAACACTACGTGCCGTTGGCATTCTTTTTTTTTTTTATTAGTAAATTCTATTTTTGGTATATTTTTTAAAAATTTATTATAAACGTGAAACTTTGTGGATATAGTTTAATTTATCGTGTAGTTATTGGGCTATACCAACTTGTCCGACTTTTTTAAACTCAAAAACACAATTTTAAAGTGATTATATTATTAAATGATTATTCCAAAGATAATTTGACCGGCTTTTTTTAAACTACCATATTGAGCATGCAAAAACACATATTTTGAAAAAAAATTTCACAAAATTTAAATGCATTCGTTCCAATATTTAATATTTTTTTCTAGTTATTTCATCAATTTCTAAGAAAACAAATACGTAAAAGTAAAATAAACAAATAAAAAAGTTGGTAAGTGGAAGTCGCTCTGCTGTACATAGGTTACAAGTGGGTCACTGTAATAGATGGTGTTAAATTTAAATTCAATGATATAAAATCATTGTACGTATACAAAAAACGATTCTGAGCGAATACCTACCAGTCAGCCTATATTATGTGTATATATTGCTAAATATATTTTATGATATTATATTGTGATTAAACTAATTTATTTTACGATTAGGCATTATTGCATTAATATTAGTACGACTGTGGCAGTGTTTGGTAGTAACGTAACGAAAGTAACTCGTTACTGTAACGGCGTTACTTTGTTTGTAATGCGTTGCGTAATTTCATTAGAATTATTTCAAACAATTCCAAGTAACGAAAATGTAATGTAAATTACTTTTGAAAAGTAATTTCTATAGAATAACGCGTTACAGTTTCGGATTATTTAGTACCTACTTATACCTATTGAGAATTGAAAAAAAATATATGTAGGTATAGGTAATGCGGTTATTATTATGTTTACCAATCTAATATTTATATATATTTAATTTTAACTCGCCACAATTCAGTTTTCAATGGTTTTGAAATTTAAAATGTCTAATTGCACAGAAAAAATCACGAAAACAGTTAATTAAATTCATTATTTAATTTGATTCCTTTAAATAGGTTTCCTATGAATAGCTTGTGTGGAAGACTTAAGTTTTATACGACCCTTTTAACTATACAAGTTTTATAAAGAATTTGCTTGTTCAATTTGCTTGCAGATAATAATTGCCAAGAAATTAAAATTTTTTTTGTAACGAGAAAGTAATGAGTTACTTTTCTATTCGAAAAGTAAAGTAATTTCATTACAATTTTATTTGAGTAACGAAGAATGTAACTTAATTACATTTATCTCTTAGTAACGAGTAAAGACACTTAATTACTTTTTAAAAGTAACTTACCCAACACTGGACTGTAGGTAGTAAATTAATTTTTACCAAAAAAAAAAAAAAACATTTGAAATGTCATAGTGTATAAAATATAATAATATACTCTAAAAGTTTCATATATCCGAATAGTATTTTCAAATTAAAACAACAACAAAATATATTAATTCCTTTTTTGAATGATAAGATGCCTAATGCGTTTCAATTGAATGTTCCTAAACAGAACATTTTTTTTTTAAATTTCTAAATCTTTGACCAACAATTGGCACCTTTGCGTCCAAAATCCACTCATCAAAACTTCAAATATTTATAAAGTTATTTAGTTATAAGTTATAACTAATTGATAACTTGTTAAAAACTAGATTTTTACATAATATAATACCATAATAACTTTCAAAAAATTATTCTGCTTTGGAATATTAACTTTAAAAAAAGTTGACAAGTGGGTGTCACTGTAATAGATGGTGGTAAATTTGATGATATTATTGTAATTAAAGTAATTTATTTTACTATTAGGAATTAGTAGGTATGGTAGTAGATTAAAATTATTTTTCTTCGAAAAAAATTGTATTTGAAAATGCCATCGTGTCTATAAAATATAAAAATATATTTAAAAAGTTGCAGGTACCGACCAATAATATTTTTAAATTACAACAAAATAACTAATAAATATTATAGTTATTCTTGGTCTTAATATGTACCTAGGTAATTTCTCCAAATTTGTACTTAAAATTTCTAAAAAATAACTGTGTTCGTGTATATTTTTTAGATTTTTTGGTTACAGTATGAACCAACACAAATTTTTGATCCTATTTGTTTTAAAATAATTGATACATGACACTCAAGAAACATGGACACAGGAGGACCGGCCACATCACAATTTATTTTAGTCACTACCTATATTATAGTAAATCTGAAATCACATGACCAAATTATAACCGAGAATTAGAAATGTAGGTAGTAGGTACCTATATTATACCTACATGGCTACATGGCAAACAAAGCAGAAAATTCATAAAAAAAAGTGCCCATTTCTTCGTCTCTTGCCGTTAATACACTTTGATTGTAATTTGTTACCATAGGCGCTACTAACCTTTGAGATTTAGGGAAGGGAGGCTGAACCTTACTGCAATAATATTATAATAATTAAAAAAAAAAAGTAGGAAAAGTTTTGGGAGAGCTCAGCCCCTAAAGCCCGCATCTATTTTCGCCTATGGTTGTAACGCATAATAATATTTATAGGTACACCTCGGTACGTTTAGATTGATGCACTGATATGGAGTTGTACAGTGGCTATTATATTGTTGTCGCTACTTGGGATAGTGCTATAGAATAATATAATAATAGGTAAATGCTTTTGAGTTTTGATTATTTTTCGAGACGAATAGATATTATGTTTAATATTGTACATTTGTACGTAGCGAACGCAGCAATTTAAAACTGTCCAATTCGTAAATGACTTCATAATAGTAGCTACCTACTACAATATTACAATAATAATACATAATCTAATAACGACAAAGACGGTTTAGAAGCAGACAGGCAGTGGTGCGTTTTTTTTTTTAATATTATAATATTATATTAAAGAGACGGTAATAAACTGTACACAAACGGTACCGCCGGTAGGGTTATTTATAAGTGCGAGTATGACCGCGCTATAATATATAACACTGCGAGCGACGAAAAAAAATTCTCCTTACACGCGTATTATTATTATACGCATTGGTCGTCCGAGCGAAAACGGTGTTTCGTATTTGTATATTATTATTTTTATACACTCTCTCGAAATAATATACCGCCGGCACACTCGCCAACCGACCGGTCGGCGTAGAAACCTCTCGCTCGCTCTGTATGCCACTTGTGTGCCGTGTGCCAATGACACACACTGACTGCACGGCCAACGGTCATCCCTTCACCGAGAGAGGCGATAGCGACGCCAAAATGCCTGCGGGACAGTAGTCAGTCTGTATGGTCTCGACGTGCCAACGATATCAAGACTGCGTTAGGGGCGTCCCTAGACCCGTTTGTAAGGTACCATAATGGTGGTCCAAGGGGGGGGGGGAGGAGACAGAAATTAAAGGTTTGAACTAAGTTTTTGTATAATAATATATAATATTGAATGGCTCATTATAAATTATAATAAATTATAAGTATATTTTAAGAGGTCGTAGTCGTATACCCTAACGCGCTGTATCCGTCTTACAACCTACGATCGTCAAACATTTGAAATATTAGGTACATTCAGAATCATCCATGATCAATTATACTCAGTTTGTTTTTTAATGCTAAAGTCAAATTTATCTATTGACTATTATCAAATATAAAGCTAAGCATATTATTTAGAGCTCCACGTACCTATTTTAATTTTGAAGCAAGTCGTGAGTATTATAAAAAAAAATTATAATTTTAAATGCTCATAAAGTCATAAATCAAAAAAATCTAACAGGGGTCTTGTAGACACCTATAGGCTGATCAAATCCATATTTGGTTTCATTTCTTTCATCATGTGGAAAATAATCATGTGACCACAAAAAAGAGCATAAAATATTTGAAAAATACATTTTCGTTGAGTATCTGAGTATTCCCTACGTATCTGTCGTTCTTGGTTCTCACTTCTCGAGACTAGAAAGAGAGGTGAATTTTCACACTTAAAAATATGCATTTTATAAAATCACTCTCCTATACCTGTTAAAATTATATAATGTAATATTATAATGTTTTTTAATACATTTTAACGTGTGAGGGTTTGCTGGAAATTCGAATAGACTACGGCAGCTGGCCTTGTGCAGTTGTGCAAATTTAAAAATGCGAGACCTCCGAGAGCCATGGTCATTGCTATACTTACTAATTTTAAGAATACACTATCTTCATAAAGATCATGAATAGTTGGAATGAATTATTATTTCTTATAAATTATAATACATTTCCATTAATAAAGCTATAAGCCCTTTGCGAATGGATTAATCGCACAGCACTGGGTTACGTCCACCGCCCGGAGCCCACCCACATTGCTACGAAACGTTTTAAATTTTATCACATGAATGCTGAATACCTATATTATATAAAGTCTAAGGTTTAAATGTCGGAACATTTTTCATCTATACTGTCGTATAATTGTATAGTCGATATCAGTGTTATTGTGTAAGATTGTTAGACCTAAGCAGTAAGCAGTACCTAAGTAATATACTAATATGCATTATGCATTTATAAAATAATAACGCCAATGCAACGACAAATCCCATGTTCATCATGACGGTGTGCAGTGGCGTACTTGCCAGCGCCTAGCGGACGATGAATGGATCACCCTTCTCCCACCACTTGAGGTCAAGGCTTAATATTTTTATTTGTAGGTAGTAGGTACCTTTATTTTATTATTGTATATTATAATTTTGATATCTATAACAAAAGGTAAAAAAATGTTGGAATAGAATTATAGATAAAATAAAAATTAATTTAACTGCTGAATAAAAAAAAAATTTAAAAAGTTGATTTATGTTGGGCGTGGAGCGCTCCTCCTCTGTTGTAATGCGTAGGAGCTGTATTAAAAACTATAAATCATCCCTTCCACCATTGGCCGTGCTTCAGATGGGCCAATGCGTAGTCCGCCATAAAGACGATCGAAACGATTATTATGGTCTGGGGATGTTTTCGGACAATCGATTTATCGTCCGCCGTTTCGTTGGCCCACGTACACAGACATTATGTTATATTGTAATATATATATATAATATTATACACTTCACCCGTTTAACTAGTGTCGAGAAGTAGCGAAATTGGGGCAACAGCTGATCGGATTTTATTCGCGTGGATTCGGCGCGCAAGCGCCCAAGGGTTAGGGATCGCGCCTGCGTGTCCGTGCGACCGTGCCGTGCCTGATAACCCGTCCGGCCGGGAGGAACCGAGGAAATAGGGAAACGAGCAGAAAAAAAATCGCGCTCAAGGCACAATCAATGATCGTCACATCTGCCGTCTTCCAGACCGGCCGACGAGCTGCGCTTTCCGTTTCCACGTCCACACCGTGCCAACATAGTGCTGCTGGCCAGGTGCGGCGGTAATCGGCCGGCGTGCGAAACAATTTTAATAATAATATCATAATAACATAATCCGCCCGCCGAGTGCAATCTGACACCCGCGCGCGCGTGTCCGACGGCCAAAGCTGCCGCCGCCGTGCCGACTACGCGACCGTCGACGCACGTCGTTAAGTCGCGCGCTCCGATCACGCAGTAACTAACGACGCGACGATACGGACGGACGGGTCGATCAATACCACCGGGCGCCTAGCGTAGTAGCGTCGCGTCGTACATCACAACAACCGCGGTCGTCGTCGTCGTCCGTTGTTTTTCACCGTGTAACGTTGCGTACCGCCGCCCGCCAACCCGTTTCACCCTCGCCTAGCAACTCCCCAACAACGCTCCCTACAATATATAATAATAATAATAATAATATTATCGATATTATATTCGTTCCGCCGCCGCCGAGGGTGTTCCGCCGGCCCGCCACCGTATCTCTTCCGCGTCTTATCATGACGGCTGTTACGTCGGCGACGACGTTACGCAGCCGTATCGATACCGTCACTGTTGTCATTAGTACCAACGACGTTGGTTGTACGTCGGTTGTGGCTGCCCAACGGCCGTCTCGCTGAAGTGTCTCCGTGCCGGTCGGACCCGCAGACCGACAGCAGCTGCCCGCGGTCGCGGCGACCGGTCAGTCCCGCACGTAGTCGCTGTCCGCTGTTCCCCTGTAAGTATTAATGTTTCATGTTACACAGTGTAATATTTATCTAACCCGCCCTGATCCGTCTTCGCCACCCGTCCTACCGATCCGTATGCCCACCGACGATCATACGTTATCAATTTATCATTTCGCACGACAAAGACCATAGTCCGATCTATAATACTATTGTGCATACCTTTGTTTGGATTTCAAAATAGTCTTGTCAGTTGTCGTGTGTGTGCACCGGTGGAACAATTGTGCGCTGTGTAGTTAGATTAATAGTTTGATTAATAAGCAGTTAAACCCATAATAATATGTAGCCCGCTGCTGTGGATTGAGAATAGTGATGCCGCATTCCATTCTACCCAAACGCTAAACAATACCTTGTCTTACGGGTTTGGGTTCCATAGGATTGGTGTTGTTACTGCCCAAGACAATAAACAAACATCCAATATGTTTGTTTGCTGACTCCAGGAGGATTTTTCATAAAATATATGCTCTTCTTAGAAGTATAATAGGTACCTCAAATTTATATACCTGTGTATATTATTTAATTTAGGTAGCAATTATGACAATAATTTGTTGTTACTCAAGAGTTTTTAGATGCAATTTTTTAATCTCACTTTTAGTTTAAAACTTTATTTGGGTAGGTACTTAGTTTTTTGTGTAATTGATGTAATTAATGGTTTTCTACTTACCTACATAAACATACTACTATCGGTTAGGTACTCTCTACAATATACATATATTTTTTTTTATTATATTTTGGTTTTGTTCAGGCAAAGTTTTGCGTTAGTTTTATAAGCACCAAAAAAAAAATCTAAGATATTTTTGATATGTTTAATTGTGTAGGCCAGATGGATATGAATTGGTTTTTCGGCTACATAATTTGTATAATACATTATACATATAGGTACCTTCATTATTATTGATTCTTTTTTTTCAAAATATCCATTAGGTACAACTCATACTTACAGTTACACTGCATTTTTTAATTCAGTCTAAGGCTGAGCCACATTACTTTTAATAGCTCTATTCGATTTTTATAGATATTGGCTTGTAAATGCAACCCAGTTATTGCATAGTATAGTAGGACCTTGATATAGGTATACATTTTGCATTAATAATATGTTGCTTTTTTTTTTGGTCAAACCCTCTATAATACACCTGTCCCATATAAGTCTGCCTAGTGAGGTACTACTGTTTATAATAATATATAATATTAGATAACATAAGTGTACTGAGACACTATTAGCATGTCATGGTCCAGGTTATATAATTATACATTATTTCAGTACTAATAACACTTGATTTAATTTATAAATATTTATTGAATACATTTACAGTTATAAGTAAAGATTAATGATTTTAACTTATGTAGTTTTCTTTTAGAAAATATATTTAATTTACCGTAGGTATACGGGTAAAACTATGCCTATAATATACCTATATTTAATATGTACCTACACAGGTATATAATATATTTTACATACAAATTATGAAATACAATAAGTACATATTGCAATATTATAGAGTTAGGTAAAACTAACTTATAAAGTTATAAAATTATGTAACTCAAAGTAATAATTTAAAAAAGTCATGAAATTCAATTCTTTAATACTAAGCATATGATACCTATTAAAAGGAACCTTTAACATTAAGGCCATGCCAAAATTACTGAATAGTTTTTCTTTCAAATTTTGTATCAATTTTCTTAATTTTAAATTGTGAACCTATGCATATAATATTTATTATTTATGTGGAAATAAAAGACATAAAATATTGAACTGTGTACCTACCTTCCTTATACACTTAATGCTAGAATAGGTATAAAATTAATTTCAAATTATATTAGGTATTGTAACTAATGATTAACAGCAATGGTCTTAATTCATTTAAATACTTTATTGAGTTTAAATTTGTTGATAGTTTAGGTAGGTACGGGTAGGTAATACATATAATATTAATTTATTTTAATACCAAGTATTTTGTTGTTCATTTTATCAAGTCATATTATGTATTACTTTAAAATGTTTTTTGTTACTTAGGTAGTCAATTCAAATAAATTATCTTTATTAAACTTAAGTAATCAGTGGCAATACATTTTTGACAGTTAAGATAAATATGTATGATATAACGTACCTACCAATCGAGGATTTACAAACAAATTGTTAAATTTAACTTAATAATTTGTTTTGAAAATAAGTACTTACTTTGTGAATCTGTTCAAGTATTTAATTATATTTTAGGTCTGTGGTATATATTTTTAAATGATAGTTTTATTTTTGGTTGAACTAAAATTCAATACATTTGTCCTATTGACCCCACAATGTCGCCAATCGACTTCTACAGGTATCTATTCTTTTTTTTATGACATTCTTTATGGCATAGTTATGCTTCAACCAGTATCTATACCAATAAATTATTATATTTCTCTAAGCTCAATATCATAGAAATCCTAGAAATTTTGTGAAACTAATCTTAAGAAATAACATTTTTTTTGTTGCAATATTTGTCTTTTCAAAGTTATTAAATATCATATTTATCTGTCATAATATTAATGCTAATAATATTATTATATTATTATAGACATCTTATATTTCACAGCAATAAAAATATTTGTGAGATGAATTGATTAATGTATATCAATATCAGGCAGTTATTAAATTACCTATTATTATGTAATAAATTATTTTAGGTACATAATATATGATTACAATTGTTTTCTCTCTTATGAAGATATAATCTAATAGTTGAATTTAATTACACACAAGTGCAATATGTTATAAATATTTACAATAACACATTAAATATTAATTAAAATGAAAAAACAAAATTCAACTCAAATTGAATTATTTGTAAATAGTTAAAACTGTTGTACTAGTATATCTATTATATTATCACAATATAGATATATCGTATGAACATGCTCTGTGTACCTAATTATTTTCTCCATTTTGATTTCGGGTAGGTATGTTATTTTTAAAGAGGTCATTCTTACAGGATACTTGTAAGTCCTTAGAAACTTGTAGAATTTCTTACTTCAGTTATTTTTATACTTATAGGTTTACCTATATTAAAAATAAAACTATTTCATTCTTCAATAATTACCTAGAAAATTTACTTTTATTCTAATACGTCTATAGAGTAATATACCATGATAAATTAGGTTTCCTCATAATAATGATTAAATTATAGTAATAAACAATATAAATTAATTACCCATCCTTCCCATATTGGGTTTGAAGTTAGACAGGTCTGTAGGTAAGTGATAACAATAAATTTAAAATTGATTATTTTTGTATCCTAAAAAAATTTAAATGGTAGTTTTAAAAGTTTTAATCCATAGGTACATTATCTCAGATTTTAGGTAAATAAAAAAGTACAACACACTTTTTTATACCTACATATAAATTTAAATATAAATGCTTTATATTTTATTTTAGTTATTGACAGCTATTTAAAGAAATAATATAGTCAATAGGTAATTCATAATACTATTAAAATGAAAATGTCTGAGAGAATACATTTTTTTTAAAGATATATTGAGAACGAAGAAAAACATTTAGTTATTATATTCATATTCATATTTAAGAAAAAAATATTCATATAATTTAGAAGCATTATAAAAATATTCTTTACAGCTATTGGTTATTTAAAAATTAAAATAATATAGGTATTATATAGGTATCTATTTTATTTGATAAATTAATTTTTAGATAACATTTAATTTGAAATAAAAAAAAAAATAATGTTTGAAAATTGAAAATTGAATTTAATATTCTAAAAGTCTATTAGAACCATAATTAATTGTATATTTGTATATTTTTTTGTGGAATCATACCCTAATTATTTGTATTTTTAGACAAATGTAACTTGATACCATTTTTTAACCTTGTGTAATTATTATATTTCTGTCTCTTTCAGTAATGACCAAATATCATTGGTAAAAAACGGCGAGTAACAAATCATAGTGTAACTTGAGCATATATAAGTTAAGATGTCTTCCGAAGATCTGTTACAACCAGGACATATAGTTAAAGAAAGGTGGAAAGTTGTAAGTAAACATTTTGTCTCCCACTTATTTTCTGTCTCTATTTATAATTTTCATTGTCCATCTTGTCAACACTACTCTATTATTTTTTATTCTAAATAATGTTGGTATTATTATTTTTTTTTTCATAATTCAAACTAGAAATTTATTTTAACTCACTTATATAAAACAAACTTAAAATATAAATCGTCTATAATAAACTATAGTGCAATGATGTTAATTTCATCGAAATAAATGTTTAGGAATGTATAGAACGTAAATGTTTTTATTTTAAATACAAGAATATACAATTACAAAATAATTTAAAAATATATATATTTTTCATGGAATTAAAAACAGTTAATATATACGTATATATTTTAATGTTGGTACATCATTGATATATTTTTTATATCTTAATTCATTTTCTAAATTAATTATCTTTTGAATAAATGGTTTTATTCTAAATTTGTGACCAACTAAATTATTTACATTTATTACAGTATAACTTATTAATTTTATAATTATATAAAAATAATAACTAATGTAATAAAGTTTAAAATTAATGAAACTCAACTATATTTCAATTTGATATACCGAATATAAATAAAATATATCTATGTATTAAATATACTTATAAAAACAAGTTAATTAACATAATAACTAATAAATAAAAAAGTCTAAGAATTATATAGAATTGTTGATAAAATTATTACCATTTAAACATTTAACCAATACTGATGTATTTAAATTTTGGACAAAGTCCAAATTATTGTTATAGCTCTCCTTCATTACAGAAAACATTATATGAAGATAGTATAATAGCCTGTTAGTGTCAATAACACTTATTTTGTAATAATATATGTATCATTTATTTTTAAGATATTTATTTTGTTAAATTGTCCTTTCAGTAGTTAATCAAGTATCATAAATTATAATAATTTATTTTATTGTTATAAAAAATGCCATACACTCATACCAGTGGCATAGCCAGGAATTTTGTATACAGAGGGGGGGAGGGGGGTTGGCTAAGTCTCACAAAAAAATACAAAAAATACAAAATATACAATATGTCTTTTATTTACACTTTTTATTTTTTCATTAATCTTGATAAAATTCTAAGGTAGCACAGTCAATCAGGGGGGGGGGCTATAGCCTAGTGTTACAATATTTAAAAATATAATACAGGGCTAAACTACTATAATATTATTATATAATGCAACAATAATAATGGTAAAAACAAAAATCAAAAAATACATATGAAAACTATAGATTTTTATATTATTCTTTTCAATAATGTCATTTCAAAAATTTCAAAAATTATACATTAACTGTTAGTCAAAAAACGGGATTAATATGGGACAGACTTGAAATTATGGGAAAAAAGCGTCCTAAGAGAAGTTTGTCAGGACAACAGGACACAAAGCCGAAATAAAGAACAATCCTGTATAAACCACGACGTATGATTACCCTACTATAGCCCCTTAGCCACCCCCTGGCTACGCCACTGACTCATACCTATGAGAAATTTGACATATTACAATATAAATTATTACATCTTGTTTTAACAAGGTTAATAATTATAAGTTTATTAACATCCTAAACTACTCATAGTAAAATATTACTATTTGTTGAATAAATTAACCATTGTACCTTTACATTTTTTTAGGTTTAACAACTTCATTCTGTATCTAATTTTTTTTTCCTATTGTACCTACCAATTAACTATACATGTTTAGGCAAGAAAAATCGGCGGTGGTGGATTTGGAGAAATATATGAAGGTCAAGATCTTATAACAAAAGAACTTATAGCTTTGAAAGTAGAATCAGCTCGTCAACCTAAACAAGTCTTAAAAATGGAAGTCGCTGTGTTAAAAAAATTACAAGGTAAATAACTTATTTAAGTATACATACCTACATGTCTTCCAAATTATTGATTCCAAAATATTAAGGATATTAAGAAATTATTTGTAATTTAATTAAACAATTTGTACCTTCACAATTCCTCATTATATAATTATTAATTACATATTAGTTAATATTTTCGAAATTGATCGATCTTTTGTTACTGCTTAATATCTTCTTGTATTTAGAAAAACATTCCACGTCAACTAAAGCTATGGGAGCATACTTAAAATTCATTATATTGTCTTCACTGGAAATGTATTCTGGGAAGCCATTATCGTTTTTATTTTCCATGTTTCAATAAGATATTAAATATCTTTTTCAGAAGTGATAGACGAACATTTATTCCCAAAACTGTTTTCAACTTTTCTGACTAACCTTGTATTTTAAATGTTATTCTAACATTCTCATTTATTTGAATTGAGTCAGATAGTAGCTAACCCTGCCTTAGAGTGGACCCCATTGTAATTTTTTTTCCTTTATTTGTAGTTTATAAATTATTAAATCTATCATGTGAAACTTTTTTAAGGGTATTTTAGAAGATATTAAATATCTTAATTGAAAATAGATTTGTTACCTATTTGAATTTGTTAGAAGCTGTTGCCGTGTTTTTGTTTGTTGACATTTAATTGCCTTTTTGTTGTTAGATGTTGGGTCACATTAAATCATTAATCACAATTTATTTTAATGCCAAGGCGTCCGCAGGGGAGGGAAGTAGGGGAAGTTGCTCCTCCCTTTGCTTTTTCTGGGTTGATTATCATATATTATTATTGATGATTTTAATGTTCTAAAAAAACTAAAAAATGCCCTAACAATTTTAAATAGTGCACTAAATTATTTTAATATTAAAGATATAAATATATTATACATTTTAAACTTTTAAATAATTGTAGAAAAGTTTTACATACAAAACTTATCATTGAGACTACTTATTTAATCTGAAAATTAATTTTTTTTTTCTGTACCTATAGGTTTAGACTTTAGATCATATATTTGTTATAAAAATCATACAAAAACATGTGAAAAATTTAAATTTAAATTTAGAAAAAACTTCAAAATGCTCTAAAAATCTTTAAATGTAAAAAATTACATTAAATTTAAAATCGTCAAAAAATTCAATGTAGGCATGTTATAAAACGAGTATCCCGTAGATTTGGAAAACAATGCAAAGTGCATTATAATCCAAACCTTAATCATTACCATTGTAATATAAAATATCGCAAAATAAACTTTTTTTTATATTAAAAATAAAAACATTTTTTTTTTTAACAGAGTGATTTTTATTACACTCGATTCAGAGTCAGAACTAAGAACGTTGCTTTTATAGATTATGAGATGTAGTGGTGGGACTTTTTATAAAAAAAATTAAATGTTCATAGATGGGATACATACAATTTTTCAAGTTTGTGGTATCAATGACTGAATAAGATAGAAATATTTAATATTATAAATTATTTACCTAAAATTATAAAACCAACAGTAACATTTTATTTATTAAAAATAATGTAATTAATAATTTAAAATTACATAACAATTAATTAAAATTAATGCTGTAAGATTAAGTTTTAACTAACTATGGATGTATAATTCATAAATATTTTACATTCCTTGTCTATATGAAAGAAAATATGTTACAAAAATACTTTATAACTAATAGGATAGTGAGACAAAAAATGTAAAAAGGAAAATATTTTGCCCTCCGTTTGACAAATTCCTGCGGACACCCTTGTTTTAATGTCACAATATTTACTTAAAAAACAGAAGAATCATGAAAGTGTATCTACACACCAAACTCATTACATAATTTCTAAGACGTCCAACTTCTTTTCTTTAGGCATAATCAACAAATTATAAACACAGCATAAAAAAATTAAACCATAACACTGCTAAATAATGTAATTCTATAATATAAAATTAGCACATACTTGTAGAGTTGTAAATACTTGCAATCGGATTTTATTAGACACAATTTAATTAGATATCTGTTGGTAATTAGGAAAAAAACCAATATGGCATTCACATAAAATATTTTAAAAAGAATGAGTTAAACCCTAAATGATGCAAAATTATGCATTAAAAATGTTTGTTTCTGAACTAATTTTAGTGTAAACTTAATTAGTAGTTTACTCTGTTATAGTGTCAAGATCTAGAAAAAAATATTCAAATGCTATAAGTCTTGTGCCCTAATTAATAACTGCTTGTTGTTTTAAATGTTTAATAGAAGATTTTCAAAAAAAAATAGAAATATGCCTGAAACATAACAAATTTATCTCAAAAAGATCTAAATATGCAACATAAAATTACAAATATTGCATTGTCTTAACATGAAACTCATTTGTTTCCAATCAGTTTTTACAGTTGTGTAAAAGAAATATGAAAATGCTTAAATTCTTCTACCCCAGTAATAATAATATTGTACAAAAATATTTCAAATATGAGTCTTAACTGTGCCACTGTTCAATATCTAGTCCTGTGTTTGAAGTGCTTGTATTTATTTTTGCCAAAGTAGATCTTATTAGTTTTTTATTCCTCTCTAAAAAAATTAAATATCCTTTTTGTTATAATTATCCATTAAAATATAATTTGCATTGTTTTAATTTGTAAAGATCAGCTATAACTTAGACCTTACTTTTCATATTCTTTTGAAAAATATAATTTAATTTATATTCATTTAACCTAGATTTGTTTTAATATTATAGGTATACTTGATAATTTGATTATTTGTATTCGTATAATATCATCAAATGTCATCAGTTTATATATATTATGTATCAATATAATATATTCTTATTAATGTAGCTTTTTTTCATTCTATTAATATAATTCCTAAAACATAGTATAATATAAAGACTGTGCACGGTGCCGGTTTTTCAAATTTTCTACAGTTCTATACAATTTGAAAATTATATTTTATATTTTAGTTGCCATTTAAATTTTAATACTTTTTCACTTATTTACTTCCTGATACCTATTTAGGGGGAAAGGGCAAGGGGGTTGATACTGTGTATTATATCAAAAGAAAAATGACTGAATAATTTTTAAGCCTCGCAGAACTGTAGGATTTTGATAACTATTTTTTAATCTAAAAGAAAAGTCTTCCTACGAGCCGCATCGATCTCGGGTTTTTTATTTTATTTCAAATAATGATATAATATAACTTGTAGAAAAAAGCTTACAATTGTATTATTTTTGAAGAGATATTATTTATTTTGAGATTAAAATATCAAAAACAGATTTAAATTCGGCTTGTTGAATATTATCTGTAATTTGATTGATTCTGCAGAACAGGATCATTATTCCCAGAGAGGGTATTTTTATAAAAACAAAATTACATTGGCACAGTGAGCCTTAAAAAAAAACTTCCTCTTATACAAACGCATAATACAATAATTATTTAATATAATTTAAGGTAAAGAACACGTGTGTCGTTTTATTGGCTGTGGAAGAAATGAACGTTTCAATTATGTTGTAATGCAGTTACAAGGAAAAAATTTAGCTGAGCTGAGAAGAGCACAGCCGAGAGGTGCTTTTTCTTTATCTACCACTTTAAGATTAGGTGTACAAATTTTAAAAGCCATAGAAAGTATCCATGAAGTTGGATTTTTACACAGAGACATAAAACCTGTAAGATTACTTTAGAAACTTTTAAGTGATAATATAATAATTCTTACAAATTTTATTTAATTATTGTATTATTTTTTATATTTAGTCAAATTTTGCTATTGGAAGACTTTATCAAAATTCCCGTTGTGTTTTCATGTTGGATTATGGTCTAGCTAGACAATTCACGACTGCTAATGGAGAAGTAAGAACTCCTAGAACTGCAGCTGGCTTCCGTGGTACTGTAAGATATGCTTCATTGAATGCCCACAAAAATAAAGTAAGTATCATTAATGTGTTTGTACCTATCTATCTAAATCATAAAACCCCATTCATAAAATTAAATAGTTGTCAAAAAATATATAAACTGTATACACTGTATAGTATGATCTAGGGCTGTTGGTATATTTAGTATCTTCTTTTTGGTTATCGATATTTTAGTATATCAAAAAGTATGGTTAAGTAATTACTTACCAATACTGCCAATCATGGGGAACAAAAGTGGGTAACAAAAAGCAATTTAATTGATGGTTGTGCTATAACCAAACCAGACGAAGATTGGTTACTCCTTGAAGCTACTTTTATTTGAGAGTATAGAAGTATGAAAAATATTCAAATGCCGGTATTAACATAAATAACAACATACCGGTATTGATATATCAATAACGCCATCCCTCGTGTAAACTTAATAAGCATTTATTACAATCTACAAAGTAGATTATTATTTTATCAGAATCTAAGAATTATAGCAATTATTTTTTATATATTATTTATATTATACATTTTAAATGCTAATGATAAGATATTTTACACAAAAAAAAATTATAATTTTAATTTCCTAGCATTTGTTTTGTTTAGGAAATGGGAAGGCATGACGACCTATGGTCATTGTTTTATATGTTGGCGGAGTTTGTTAATGGTCAGTTACCTTGGCGAAAGATTAAAGATAAAGAGCAAGTCGGTGTTATGAAAGAAAATTATGATCATCGCTCACTTCTTAAACATCTTCCATCAGATCTGCGTCAGTTTCTTGAGCATATTCAGGTAAAATATTAAATATATATTAGGTACCTAATTTATTTAATATTGTTTAATTTTTAATCGTAAATTCCCGGTTTGTCAAGTGTACTTATTTATATTTAAATAAAATTTTTTTTGTAGTCAATTTGAACTTTAATGGTTCTGTTAGATTCTCATATTAAAATGTCATACTATTATTATTTAAACCCTATATTATCAAATAATAATTTATTAAAAAGCGTTAAACAAAAGTAACTTTTTATTCATATGTGCTGCATAGTAGGGGTACATTTCAATCCATGCAGGGCACATTTCAATGAGTCTTTATATTAAAAAAAATTAACACGCATAAAAAAGTATAAGTGGTTATGTTAAGAAACATATTCAGTGTATAATAAATTTTCAATATAATAATGTATAAATCATGTTATAATAAAAACAAAAATTATAACAGAACAAATTCTTGCTCTAGTAAAAATGAAATATAAAACATAACAGTACTTATGGTAAAAGTAGTTTGTTACTCGCCGCTTACCTACTTGTAAATAATAAAAATAATAAATTAAATTAATTAGTCTTTAAATCAGTATTTCAATGTAACCCACTATCGAACATTAAATTGTACCCCACAGTACAGGTTTTAATATAATATTCATCAATAACTATATAGTGAAGTATAACAAACCGTATTTTACTTGAACTTAATTTCTCACCAAAATGAGTACGAAAGAACCATTTTAAATAAACAAAATAGGAAATGTAATATAATAATATATTTGTGACAATGTTTTTAAGCCAAATGACCAATTAATCATGGCTAAATATATAATATTGCTGATCATGGCTAAATATATTTAGCCATGCAATTGAAAAAAAAACACAGAAAGTAAAGATGAAAAATAATTAACTAATTATTCTTATCAGCAATTGCTTGACATTATCTTGCTTACATTTCATGAATATCGAAGAAGTTTATAAAATAATTTATTAAATCACGTTTTTGGTATTATGCTTGTTAGCTTAATATCTCTCTAATTTTTTTTTTTCGTCTACCATCAGCGCCCAGTACGTTTTATAAGAAACATGGTTTCAAAAATGTAGAAGTATAATATACAAGCACTTGAATATCTTAAGAATTTAAAATTTCTTAAATGTTCAAGTATACAATTAATAGTTAAAAAAACCTTACAACATCCAAAAAAAAAATCTGAAAAGTGGTCTTATACTTTGTAAAGTTGATAACATTTTAATTCATTTTTTTCCTTTAGTCTCTTGAATATGCTGACAAACCCGATTATAATATGTTAACGGGTCTTTTTGAACGATGCATGAAAAGACGTGGTGTTAAAGAATGTGATCATTTTGACTGGGAGAAAACTACTGAAACAGTTCAGCCGGCAGTTACTGTTAGTGTTATTACAAATAATACCACACCAGTTATTTCTAGGCCAATAACTTGCACATCCTATGGTGCTGACATCAACAATCAACTAGTCACTTCTACTGTAGATAATGGACAAGAAGAAGAACCAGACAATAAAAAAAATACTCCAGAGGTAAATATTTGTTACTAAATATGTCATTAAATCAGCAGTTAAAAATTTAACTGTTTTGAATTTTCCTGTTCACAGGAGCAAATACAATGTGATAATAATATAATTTACCGACGTGCCCAAAAACTTGAATCTGATGCAAATAATTCAGGTTCTAATAAAATTATTTCTACTGATAAAAATTGTAATGCTACATCTAGCACACCATTAGATCATTTACCAATTCCAAAAAGTACTACTTTTTTTTAATTATAAATAATATATTTGCATGTAACTATAATTTTTATTTATTGCAGGTTCCCCTAAGAAAGTAGTTCAGCGAAGAGCTGTTTCTATGCCTGGTTTGGAAAGAGAAACAGAAATGTTAAATGCTGCTAAGCGCAATTCGTCCCAAACTAACTGTACTGTTGATTCTGGTTTTCCACCAACGCCATTAAATATTGAAGGTGTTCCTAATTCAGATCTGGGTAATTTGAATACTTCAGTTATTGCAACTCAAGAAGCTAATAAAGGTAAAATTTAAATTTAAAAAAAAAAACTATATAACAAGATTTTATATTTTAATTTTGTCTTAGTTACAACAGCTAGTTCTCCTGTGGTTGAAGCAGATAGTATTGTAAATCAAATAAAAAAAGAACAACGCAGCTTACATTTTGCTAGGCGACAAGCTACTCCTAATAGGCAAATCTTAAAATCTTCTGCCACTACTGCCAGGGATGTTACATATACTCAATTTGCAGTAATTGATGATGATAATTTGTCTGCAATGCAACAAGTGACACGTGGTGGAGGAGGTACACACATTTGATTTTACAATGTTATTCAAATTATTTATGTTAATTTGCATAAAAAATTAGTAAATGTAATGGCTCACTAAAATGTAATGGACCAATCATCGGCCACTAAATAATGATTAAAAACCTTAAGCAAAATATTAATTTATTAAATCTTGAATGATTGTTTATGCTTCATGGCATATTAATTATACTTGAATGTTTTTATGTAGGGCTAACTCTAATGTCACAATGGAAATCACAGTTCGATGACTCTGAAGAAACTGATAATGAGTGGAAGGCAGAAAATCTTCAAAGCCCTGAACATAGATTAAGTTTGCATGGTGTCTCTTTGGTATGTATTTTCACATAAATGCAAGAATATTTTTTCTTTTTATTATTAAAAATAAAAATTATTTTAATTGTATATATACAGAGTGGAAAAGATAACATTTATCCTCAATACCCAAACAATTGTAAGACACCAGATAAGACATCTGGTAGAGATCAGTTAGCACAATGTTTTTCAAAATGCACTGATAACCTGATACATAATTCCCTCTTATCACGAGCTTGGAGTGAAATACAAATTGCTACAAAAATACGGTAAGTTAACATAAAAAAAAACATTTTAAACTGTCTTAATTTTTAATATATTTTTATAAATATCTATATTATGTTTTTAATTAGAACAAACCTTGAACCACCCTGGTTACAAGAAGCCGTCTTTGATGATATTGTGTATGAACTTGATACAAGTAGAAATATAGCTGTAAGGAATACGGAAAAAAGTATTACAAAGAAATTACAAAGATCTATTAGTCTAGCTGTAAGTTTACTCAGTAGCATGTGCCAAGCTTGATGTTATAGTGGCAAAAAATAAAGTTTGTATTTGTTTGTGGTTTATAGAACATTAGTTTGAGCATTATTCCTAAAAAAGAATTTCAAACTCAATTCATACAACAAACAAAAATGAAATTAAAAGTTCCTTCTCTACAAGTTACCACTAACACAACCAGATCTTCCAATGACGGTGATGAATTATCGGGAAAATTATTTGCCGATGAATCACTAAAAAATGGTGAGTGCTACATGAATGTTGTTCCCATGTTTAGGAAATGTTCAGTTTAAAAATATTTTGATAAAAAAATAAATAAATTTTAAATTTATATTATTTATGTATTGATATAAATTTTTGGTAGCTGTAAATAAAACATGTTTCAATGTATTATATTACTTTCAATTTACTATTATAATAATTTAATATACATTAAATCAATCCTTTTTTTTCAAAACTCCCTTAAACTTGTTTAAATAAGAATCAAAACATAAATTAATTAAAACTAAATGTTTTTGTTTGTTAAACAGTAGTTTATTTTTATCAAGTATTGTTTATCAAATAATTTATTTTAGTATTTCTAAATTCTAGAATTCGTAATTGGTATTTGGAAAACCAATGTTGCTATGTAAAAATTCTTCTTTTGACAATAAAAATAGAAGTTTTAATTTAGAATATACATCCTTTGGTCAAATTGAAATCATTTGTATAACTTACGGCAAAATAGGGAATGATGTATCTGAAAATTGTCCAATGGAAACGGTATCTGGAAAATTGGAAATAAGAGTAGTTGATCGACATCTAAATGATAATGATAATTACTGTGACACAACCAGCTCAAAACCAAATGTGTGTACCGAGAAAGATGACGAAGGTCCGTTCTAACAATTGAAAATTAATAACAAATACCTAACAGCAATTTATGAATTTAATATATTGTAGCCTACCATATTCTAATTTTTGATTAATATTGTCATGAAATGAGTTTTGTTAACAAATTTAACACCATTATATGCCTGGATATTATTAATTGTTTTTAATGTTTATAATTAACTGTTTTTAGTTTTAATTTTGTTGTAACTTATGTAACAACTATACAAAACTATAAAAATAAATCTGTTTTATTTGTTTACAGCTCACCGAAAATGGGCTAGAAACAGAAATAGTAGTGATATTATGAATATAAATGGGAAACATTTTGATGAAAACGAATTATCTAATATTAGTATAAAATCATTTTCCTCTTCCGATCAAAATAACAAAATCTCAGATCATAGCAGGTATATCTAAGTTTACTAAAATAAACATAAAATATTTAATGACTCATTTAAATTGATTAAAGCAATCAATATTTTGCTTTAATTGTATTAATATTGGTAGTTACAAAATATGTTGACTATTGAACAAATTCTTATAATTGTTTTATTTTACATGTTATTCAATTAATTATTTCTTTTATAAATATTTTATTTTTACTAATAGTATTATTATTTGTACAATGAATATAAATACCTTTCATATTTGTTTGTTTACTGATGAAATAATTATAAAATTCATTCAAAAATGTGTCATTCTAGAAGTAAAAAACCACCTCAACCTATAATTCTTAACAAAAACAGTAAAATTCCATTACCCGTCAACCAAAAATTATCAGAATCAAATGAAATAAATTCAGCGATGTTCAGGTATATAATATAATAAATATATTTTTATAACTAATATTGTGCATACATAATTAAGCTTTTATTCGTAAAATTATTTATTTTTTTAGTGACGAATCAAAATCTAGTGCAACTAGTAATAGTGGAAAACAATTACCTGAAGCACTTTTAAAATGTCGTGGCCAAAATTTACTTACAGAAGTGCGTAGTAAACCACCAACTTCTGAAGAAATTGATGATCAGTATACTCCTGGTCTTAGAAGACGACGACAACTTCAAGATAAATATGTAACTGACCCATCCCAATTAAATTTACGATTTCAAAGACCTCAAATGCGAAGGTCGAGAGAATCATACTATAGATCTAGGTAAATATAAATATGTCTACATTTTACAATATATTATATTAAGTAGTCATTGAGTTAAGAATTGTTTTTTATTTCATTATCTCTTTATAATACCTTTAATTTTTTGAAATGTACTTTTTTTAGTAATTTTTATTAAATAATCTCTTTTACCTGATTCAATATGTTTTATTTTGAATTTCACAAATGGTTATCATTAATCAATGTTTTATATTATTATATTACATGATAGCCAATTATTATAATAATTATTATTATTGTTACTATCTTATGTTACATGTTTAAACTGTTTAATAGTAAATTAGTAATTATCATATTTTATGTGTTTTATAGATTTTCTGGTAGTCAAGATGATAATACCGGATTATTTTCAAATTATAGACCTGTATCTGGTTCATCTAGTAGAAGTCTTGAACGTAATTATGAGTCTGATATTTTATCATCTCCTACCTTGATACCACCACCGAGTATGTATTCGTCGGATGTCCAAACTCTTGTGGAAAATAATGCTAGGTATGTCAAATAACTTTTATTTTTATTTATTTGTATAATATAAATAATATAGGTACATAATATTATTATAATGTATGAAATTATGAATTGAATTATCAATTATTTTTACAGATGTCGCCGGTACCAAATTTTTAAACCTACTGAGCTTGCAAGAGATTAAAATAGTATATTATAAATTTATAGATTATATTATTATATTCATTTTCATTGAAGGTATTTAAACTATTTTCAACGTATTTGAATAATTAGTTTAAACTTTTAATCTCGCATAAATCGTGTTTATGAATCATATATTGTATTTTATTTATTTTAACGTAATTATATAATATTATAATTTTGTTTTTTATTTAAGAGATGCCAATTGAGTTTTTAAACCCAAATCCAAGAAAGACCAAATTTTCTCTGTGGCTTATTTTCATACTACAATTTTCCATTTAACTCAGTTAATTTACTTACTTTCTGCAACTACCTATTTTTCTAAACTTGAATTTAGTTTAACCACAGTTCTTGAACTTTTTTTTTACCTGGTGATTATATTTCACACGTGCATTATACAAAATGTAAAATAATAATTAATAATTTTAATTTAATTTAATTTTAACAATATTCTATTGTATTAGTGTCTTAAATTTAAATCTATTTACATACATATATCATTGAAAACAACATTAATCTAATGTAATAATCGTAAAACTTTATTCATTCAATTTTTTTTAAATAAAATATTGTTAATGGAATTTATAATTTAGTTTAAAGTCTAAATTGTTGTACGTACACCATTGCATCTCATTGGTATTTTTTGTGTGTTGTATACGGTTTTATTTATTTTTTCACATCTTAAACAGCTTTATGTCATTGTGTTACTTTGTTTATTTATTTAGTACATACATAATTTATTCAAATATTGTCAACAACCCCTAAAGGCTGTGATAAAAGTAGTATTCTAAGGTTTTAACCTGCTCTATAAATATTTCAAACGGCGCACGGTGATAACATGTTTTTGATAATACACATTTGTTTATGAGAATAAAAAATTAGCTCTACATTTAAAAGATCTCTGACCTGTACGCATACCTACTAATAAGTTAATACATAGAAAACCCATTTAAAAGCTGCTCCTATAAACGCACTATTGTCAAGTTCCTATTTGTTACTCGACCTTTACTTATATTAGTGTATCTGTCAGTACCCATGATGCTACTAAATAAAGACGTCAAACTCGTTAATCAGATTATTGGTTACCAACTTATATTTTTTTTTACATTTAAGTTATTCGAAAACATTAAGTAAGGTTTAATGTATTTATGTCATATTTGGATACTTGCAATACAATTCACAATACTTTTTGTTGGTTGTACTGTTAAATAGATTAAATTGCTAGGAAATAATCTTTTAAGAAGACTGAATGTGTTATTAATATTCAAACCAAAAATGTGAATAATGTAAGTAATTCACAACTTCATGAATCACTACAAGTCTTACACAAAAAAAATTAAAATTAAAATAAATAGCCAATAAAATTTGAATCTTGAGTTTGACAATCTTGTTTACAGTCTTTAATATAAGCTAAACAATGTATTAGTTAATTGTATTATTTAGATTCACACCAATTTTAGAAATATTTATACAATTATGTATGTGTGTAATAATCTATTAAATTGTTAATCAAGAAATAATTGTATACACTATTGAAAACTATTTGCGATTATTAACTATGTTATCGATTTTTGTTTTTTCTATTTCTTATAAGATGTAATAATGTATAATTACCAAAAAACCTAGTCATTTATATTAAACAAATTTAGTAATTTATTGTGTCACTGTGGTGCTTCTAATCAACTATAGTTACAATTTAATTTAATTTAATTTTTTTTTAATTGGTTGGTGTTTTTCTTTTTTATTTAAACTAATAGTTACAACTAGAGTATAGAAGAAAATAATTATCCACCACAAAACTTTTTTCAGGATTTAATCTTTTATAATTTTAATTTTATAGCCTTATTTAATAAAAAAAAAACATTAAATTGTTGTTGAAATGTAAAAAGAAACATTTAAATTACATTAATTGTACTGTTTAGACATAAGCTAGCATTTGACTGATGGATCAGAAATGTATTTTTTTCTTTAATTTATTGAAATGTTAATAAGAGCTTGGAGACTATTATTATTTATCTTTTTTTGTTTTTGCTTTTGTAGTAATTTTCAAACTATTAGTTTTGCACTAGGATTACTCAAATATAATTCACAGAATATTGTTTTTGTGATTTTTCTCATGTCATAGAACATTTATGAAAATAAATACACTTTCATTACATTAAAATTATAATATTTATGTTTATCATTTTAATATTACCTCATATGAAAATTGTGTATGTGAACACACTGGTTTTGTAAATGCTTGCAATGTTTATTATTTTAAGTGATCAAATTTTTATTTTTTTTGCAATAAATAAAGTAGCTAAACAATCATTAAAGTTGATGAAGTTATTTTTTGTGTAGTGAACATAATATGTAGGATTGTAAAAGATAATTCAGGTTTACTTGATTCAAAGAGGCCACTCATAATATATTTATTAGATTTCAACATCATAAGCATTCCCATTATTATTTTTTTTTTATCTCATATCACAAATATGCTTATTTTGTAATCATATTTTAATTGTTGTATACGAATAAATAATAAATAATAATAAACAATTAATATAAATATTATTTTATTTTCAATCAATGGATAGTTAGTTCAATGTACAATGTGGATAATAGATATGCTATAGATACAATAGATATATTAACTAAATAACTATCATATTTTTTTTTAAACAATTAAGATAAGATTAATAATTTATAAATATAATAAATATACATTTACCATTTAGGAAATTCTTTATCATTAATTTTATTTCCAATGGACAATAAAATGTTGACAGCCTACAGGTGAACATGTCATATAGATATAGCTTTATGAATAATATTAAATATGAGTTTTGAATAAGGTTTTATTTTGAATATTATGTTTACCTATTTATTTTAAAGGGAATAGCGGAAAAGATTATTAATATTCTTATCAAGTAATTTAAATTGAAATTAAATACAATGAAAGTTTCTTTTATTCTTTAAAGATTTAAAATTTTTATAATTGAGAATATTTTCATTGCCATAGTGACTGGGTCTATACGAATTGCATTTAAAACAAAGAATAATAGAAGTGAGAAATCATATTTATAAAATAAAAGGGTCATTAAAACAGGAGCAATTTGTATTGGCTATCCCAATTAAGGAGACAGCTTTTTTATTCATTGTGTTTACATAGCGATTAAATAAAAGATTTTGAAACAAAGATTCCTCCAAAATTTTCAATTTGTTTGGATCAAAACAAATTCTGACGAGATGAAATATGGTTAAGTTTAAGTATTGGAAAAAAATAAGTATAAGTGGAAAATCAGAAACATTATATGATTTTGGTGGTTTAAATTTCTACTTTTAGTAAAAACTAGTGTAACAGAAGGTTCAAATTTGATCCAAACTGGTATTGTGTGTTATCAATATTTTAAACAAAAGATTCTTCAGCATTTAAAAATGGAGAAAGTCTACTCCCAGAGGAATATCGTTAATATAAGCTGATTTTTGTGGTTTCTAATTTCTACTTTTGGTGAGACTAGTGTAATAGAAAGTCAACATACTATTTATATTGTTATTTAGTGATCTCCATTGGAAAATAGTGTAATTATTGTAAAATACATTATTTAATACCTAGGTACGCATCATCTTCTTTTTATCTGGTATATGTTTTACTATTTTTAGCTAACACTATAATATTATAATATACAAATACATGCATATTATACACAGACTTCTATACTACACTAGATAAGGTACTCTTATACAATTTACATTGTTACAAGTGAAGCTCAGCTGTGAACGGCCGCCATTTTGTCGGTTGGCAAAACATTTCATTTATTATACAAAATGTATTAGGGATAATATTTTTTTTAACGGTCAAATAAAATAGTAAATGTAAAATGACTTAAATATGCTGCTGCTGCTCTCCCGTTACATTTATTCAGTTTATCTTTCACATTTAAAATAATGTTTAAACCTTCGTCAAGAGATAGTGTACTTTTTAGTAATACCTTGGATGAGAAAACGAAAATTACTTTTTAAATAAGCTAAATCATTTTGTAAATGTTTGTCTTCAAACAATTCTTTTGATTTTTTAACTGATTCTGCTTCGTCGTCTAAATGTGATATTACAGATTTTATTGAATCAAAATTATTTGAATAGTATTCTACTGCATTTAACCATGTACCCCATCTAGTGATAATTGGTTGAGGTGGTAAAGGTAAATTTGGGAATAGTTCGCGTAGTTTGATAATTCGGCTGGGAGCTTTCAAAAATACTTTTTAATTGTCGCTATTAATTTATCAACAGTAGAATATTCATTTCGTAAACATTCTCTAATTCTATGAATCCCATGTGCCAAACATGTTATTTTTTATTTTATGTAATTTTTCGGTGGTTTTTCCCGTGGCATTATATAACTATTGAGAAAATCGAAAAATGACCTCTCTAAAGTACCATCTTGATCCAATTTACTAAAAGATAAGGTACCATATGTTGAAATCGAAGCTCTCGTTCGGGTAGAAATTTTGTATACAGGATATAAAAAATAAACACCATTGTAAAACCAATAGCTTCCTCTCTCCACTCAGAATCTAAAAAATATGTACATATATATATATTATATTTTAGTAGTTTCAATGAACCAAAATAATGAGTGAACGAGGTATGCCTTTTTTATGTTTATATTTTTCAAATATAATTATTAGCGTTAAAACTTAAAATTAATTCGGGTATTACGCTTTTGTTCAAACATAAATAATTCATAAATTTAAAATTCCCACATTTGAAAAAAAATAATTTAGCACATAATATATTTAATATATTCTTGTAAATTGACGAGTATCGTTTAAATATAATTATTTACATAGTAACAGTTAACTCAAAATATAAAAGGCACATTGCATCGTAGACTGTAATAGCGTGGGGTTAACACTGAAAATGTCTCTAGAAAATAGGGAATAGTAAAATAACAAACACAAAAGAAAAGAAAATAGTTTTGTGTCAAAACAAATAAACTCTAATCATTAATAATCAATGAAACAAAGGACTTACATAAAATGAATGTTAAAAAATAGGTACCTACCACTTATTCCAACATTGTGATGCCTGAACAGCTGTTAGCACATAAACGTAATAATAATTTTTTAGTTTAATTAAATATTATTGTTTTATATTTTACAAAAATAGGTATTCAAAAAAGTTTGATGGTATTTTTTTTGTTGTTATTTCCTATACAACATGCATTTATTAGAAAACAATTTAATTAAATATCTGCTATGAAGTAAGACATTAAATTAATATGTGAATTATTAGTAAAAAATAAAAAAATACGAATAAATGCTTGTTAAAAGAAAAAATACATAAAATTAAAAATATATAAAACTAATGATATTTAAATTTAGAAGTACCAATTTATAATGCTCGTAGCAATTATAAGGGTTTAGTTCTTTGAGGTTAAAAATTTAATTAAAGCGATGTAGTAAATTATTAAATACCAGGTAAAAACCAACAAACACGGTCAGTGTTCATAAATGTTTGTTGGCCATTAATAGTACCATCACCGAATAAAAATCACATAAAATCAATAGTATCTGTATGAAAAGATAGAAATTTCTCCCGTGTTTTCTACTCCATCATATTTTTTTATTACAAAACAAAGGCTTAACAATTACACATATTAGACAATAATAAAAAATGATGTCTCTAACGGTGGCCGCCTCTAATTATATTCTTACTGAATTGTTCTTCAGTTGTCAACTGTTTTCTGAATGCGAGCACAGTTTCTACTAGATCTTGAGTGTCAGCTAATTTGGTTTGAAGCAAATTGAGCAGCTGAAACGAATATGCTGGAAAAACAATACGGTTTAGAATACAACACTAATGATCCACAACATTTGATAATAAAACAAAAAATATTTCAAACTCGCATAGGTACATAATAATTCATGATATCAAAAAGCAGACGCACACACAATAGAGTAAGCTAACTGAAGACCAGATATTTTACTAAAACATTGGTGCAAATAATCAGGGTCTTTTTAAGTGTAATAAAAAAGTAAGAGGAGCTTAAAAAAAATCATTTTTTTTTACATATTATAATAATTAAATAAACAAATACAAGGAGTAAACTTTATATTATAAACTACCGAAGTATAAATGCGGAACTTTAAACAAATGCAATAATATTTGGTTTTATAAATAATTGTATAATAAATTAAAGAAAAAATTACAAACATTAATAAAGACTAGACAGACTTAAACCTGATGATGGCTTTTTAATGAGCAATTGGACGGACAACTCATTTTCTAATAAAAGTCTATAACAATTTAAAATCAAGAAATATTTTATAAATATGGCTTAAAATTTGCCTGTTGTCAAATGTTACAATGAAAATAAAAATTATCAATGTCTCAATTGTTGTTTTTTTATGAAATCAAAATAACTATGTAATAATAATATTGTTTGTCACGAATAATAAACAATATGTTAAAAGGCAATAAGTCGCTATGATATATTTGAACAATAATACACCAATAACGGCAAAATAGTAAAAAAAAAGATGCAGCAATATCAAACATACGAAGAAAATAAACACTCCAAAGATATGCTTAATAATAAATAACTAAAAATAAATAATACTGATGGGGTATGATTTAGTATGAAGAAAACAAAGTTAATCGATAAATTCAAAAAATGCTATAAAGTTTTTTAATTTTACAACAATCAACTTGATTATTTCATTTGGAAATCGCCGAGTCCCAGCAACGGGAGTATAAAAAAAATAAAGGATAAGCAATAGATAAAGCTAAAAGTTGGAGAACTACAAGCAAACAGATTTTTTAATCTCGGTTACCATCTTGATCGTAGTCAACGTTTTTAGTCATTGCCAACAACTGTTTTTCTTTTTGTAACCATTTATGTCCAGATTCTAGTAACGACTTGTGTTTATCTAGCATTTCATCTTCTTGTTCTTGCAGTTGGGAAACAGCTTCGTGGAAATTGTACAAGTCAGCAGACAATTCTCCTTCCTGTTGGAACAAATTAATTTAATTTAATTTAAAAGTAAATAAATAACTATAACATATCACTTTAAAATACTTACATTAAGCGATCTTAGTGCTGCTAAATCGTCATCAACCATACTGACATCTTGTAAGTTACGAGATATATTCTTAGAACGACTTGGTGGTGGAGAATACCTAGGCGCATGAACTTCTCCAGCAGCAGGATCTGATGCGTCCAATTCTTTAACACGGTCGGCATAACGGAGCGTGTTCAGAGAGTGTTCACATGAGCTTAGTCCTGGACTAATCATTGCAATCTAAATACATATTAAATATTATTATACACATATTTATCAAAAATGTTCATAAATGTATGTTAATTATAAATTTCTATGAAAATTGACTAACCATACAGGTCATAGTATTTTCACCAACAAAGGAATCTTTAAGTACTTGTGTTAATTTACTTGCTCTAAAAGGTAAATGAGACCCTTTCTTACCTAGAGCACGAATGCACTCTTTTAGTGCAAGTAGAGATTTATTTATTTCTGCACCTTCCATTCCTAGGTTAAGTAAATATAATACAATTAAGTAATCAAAATAATATTTCATAAATTATTACGTGTTTGTCGGTTGGCTGAAGATGTATCTGCACCTCTTTCGTTTCCAGCTAAATCTATTAATGAAAATTTCCCATGTATTTGATTTAAACCCGAGATACGTAATACAATTTGAAAAACAGCATGAGACCTTGATGAGTTACTATTGGCTGATGTCTGACCTGAAGTCCTAAGACAAAAAAAAATTATGTTATCCTAATATTGTTCAATTATTAATCATTAAAAAATAAAAAATATTTACCTAGCACTATTACCGTCATTAATTATTTTTAATACTTCATCAACTGTATTAACTACTTTTTCAGTAAGACCAACTACTTGTACTTTTTGCATTCCGTCTTCGAGTACTCTTAACTTGGCTTTATCACCCAGCAAGTCAAACACCTATGGACAAATGCGAATAATACTTTGATAATAAACAATTATAAAAAGATAATGCAATATTATTATTAATTACCTTGCCACTGTAAATTTCAAAAAAGCTAGCAGTAACAACCAGATTTAACGGCGAATAACTAGGCGAATTCAAAAAACGAAAAACATCCTTAGCAGCCATTGCATAAATGCCTTTTTTACAGTCTTGTGTTTTCCCATGAAAATCCCCACCCATAGTGTGAGTCTTACCACTGCCAGTTTGTCCGTAAGCAAAGCATGTGGCCATGCCACCATCAAATATAGTCTTTACAAGAGGTCTTGCAGAATATCTAATTTAAATAAATATTATTGTTTAATTACAAACATGTTTTTATAAATTGAAAACAATTATTAATTAAACTGACAATTTGTTACTAACTTATAAACCGTCTCATTGGTGCAAGTCTCGTCAAAGGCACAATCAAATCGGAAATGCTGGTTTTCTAAATATTTTGTAAGATCTACTTTGTTTTTAGGTTCATGAACAATAACTTGATTTTTAGAAGGAATTGCAACAACATCAACTTCTTTTCGATTGAATTCTGAAAATGGAAATAATTATAAATATAATAAGAGAAGTCTTTTTTTAAAAATTGTTAAAGCATATTTTTTTAATTATGCCAATGTAGAAATAATATGAAACATAATGTTATTCATCAAGTATTTCAAAGATACAATACCTTTTTTATTGAGCGGCCTTTTTCTGACACAAACAGTAATTTGATGATCCTCAACTACTTCAAAGTCTCTCAAAGGTTTAAAATCTAAATTAGATTGATAATATCTAAAAAATAAAATATTTTCACATTATTATTTGATGACAATTAGATTTAATCGGTAATTTATAGAAAGCACACCTAATCATAGCAAGAAACTCCCAATTTGGATTACCAGGGTCCATGTTCATTAACGCTTTTTTTTCTTCTTTTAATTCCGCTTGACGTTGTCGCCTTTCTTCTCGGTTTTTTTTCAATGTACTAACCTCCTTAACAACATTATTCCGCCTTTCTTTGGCTGCTGCAGCGGCAGCAGCAGCTGCATTTGCTCCTACTGCAGTAGTATTTGAACCACGGATAGCTCCTGCCGTATTATTGCTATATAAGTGTGTTAGTTGTTGTGTTTGAGGTGGAGGATCAGCTGGTTTTAACACGGGCATTTTTTGATACTGGGGTGGATGGTTTGAAGGTGTACATGGAACAGTTGTTGATAAAACTTCTCCAGTGCCGTTCAGTGCAGGTGAATGATTGGTTTGCCTACTTACTGGTTTTGCTCCTTTATAAGAACCTAAAAAATTTAAATATCTTTAAAAATATTTTATATTTTATATGAAATGTGTAATATTGAATAATTTTAATAATCTTTGATTGGATTGTTGATCAATAGTTAAATTTGAAAATAATCTAAACCCAGTGAACTTTAATTATACTTGAAACATAAAACATAAAATTAAGTTTACCTATTACCTAACTTCATTGAATTAACTTATTTTTTTCTTCAAATTATTGTTAAAATTTTGAATTTTTTGTTGTAGGTATAATGTAGTTGTCGAATTACATTTAAAGTTCTTATTTATTAAATTAGCAAAATAAAATAAATACTTACCTTTATTATTTGTAAATGCTTGTACTGAGGCTTTTTTGGAATACTGAAACTATAAACGTATATAATTTAATTATTATAAATTATTTAAATTGTATTGTATTACATTTATAACTAAAAAGTATAAACTTTAGTGGGAAAGAACTTCATAAGACATACATATTGGTAGGTTACTAATGTCTGTTAGAGCTGGCGCTATACATTTTTGTAAACACTATTTCAAACTATAATTTGCCGACTATATTACTTAACATACTCAATGACTCACTTAATTACATACTTCAAGTAAATTTTACCCCCCATAAAATCGGCCCTGATGTCTGTTATACTTAACCAGACACTTCATCAACCACAAATTCAATTTTCAAATGGAAACCGGTTTTAGGTATCGAACACACAAAGGTGGCAATGACTATATAGTACCATTTTAATCACATGACAAACAATACTGTTAATGTTTAAATATAAAATACGTTTTTATTTTTTTTTATATAGAATTTTCTTTATACTTTTTCTGATAATAATTATACACAAACGGTAGTATAGTATGGTGCCTAGCTAGTATTATACCTTAAATTAATGAATAGTATTATTAATTCATAACTACTTTCTTAACGCGAATGCCTAATTGTATTTGTACATGATAAATATTCATCATAAAAGTTAAATTTACCCTAGGTAACTTGCTAGTTGTTGGTATATTAGTACCGTTTTGAGCAACCATAGTAATACTGGGAATATTTGAATCTAATTGAGGATTCAGTTCCAAAATTCCATCTAAATCAATCTATAAACAAAAAAAATAATGTAAAATTAATTGAAATAAAATGTGAATCAAAGAAGTTTGTCTTACCTCTTTGCCTTTTGTTTCACCATTTTCTAACAACTCTACTGAAATGCTTCTAGTATCTGGATTCATCCTAGACACAACTGCCTTATGAATGCGACCTGCAATCAAAGGAAATAATGTTAGGTTTACAATAATTGAGTCATGGATACATAGTACATTTATAATATATTATATAAAAATAATTTTTATGTGATTATCTGTGTGTAACCTTAGGAACGACTGACGGGTTTTATGTACTATTATATAGTTAACAATATAATATAATATAGTAAAATATAGATATTACGGTCAGTGGCGTACACACGGGGGGGGTTTTGGGTGTCCAAACCCCCCCCTTTAGTATTTTTTCAGTTTACGTAATAACGTAAAAATGTATAATAAAAATGATGACAATTTAAAAAAATATTGTAGATATTATTGATAACTTGTTACAAATTAATGAAATTATTGGGAAATTTGTTCAAACACAAACATGAGGGTCGACAATCGTGTAATCCGATATAATATGCCTTAATAGCTATCTCAGTATCGCTAATACTACAGTATAGATATAGAATCTATTTCTCAGTTTTCAATCAAATTCCTGACTCTTTGGACGTTTAGTAAATTGTACTTACTGTTTAAATATTTTATAAAACAATAAAAATGAAAAGAATAAACGAATATTTTTCTAACTCACTAATTTGTGATACAATTAACTCGGAGGAACCAGGTAAATATTTAATACATTATATTAGAATCAGGGGTCTCCAAACTACGGCCCGCCAACAAGTTTTAACCGGCCCGTGGCCCGCATATGTAAATATAGATAAAAAAATTATTTCAAAAATGTATTTATATTATATTATATTTATACCTATTTATTTTATTTAAGTATATTGTAAAGTAAACAATATTTTATACAAAAATATAAAGTAAACATATTATTTATATAGGTAGGTACCTATATTATCATAAAATTAAAAATTATAAGTGTTAATAAACTTTTGGCCCGCTAAGAGCATTTGATTTTTTTTGTGGCCCTTGAATAAAAAAGTTTGGAGACCCCTGCATTATATTATCAACCTAGGACCTAGGTACAAAAAAATTATTAATATGATAAAAATAAATTTCTTTTTATACCTATCTTTTATTGAATTGTATATAATATATTATTATATACATATTGTATGTACGCGTGTAGCTTTGTAGTTATACTAAATAATTACCTGTAGATAATAGGTAGGTATATATTTTTTAAATAATAATCGAGTATTGTAAAAATATTTTTAATTTCACCTAAAGTCATTGCTAATGAGCTGATTACTCATTATGTACAAAATAATTACTATAGGTACATCGTTTTGATTTATCAATGTATAATATATATTATATATGTATAAAATTTTTTATATGTAAGCCCCCCCCATTGAAAATAGCTGTGTACGCCACTGATTACGGTAGACAGTAGTACAGAGATGGCGAACCTATGACAAGCGTGTCACAGAGTGACACGTGCACACTATTTTAGTGACACACTCAACTGTGTAAAAAGTTACTGGAAAAACCAATGGTCGTAGGACGTAGAATAAAATATATTGAGATTACAAAAATGAAACATTAAGTTTATGGTCAACTAGATTCAACTTATTTTTAATAAATCCACATAATATTAAATTTGACAAACTTGAACTTAGTTTTTTTGAGTGGTTAAGTATTGAGAATTTAGAAATGGAGTTAATAGAATTTCAGGGAAATAATATTTGGAGAAATAAATTTAATAATTTGAATAATGAGCTGGAAAATAATCATAGTGAAATTGGTAGGAATATTAAATCGGAAAATGTGATTCTTAATGAGTGGAAAAGTCTTCCAAATTCATTTGCATCTATGAAAAAACTAACTCTTTCTTTATTGACAATGTTTGGATCTACTTATGCGTGTGAGCAGCTTTTTTCTTCAATGAATTTTATTAAGTCAACTGTAAGAAATCGTCTTGGAACAGATTTAAATGAAGCGTGAGTTCAACTAAAATCAACCAGTTAAAGCCCAAGAATTGATTCATTAGCCAATAAAATGCAACAACAACTTTCTCATTAAAAATGCATGTATAAAAATTGTATTTTTTACGTTTCAATATTTTTTATATATTATAAATTAAATTTTTTAACATACTTACGTGTTACTTATACTTTTGGTATCTAATATATTTAAATTGTTTGATAATATAATATTTGACTTGTGTTTTTATCATTCAAACCATAGATGTAGGAATTTTTAAATTTAAAGAAGGGTTATCAAACTAGTTGAATCGGTCGATACCTACACGTCAGCACAAATTTACTGTCAAAGAAAAATGACACATTCAATTATCATTAATTAAAAATGTTTAGGTAAAAAACACTCCTTAGGACCTTAGATCTTACATAAATATTATATTATAATACTGTTATTTATGATTTTTTTTTATACAATTATTTAAAATTGTATACGATATTAATATTATAACTGCAGTTGGTAGATTTGTATGTAAATTATGTAATATTATGTAATTTAGTTATAATGTTATAATTAATTAAATTTATAAAATATAAATTGTATATTATTAAAGTTGAAAATTGTGAATACTAAAAATGGGCAGGGGTGCAAATAGACATAAAAATATATAGTGTACTTTGTGCCTACAATAATATGAGTAAGTTAATAAATTAATAACACAACAAGCCATATAGGTACTTAATCTTAATCTAATAATATTGATAAATTACAAGTCAATAAAATATAAATATACCTAGTAGGTACCTATACGGCTGTACCTAATACAATATAAAAATATATTATCTTTTTACCTATAAATTAACCTTCCTACCGTTTTAAATCAGCAAATGTGTCAATAATAACATTATAATTTAGTTGGTCAGTTTTCTATTGATAATAGTTGGTGACTTTTTCTTCGGACCAAGTGCTTCGTAGATAGTTTTTTTGTATATATAAATATATTTCAACTTTAAAAATTGAATTTTAATGGTTAACTCGTGTGAAATTCGATACATTCATTTCACATTTGACGTAAACTAATATAGGTAGGTATTATAATTACAACAATTGAATGTATGTACAATATAAAATGATACTTTTTTTTTCTTATCAAATTGACTTTTTTATTTTATCTATAAAAGAGGTCCCGGTCCAACTGCGGTGAAGCGGCCGGGCCTTGAGTCAACGAACCTAGTCGTCACATATTTTTGTAATTCATTCTGCGTGGTCTTTATACTTTTTTTCAACACTCTTATTATTTTCTTTTAATTTTATTATAATATTATAATGGTATAATAATTATTAGCAGTCTTGTTAAGAATACTTTTCAAATGTATTCAGAATACGTATTTAAATACTTGTTATCATTAGTATTTAAAATACGTATTCAAATACTTCCTTTTAAAAGTATTTGAATATAAATACAAATACTTTTTAAAAGTATTCAAAATACTTTAAAAATACTTTTTTTTAGTTCAATAAATGTCATATTGAAATGTTAATTTTATTAATAAATAATAATTAATATATATAATTAAACACTATATGCAAATATATAGGTATTTAAACTTATTTATAAACGTTTAAATAACTTAATAATACTTTAATAAGTACAAGCAGATATAAGATAATAGTCAATAGATAATTATTAATTAATTACTTAATGCTATGGTAGAGAGGAGCAGACGGGGGTTTCAGTCATTCTGTTATCACTTATGTGATTGTGTTTTGGGGAAACCTTATTTATAAATTCTCATTAAGACAGTCATTAGTCAAAACTATTATCATTATAGAATAATAGAATAATATTTTAGAAACAAAATTTAAAATAGTATATTACGAAAAATTTGTAATTATTGAAATTTCGAGTTGAACACTAGAATAAAAGTATTTAGTATTCTCGAATAAAAATACAAAAAAAAAGTATTTTTAAAGTATTTAAAAATACACGGGTCGAAAGTATTTGAAAAGTATTTAAAATACAAAAAAAGTATTTAAATACTAGTATTTAAATACAAGTATTCGAATACTTAACAAGACTGATTATTAGCATATAATATTATCATATATAATATATCTGTTAATTATTGTTATCCACATTGTAAATTTATCTAACAGTCCTTTTATTAAAAATAAATAAATAAGTAATTAATAGTATTTAAATATTCTTTATGAAATTTATTAAGTGACTTGTGTCCTATTATAATCTAATAACAAACTACAAAGAAATCAAACATTTTTGTTCAACAATCAATAATCCTGGCGACCAATTGTGCCCACAATCAATTCACAGGAAGGCGGAAATCAATTATTCGCGACCAATTCACCATGATCCATATATACTGAAACAATGGAAAACATTCTGTTAATATATAATTAGTAATTATTACTAACAACTAATAAGTATAATAAATTCTCATTTTCATGATATAGGTACGATTTTAATTAAAATCGATAAAACAGTAGGATACGTCATGATAGCCAATAGGTAAAAAAAAATAGTTTAGAAACTATTATAATAATATTAGATACCTTCTACGTCGAAATTCGATATAGTAGCCGAAAGTAAAGGAGTAGTCTCCTCAGGGGGGTGCTAAGGAATTAGCACTACGGGTTTGGCGAACCCGGGGCCCCGAGCTAAGTACTGAACTTACTTTAATTAGTTGGTTCAGTTCTCTCTACTCTGATCTTAATTGGTTGGAGTAGTAAGATCCTCCTTTTTGGGGGTTGTCGTAAGGCCAATCACCTTCCACGGAAAAAAACTCTGATTATGAAACAACAACAGCAATTGCCTCGGACATTGGAGCTATCGGATATAACAATTGGAACCTGGAACGTGCGATCTCTATATAGGACCAGAGCTTTGACGACAACTATATCGTGTCTTGAACGATATAAGTTAGATATTACTGCAATTCAAGAAGTGAGTTGGGGAGACTCAGGGAGTATAACATCTCAGGGGATGACAATGTTTTATAGTGGAGGAACGAAACATGAACGAGGAGTAGGCTTCATAGTTAAAGATAAAATCTTGTCGAACATAGTAAATTTTAAATCAATAAGCGACCGCCTATGCATATTAGAACTTAAATGTAAGTGGTACAACGTAATAATGATTAATTGTTACGCAGCAACGGAGGACAAACACGATGACATAAAACTGCTTTCTATGATGAGTTGGAAATACTATATGATAGTCTATCAAACTGGAAACCAAAAATAGTACTAGAAGATTTCAACGCAAAAATAGGCAAAGAGATAAGGTATGGACCGACAATTGGGAAAGAAAGCCTAAACAGAGAAACGAATGAAAATGGTGGTATGCTTATTACATTTGCGTCAAACAGAAATATGGTCGTAAGTAGCACAGTGTTCCCTCATAAAAATATACACAAGCAGACATGGATATCACCATGCGGTAGGATAAGAAACCAAATAGACCATGTACTAGTAGACAATCGGATAAGGTCAAACATCATAGATGTAGGTAAGAAGCATGAGAGGAAGCAGTGCAATATCTGACCACTTCCTGGTAAGAGTTAAGATACATTTTAGAATATCAGTGGAAAAACAGAGAAGAAATTCTGGAAAAAAACGAATTAACAGAGACATTGAAAACTAATGTAGTAAAATTGTATCAGGATAGACTGAATGGAGAATTACAACGAATAAACCAGGAATCATACATAAATAATACATGGGAGAAAGTAATGAAAGTAATTAAAGATACATCGGAAAGAATATTTTACAATAGTAATAATAATATGAAGTTTGATAGTGCATGTTTTTGCATGTTTTGGGTGTAAAGTCATATTTGGAATATAGTTGATTTTTTACAGTCGTTAGTAGGTACATATTATTTCATAAAAATATTTTTTAGACAAATATTTTAAAAGTTTCTTCTGATTTTTGATATCTTGTTCCAATCGTCCGATATCGCATGGTAATTTATAACGGTTTTTTAAATTTTTTATTGATTAATTATTTAGCTAATTAATAAAAATATCGAAAATCAGGCTTCTTACGATTGTAAAAAAAAGTTCTACTCTACAATTTTTATAATAGGTATTTTTACTGTAAACCACTTCAATAAGCCGTATTACTTGAATTACGAAACCATGGTTTTATGCCATGTTTTGTCTACTAGTGCGCCCTCTTAAGTCGGAAAACATAAAAAAAAAACACTTATTAAATATATATTACTAAATTATTTCAAAATGAAAAACCTATTATAATATTTCATTCCAAATGTTTTCATTGTTGGTGCTGAATAAGGGTGTACACAAATTAGACAAAAATGACTGGTGCCTAATTAAAATTTATAAAGATGACAAAGCTATTTGAACTTCACAAGTATTAATTTTATTTTTAATTTTATTAATTTTGACTGTTAAATATATAAAAATTAAAAGGAATAAAATACTTTTAAAATGTATTATTACTTATTATTAATAAGTAATAATCACCAATCGTTACTAAGTACGATTCATTGGTTCATAGACATTGTAACGGGACAGAATGTATACAGTCCATTAATTACTGTTTTATCGTATATCGAACGTCATCTAGTGAAGACCCGCAGCGTAAATGTCAATATCTTGTTACGCGCAGAAACACGGCGGCCAAAGGACGTACTAACATCAGATGAACTAACTTATTAAAGTTAGACCAATTAAGCTCGCCGATGTTTCTTACTTATCCTGTGGGATCTATTAATACTTTATAAACACGTAGAAGCACTAATATAACAAGTTGAAGCCATTAAAAGGAAGTCCGTTCGGCCCATAGTCAGTGTAATCGACGCCGCCCAGAGCGCGCGACGTGTCCGACGTGTTAGGACTAGCCAACTTCCTACAAGTTTAAAGATTTATACAATAAAAGTTTAGACAATACCTTCAATATTTAAGTACCTCACACCATGTACTACCAATTGTATGCCGATGACCACGAGAAACATTTCCGTCAAGGGGGAGAAAATCTACATTGAAGTGTCAAAGTAACCGAGCGAACTAATGAGCAAACCCGTGATAAGAGAAATATGTGCCGGTTTCGGCCGCACGGCATCATATTAAATACGACATCGGTCCGATTAGTATACGCTTTCAACTCGCATTACCAATTCGACAGTTTAACGTACTTTCTTGCTCCGTTACCGTCGTGAGTGCCGGTTGAATGCTCTCCTAATCCGACGGTCTGGGTAGTGGTACGTCTTGGAGCGTACTGTTCAAGCTGCCCACACTTAAATGAGCGGAGAGGGACTTCCAACGCGCCCTGTACGAGGATTCTGTAGTGGTACATCATCGAACTTGTACCGTTCAAGGTACAGATCCCCGCGTACCAGTGGTCTGTTGTTGAACGGCGAAACCGCGCCTTGTCGCCGCCGTCATTACCACCGCGCGCACTAGGCCGTAGTGATTACCGTCGGGCTCGCCCATATTGCCGCCGTCATATTTTGATTAGGTACTGTTCATTATTTTTGCCGCTATCGTAGTATTCCGCTTATGATATTATGTACTATTATAGTATTATATTATAATACGTCGTTGCTGTTTGATGTACAATTGTTGTGGCCGCCGTTCGCTGTGAAAACGTTGCCGCCACCTGCCCGTGATTTTTGTTATTGTCTATCGACGTTGCCGAGGATTTTCCCTGGTGGGAAAGGACACCAGCTGAGCCATCATGGGAGTGAGCCCCAAGCCGCCCGATTACTTCAACCTACTGTCTAGCTGTTGCCGTCCACCCGGGTCAATCGCGATTGGATACAAGGAACTATCATTCCATAATACTACTCCAGGTCTACACTGACGTGAGTTTTTAAACCAACAACAATTAAAATTGATTAATATTTATAGCTCGAAGAGCATATTGGATATATTTGTTAAAAGAAAAAACTGTATTGATTAAATAAGTTAATACTCTTGATATCACCTGTGGCTGTGGCTCGAAGAGCACATGTATTCTTAAAAAAAAAAGAAAATATTGTAAATCTTTAAATTTTTTTTATGATATGTAACAATAAAAGCACACATAACATTAAATAAGAAAAGGCAACGTGTTTTCAATCGTTACAACATACTATAGAACATATTAGATGATTATTATTATTTTATTTTATTGTCATTGACGCCGTTGATTAACACTTTTCCATGAACTATTTTTTAAATTTGTATTTATCCATAGCTTCAAATGATAAAATATACCTAGCCGTATAGGTATTTATTTTTTAATTTAGCTTGTCCCTGAATCGTTTTATAAAGTGAATATTTGTTTTGTATAAATTAAAGTAAAACTAAAATTTTCCGAAAAAAAATAGTTACCGGTAATCTTGAAGAATTAAAACCACTTCCAAACCGATAACTAGTAACCACTAACCACATTTTTAGAGATCATTTTGGTAACCGGCAATCAATTACCACTAATTCTAAAAACCTCTAAAACCGGTAACCACTTACGAAAAAATTTTTGGGTCCTACCGGAACCTGTAATCGAATATTTCATAAGCGGTTTCATGCCATGCTTAATAACTATTTCCAATAAGCAAGAAATAGATTTTGTAACATTGTGGGAATAAAAATTATTTCTTTTTAAACTTTTTGTTGAATATTTTATTTATCAATATTTTGTTTTCGTTTTCTAGTCATATTTTATTATTATCGATTCTGGTTGACTTAATACAAAAATATATCACTATTTTATCAGTCATTGATTGTAATTAATTATCGGTATAATAATATATTAAAACTATTAAACTATTTCCAAACCATTAAAACTAATTTTATTATACTGTTTATAGAATGCAACTCTTATGTTTCATGAAATACCAACAGACCGCGCTACGTATTGCCTAAAATAAATCGGAGCGTGTTTCTTTTGTTACAAAACGAGGTGTTTTGTGCCATATTATTTTGGTTACTGGTTAGGTTATTAGTTAATACCAAATATTCAAGATTATACATTTTAAATTTTAATGCAAACATAAAATTGATAAATCATCATCTTCTAGAAATCTATTGTTCGGTTAGTTCTTACTAAATCACTATTTTAAGAAATTGAGAACATTTGTTTTTGAAAGTCTACAAAATTATTTTATAAACATTTTTTTTTTTTTTGGAAGGGGATTAATACACCTTCCCTTGCCAGCAATAACGTGTAGATCAATATACATACTTAATTTTTTGGGGTTTACTATAACAAATTATTTGAATTTTATAAAATCTATTAAAACATTAATTTCTCAATACTAAATGATAGTATCCCTCAGAAATTAAATTATTTAACGTAGTTCACTATATTTGCGTCTAGCGTCTTATATTGTTGATAATGATAGTGTACAAGATATTTACAGTAAAAAATTGTTTGATGTTTTAGCTCCAATGTGCTGATCAATCTTGTATAAAGTAGTACATAAAGCATAAACATATAGGTCAACTTACATAGGTATTATTTTAAGAAAATGTTTCAACTATTCTCGGATAGTTTCCTATTTCTTTAATAGTCATAATGTCGATGATATATTATATTGTACTTACTAAAAACAAACAGTGACGTTTATGCAATTATTCGATGAACAAGAAACATTTTTAATAAACGATATATTAAACGATACTAATAGTCAATAATCGGTAAGTAGGTATTGACTCGAAATGTTGTAAAGGCGTAAATAAATTAACTCTAATTTTTTTTTTAAATTATGTTTATTTCTGTACTTTAAACGTTTAGTCTTTTGGTTGTGTTTTTAAATTAAAGTAACAACATAAGAAACTGCTGTTCTTATTACTACTTTATTTTTTAATACTTAAGCATTGAGATTCAGAAGTCGGAAGAAACTAATTTTATTGTACAGACTTTTTTAAAAATGATTCTAAAATATTTATTTTTGAAATTTAAAAATGTACTAATAATGTAAAATTAAAGAATAAATCAATAATAATAATCGAGGTACATTATTTACATATTTTTCATTTTCTCTGAGTTCATTTAGTTATCACTTATCACGTAGTAAATTACGTCAACACGCCATAACTAATACTACAGTGACTATATAGTGACTATAGTTACAAAAATATTTTTAGGATCTTGTGTAATGTATACTATAATCGCACCCCTGAAAAAAAGTGACACAAATGAAAATTTCAAAATGTTGGGTAATCGACTTTTAATGTTTCATTTGTCATTTAGTCATTATAAATAGGACTTTTTATTCATTTATCTTTTTTAAATTTTTATATTATTCTTAATACCTATTGTATAGCTTACTTGTATATGCTTAAAATAACAATTTAAGTAACATTTTACCTTTGTTTTATTGTTAATCTGGTTTCAGTTTGACTTGTGTCATTATTTCTGCTTGGAAAAAAAATAATTTTTGATTTACGCCACATAAAATTAAATTACATTTGTTAAAATAATATTATTTATAACAATCCAATATAAAACTTGTCTTATAACATTTAAGATCAATAACTTTTAAATACAAAATAATAGAGACCTATGTAAATATTTGTTATTATTAAAAGTTTTAACTACATGATACATTTTAGGTAGGTACCTACTTTAAAATAAAAAAAAATATTAGGTAGTACTTTTGAGACAATATTTGTTAATACAATACATTATAATATTGATAAAACTACTTTGGTTATTCTTATAATAGGTACAACAGTATTATATTAATAAAATTAAAATAATTTACCCCATGTGAAACTGTAACTTTTGAGATATTACTTTATTCTGGCTAGAAAAATATTGTGTAAGTAACAACATTAGTCAGGCCAGAATAAAGTCACATCTGAGAAGTTCCGGTATTCAAACTGGAAACTAATAAACTATATTTTATTTGAAGCAGAATTAAGACATTGGAGTTCATACTGTCCTTAATATTATATAAATCAAAAATGTCAAGTCTACTAAAATATAAAGGATGAAATTCTGCATATTTGTATGATAATAACTCGAAAAACGTATCTTTTGAGTTGTGTCACTATTCTTTGAGGGGTGTGAATCATAGCTAAATAAGCTAAATATCAGGACTTGGATTAAAATTACCATAACAAGCTTTCGCGTCTATCAAAATACGAAATCTTTCATCTGTATCACAAATCTTCACAATTCATCGTTTGAGTTTTAATTAGCGGACAGTAAAACTCTGTAGGTACTCTCTCATTGAATACCCCAATTAATATTAACATTTCATCAATACAAATAAACATTTACTTTATTTTTATTAAATTAACATTTCAATAGAAATTTTACCAAATATTATGATAATTGTTAACGGTAACTTATTAACACAATTCAAGTAGGTATAATAAATCGTTATAAATAATGATTTAATAAATCATTTTTTTATTAAGCAATATGGCAAGTTACTTTATTTATTTATTTGGATTTATAGCCTGACTACTGTATTTCATAAATTTGTAAAATCTCAAATCGTAACTGGTAAGTATAATGGTCAATTATTAATAACTACCTAAATATTCTTATTATTAACATTACATATTATTTCCACTATCTAAGCTTACAAGGGGGTGTAAATTTATTCCACCACAAAAGAAATAGGATCTAATATATTATAATATTACCTACCTATATCAATAACAATGTGTTTTACTTAATTAAGTTTTAGATTTGGAGCTGAGCGCTAACTGTATTGGTTTTACAATGATATTGGGATGTTTTTTCATTTTCTTTGTGCTTGTCATCACCCTTTGGGGCATTAAAACTGCTTCGATTTTTTTCAGCATTGTATATTGTTAGATGGGAAAGTGAATCTAGTTGGTGCACCGGGAGGTCAAAATGTAAAATTGCCAATAGTTTTCAAAAGCGCAGGAAAAATAAAATAAAAATTAGAAAAAACTAGAATTCTTACGCAAAATTGTTTTAAAAAAAAATCGATTTTGTTTGTTGGTGTAACTCTACATATACATGAAATTTTTACTCAAAGCTTATATTAGTATTTCCTACACAAGATACATTTTTCAAAATATTTTGATTTGTTTTGAACTGTTTACAGGCATATTCAGTTTCCAAATTTTTAAATATTTTTTCTATAAATGTCAATAAAACTTTATTTGTTGGATAAAAACCTTAAAAACTTAATACAAGGTTCCTAATATATTGTTACAATGACATTTGAAAAAAATTAAAAGTCCATTAACAGGATTTTATTTCATAAGCATTTAAAGTTCAAATTTTGACAAAATACGTAAAAATCACAGATATGTGCAAATTATTTTGAGTTAATAATTCATAAAAATTTTTCATTTTAAATCTATTATTTGAAAATTTAATACATGATTCCTCATAAGTTTTTCTACCTTTACAAAAAAAAAAGTCTACTGGTAAAATCAAATTAAATTTTATTAGCGTTCGAAGTTCAAATTCTTAACATTGGATATTCATTTGATTTCTGGTGGATACTTTCTTATTTTGCTGTAATTCAAAAACCAATAACTGTAGATACTTGAAATTTACAGCATATGTTTATTTTATCAATTCCTATACTTTATAAAATGTTTCAAAATATTTTTAATCGTTTTTAGCTATTTATGGAAATTTTCTATTTTGCCCAAGTTTGGAGTGTTCAATTCCAGGAAACACATAAAGGCACAAAGCACAAATTTTGACTTCTATACAGTTCGCTTCACTTAATATATTTTATTAATAATAGGGACCTATGTAAATATAACCAATTATGGAGTATGAGTAATACTGGGAATCAACTAAAATTTTAAAAGCAAATAAAATAGATAGTTAAATTTATTGTAGTCTTATCCTCCATCTAGTACTGTAGAAACCAAGTTTTAATTAAATATATTATATCAAAATGTTAATATTTTTCAAACAATTATGGTGTATGAGTTATACGGGTAATAAACTATATTTCAATTTTCTAAAAGTATACTAAACAATAACAATAATATAAAACAGTTTCGATACTCAATTTTCCATTCAAAATTAGGGTGGTTATTGATGAATTTAAAAGTAAAGATATATTGAATAGGTACATTGACAAATCAAGAAGTCTCGAAACATGACAAACTCACCACGTATTATACTTATGGCTCCCAGGAATCGTTTATATTAACCCGCATGCTATTGTACTTATAGGTACGTATAGAAAATGAATACCGCTTTAACTAACGCGACTTAAATCGGTGAGGGGGAGATAAATCAGCGGCGGTGGCAGCATAACATTTGTTATTCGATCTGAAATATGATCTATATGACGTAGAGTTTTTCTCCATCTACTCCGGGGGCTTAAAGGGATTTTTTTTTATTATATACCTATATATTTTTTTTTTATATTTAATCCAAGGCGATGTCTCAAAATCTACGACGGCTGCAGGGACACACACACACACACACACACACTCACACACACACAATACATGGTGAATACACAACGTGGTGAATGTTCAGTCTTCACACGAGATCCACACATGGTTATTATTGTTGTTTCCGTCGATGAATATCTCGAAAACAACTACAGTCTGCCTGTTTGTGTGTCAGTTTGTCAGATTAAATTGCGAAGAAAAAAATACACTCTGACACGTCATGATTGTGAGACTGACGCGCTAGTACCTGTACGTTTTCTTTAGTCCTATTATAATTGTTATTGTTATTATTATAATTCATAATATGTATAGCCAGTAGGCACCCAGCTATATCAGCGCGTAACAACAATGCAAAGACTCTTCGTGGTAAAGTCGGGATTGAATAAAAGGCTCGACGACCACGGTAGGTATTAAAATAATATGAGAAGGAGACATGTATATAATGCCATGTATAATAAAAAATAAATGTATACAAAATACCACTAGAACCATCTAATTTAGTGCTTTGACTATTGTTATTTTATTTTACTTATAACTAAATATTATATTATATTTGTTATATTACTAATAAAATAAAAACAACTATTACTCACCAAAATGTGCTTGATGAAATTATTTAATTTAACTCAATAGGGCAGTCTTGTCAGAATTTAATAGCCGTTGTATGCTCATAAACGTGGGTAGTTAATTAAGAAAACTAAAGAAGAATATTATAATAAAAATCAAAAATTTTATGAGCATTTCGTTGTACATCATGAAAGAGTTTTTAAATGTTCATATGTTCCAAAATGTAGACATAATCGATAATAGTAATTTGCAGCAAACATGTCTAGTCGATATAGGCTTTCCGATTTTCTTTTAGCTAATAGAAAAATATTTTTTTGAATTTACAATTGAATAATAATATATTAAATTGTATTTTAATTAACATTTTACTCTAATAAAAAAGTTTCCGGGGCGCCCTCAATGTGGGGGAATGGTGCCAACTGCCAATCTATCCACTGAAAGATTAAAAAAAAAAATTAGTATATTAAATAATTAGCTAAACAATTTTTCCCTTTGTCTCTCTTGATGATATTATCGTCATAAAATAAAAAGCACTTGTCTGTAAAATGATTCAGTTGAAAAAACGTCCAACTAATTATTTCTGAATATTTGGTACTAACTATTTTCGGCATAAACACAATTTAGCATAGCTATACAAGTTAATATTTAATTTTAGATTCTGAGTGAAACGATGAATGTATTGATTTTACAATGTGTGTTTTTTTTATTTTTTATTTTTTTTTTGTGTCTGTATTCACCATACGTATTCGAAATAATGCTTCGATTTTAACTTCAGTATCTTGTTCGATTGGAAAGTGAATATCGTTGGGGTATTGTGGAGGTCAAAATGTAAAATTCCCAGTAATTTTCAAAATTTTCAAAATCGATATTTCACAAAATTGAATTTGGTTTTTATTTAACTTTAAAACAAATGACAGTAGATACATGACATTTTCACTATTTGTTTATATTTGCATTTTCTACACACGATAACATTTTCAAAATAAAAATGTATAAAAATATTTTGAGTTAAGAATTCGTAAAAATTTTCTTTTTAAATATAAGATTTTAAAATTGAATACAAGATTCCTTATAAGATTATCTACCTTTATTAAAAAAAAAAATGTCTATAAGAAAAAATACATAAGCACAATTTTTTTTTAAAAGCATTTAAAGATAGAATTTCGACAAAATTTATCAAATTTAAAATTTACTATTCATTCTGTAGTTAATAATTTATAAAATTTTCAACTTTTATAGCTTATAAGGATTGAAAATTTAAAACAAGATTCCATATGAGTAGTTATTCTGTTACCAAAAAATCTAAAAAATACATAGGCACAGTTTATTTTTACAGTCATTTTAAGTTCAAATATGGATGAAATTACATGATACAAAACCTAGAATAACTATTTTAGTTATTTTGCTGTGATTGTATAATATTATTCTTGGGTACTTGAAACTTCTAAAGTGTACTATTATATCTATGATAGTATCACGGTTTGTTGTTGATGTATAAAGCGTTATAAGTACCTAATGGATATTGTTATATGATTAATTTGGAATTTATTATAGGTACCTATAATTATAGGTCAATTTTTTTTTTTAATACCATAGATATGTATATAATATGTCTTAACCTAGACTGACATACCGTTTTCGCTCAGAATCGTTTTTCTTATACAATGATATATATCATTGAATTCAAATTTAATACTATCCATTATACAGTACCCCACTTGTAACCTACTGTACAGCAGAGCACCTTTTTTTTAATGTTTTAAAATGTAATTGGTTTCCAGTGTCTTAAGTAAGTACCATATCAAAATCTGACTGTTTTAGCTAAATAAAATTAATTAATTAAAAATATAAAAATTACTTTTTGAAAGTTTTATTGATCCTACATTTATTTAAAAAAAAAAAACCTCACTGACAATTAATGAGTATGGTTACTGCTTTTAAACTTAATTTGTTACTTGAATGATGAACACCCTGAAATTTTTTTTTTTCTCGGGCAGTCCCAAGAAAGTTAGTTTGAAACATTCTGCAATTTGATTTATCTAAGACAGACAAATGCAAAAAAATCACCCTTTAGTCGATTATAATCTGCACAGTGAGTATGAGTATAAAACAAGCACTACCATAACCCAACAACCAAAAAGCATGAACAAGCATGTTTACCAACGATTTCCTACCACTGAAGCCTATACTAACTGATTCCGTTTACAACTATCAAAACTTTACTATAGGTAACTGATTTTTAAGGCATCTGAAGCAATTATGGAGTAGAGGCTTTTTAAATTTATAAATAAATAATAATAATAAAATAAAAAGTGTAAAGTGTCACCATTAGATGTCTTCCACTAAGCAGTTATCTTATCACAATATATTCTAATAGTTCCCTAGGGTACAGATTGTACATAATATGTTATACAAATTGAGAAACTAACTAACCTAATTCGATCAAATCGAGTTGTATTTGATTCAATAAGAAGTTTTTATTAACAATATTAAATAATATAATATTGTGCTACCAACGAAAATATAATCTCACTACCCCGTAAAAATATCTGTGGGAACAATAGCTACGCCTACGCCACCAACACATCTAAAAAAAGAATAAGTTCCGTAAGTAAGTAAGTAAGTAAGTAAGTAAGTACTAATATTTGTTATGAGTGACACGTCCTCGTGTGGTAGGTACATGAGTGTGAGTGTAATGTTATGGATTTGGTTGGGTATCTAAAGTTATAGTAATATAATTGTAATGTACCGTGAGCGATGCTAGTAAATTCGAATAACAAGGGATTTTTTATATACATAAGTATATAATTATTGTATTCTTCTAAGTGTACGATACCACATATAGTCTTGAGTCTTATATGTTTACTTAGATTATTTATTTAAATTTTTAACTCTCCCAGGTTCTTGAGAAGTTATTCTCATAAATATTTGATATAATTTGAGTACATTTTACCAAAATTATTTATTTTTGATAACATGTACATTATATAAACTAATACCATGTATTCGATGCTTCCATTGACACAAAGTCGTGTCATATTAGTTAATTACGTAGATAATACCTACCTATATAATAATATAATGATACCTATACGATGCATAATAATATAATATTATATTATATATATATAATTTACGAATTTACGAACACGCATGAACGTATCTGCTTTATTCATATAGGTAACATATATTGGAGAGTAAGCCAATTATACTAATTCTAAAATTAACATTTAGATATAGGTATACTTAATTTCATTTAATATTTTAATGGTTTGTATAAATCATATAATTTTTAATGCCAAGAAAGCGTTTTATTGTAAAGTAACGAATAATGATAAATGATACTTAACCGGGTGCATTCGATGTTATAAAATAATAATGTGTACCTGCTTATTTTATCGACCAAATCGATATCGCCTATAAGTTTAACCAGTATAATGATGATAATAATTTATTATTAATCGGCTCAAATTAATTTTCAAATTAAATTCAACTCTCGGCGACTGCTGCAGCAATAATAACATTATATCCATTATACAGCGTAGAAATCGTATGCCATTTTTATCAATATCGTGAAACTTATCCTAAGGAGGATGTAAATCATTTATGGAGTGTCTCGGTTACGAAACATTGTCGCCGAGTAATGCTCTTGCCAAACGACATACATAATAAGGTTCTTTTATATTGTTTAGTGAATTGTTGAGAGGAAAAAAACGGGAAGCAAACGTAAATATTGTTTTGTAAACCCGTAATTGAAACACCTAAAAACTTCATAATAAATACTGAGGTTAATGTCAAATAATATATTTAAATTGCCCGAGCGGGGAAAAAAATTGATTTTACAATTATATATATATGTGTATTATATACATCGTCAGTAGACCGAGAACGAAATGATAATATTTATTTGTTCAAATATGTAAATTTCGGATGTGTTTTTATTTTATTTTGTTTCTACATTTTTTTTCCTCTTTTACCTCGAGGCTAGCGTAGATAAACAAATACGTTATTTTCTCAACGTGCAATAGCAACACCATTTTTATCTGTCAGAATTTATCTCGCGAACATCGTTTGTGTTCTGAATGTATAAAACTCTGGTTAAAGTCCAAACCACAGTCGCCGGTTCTCGCTAATAATATATAATATACGCATATATTTACTAGTGCATCACAAAGTTTTCCTCTCGGTATCGTCTTCAACCATAACGTGCATCTATATATGTATACTACTGATGTCCTAACTTTTGCCAATTATACACTCACACACACACACACACACACACACACACACACACATATATATATTTTATAGTTATGTGTATGATTATAATATTGTATATTATACGCACCTACACCGACGCCACGTGTATGCAACGCGTATTACGCATACGTTTCTGTGCGTTAATATTATTAATTATTATTAAACGCCGTTTAAAAGCCGGCACCGTAACGTAAGTAAAAAAAAGACATTCAGAGTTTTATTCATATCTCGACGGCTGGTCTAACGTTTTAGACAACTTTTTTATTTTTTTAACTTTTCAGTAAATTGCCGTATGCATTTTGATTTAATTTTTATGTCATAGATACTTACTATAAATATGTACGGGATTTTTATTTTTATTTTTTCCAGTTACGGTTCCTTGAATTTTTGTGTCGACAGTCGACACTGATGTTTAAATATTATGTATTTTGATTTTTTTTTTTTTTTGAGAATTGTTTTCCCCGCTCGGAAACAGTGAATTGCGGTGAGCTTAGCTCAGTACGCGCATTGTATATCATATAAAATATACATGTATACTGTATTGGATGTAAGCATTTGTGAGGTTTTGCTTTAGATTTTGCAAAAAGGTCTAATACGAACACAATGGTCATTAATGTGACCGACGAGTGTGTGCGTATAGACGGTAGATACCTCTCTCTCTATATATATATATATATATTTATATATAGATATAAGTACTGGAACACTGTGCATCCTTTTTTTACGGCACCACCTATATTATGTTGACAATGTTTTTCATGTATTTTCTCTGCTCCGAACTCTGAATGGCCCGAATGACAGTATAAATATCATTGTAATCAAGACTTGACGTTTTCATTAGATATAATTCAAACTGTATTCTATTTCTAAAAAGAATTTGAAAACATTAATGCTTCTCTTATTTGTTGTATACTAACTACCCTTCTCAATTTTATCTTCCTTTATTTTTATTATTATCGAAACAACCTACCTGACTCACAAAAGTTGATTACTTTTTAAGGTCCCAATTTAAATGTTGAAAACGGATTTCCTATAGTTAATATTTATGTTGTTTAAAGTATATTAGTTACTGTAATAACAGTGTAATAATTATGTAATTACAAGCATAATTTAATCAAAAGTCGGTTGTTAAAATAATTATTTTAATATATGTGCTGTAATTACTAGAGAAACTATATTATTATAGAAGAAAATGTCAGTAATATTTTGGAGACAGACTCCACACAGCTACTATTGTAGAAAACAATAATTGAATTGAAGATGTATTTTTTCGAGTGAAATTGTTGTTCCAGAAAACGTTTTAATATGTATAACTGTATAAACTATAAGTATAAATCAAACAATCGATATAAAAATATACCATACAATATATACTATATTGTGTTGTGTTCTTTATTATAGTGTAAAACTGTAAAACTGTAAAGGGTAAAATATTCCATTCATTAAATATATTATAAATCATTATTTGTTCTTAACAGACAGTATACCTTAGACACGTTTCAATAGATTTAATGAGTTGTTATAGCCATAATTGTCCATGCATTTTATACTAAACTCTCAATGTTGGTTTTCATAATGAAATTGCCAAGTATTATGCGATGTACTTCGATTGGAATACTTCGATATCTGCAAAAGTATTCAAAATTCAAATGTTACAATGACCCGTTTTTAATTTATTCAAGGTTGTTCATTTCATAATATTATACAATTTAAATACAATATACAGTTTTGGAGTTATAAAAGAGTTTGACTAAATATATTATACATAATATTATATGACATAGGTACAATATTATAAATGTTAAGATTGTAAGAAACGTAATTTAAACTTGAAGAGTTTAATTTACTTTACTTTACGAATAACGTCCGATTTTCATAACAATTAGGTAAAATAGAATAATAAAAACAGAACTAAAAGTCGCAATTTAAGAAAAATTGGGTAATAACCAATTTGATCGGTGGTTGAACAGTTATTCGTTTTGTGGTTTTTAGTGATCTTTAATTAGGTATAGAACCTAACCTAACCTAACTTAACCGGCAAGTGGCATAAAAAGTTTATTGTTAACGACGACTGAATAATTTTATCGTTACGTACAGGGGCGGATTGGGCCACCGGGAATTCGGGAGTTTTT